>JAYRCH010000497.1:0-600000 GCA_037179445.1 Phengaris alcon alcon | reverse complement strand
ATGAATGGATTAAATTTGTTTAGCTAACATGTGAAAGTTTTATTTACCTTCTAAATGCTTGACAATTCCCCTAAGACTATTCCCATGAGCAGCAATTATGATATTTTTGCCTTCCTTAATCTAAAAAGAAAAATAAATTAGAAAATTTAATTTATTCACGTACTCAGATGTACTCAGATATGATACTATTGTTAGATAAAAAAAATGCATTTATTGAAATCACCCTAAACCTGGCTTAAATATCAGACTGAAATTATAATTAAGCAGCATAATGACCACAGGGGTCATTATGCGGCTTAATTATAATTTGTTACCTGTGGCACGATGACGTTGTTCCAGTAAGGTAAAGTTCTTTCAATAGTTAGTTTTAAGCTTTCAAACATGGGGAACTCTTCAGGTTTCGGGTCAGAAGCATAACGAGGGTCTTTTACAATTGCTTCATAATAAGGGTGATCCTTTTCCATTGCTGGGGGTGGTGTGTCGAAACTGCGGCGCCAAATTTGTACCTACAAATGAATAGTAACTATGCTTATTTTAATTAAGTGAGCAATATAATATTATGTGAACAGTGGATAATATTTATAGTTTCATTTAAAAAGTATCATGATCTACTCTTTACTTCAGTAAGTCAAGCATAAATTTATAATTGTTGTGCATTTTTTACTATAAATACTATTATAATGGTTAAGAAGATATTATATGTAACCAAGCCAATACTTACCTGAGCTTCGCCATACTTAGCAGCTGTTTCGGCCTTGTTGAGTCCAGTAAGTCCACCATAATGTCTTTCATTTAATCGCCAAGTTTTGTTTACTGGAATATCTGTTTGACCAATATGCTCAAGGATAGTTTGTAGAGTAATTTGAGCTCGTTTTAAAACGGAAGTATGGGCTATATCAAACTTGTAGCCCGCATTATTTAAGGCTTTTGCTGCGGCACAGGCTTCTTCTCGACCTATGAAAAGACGAAAATCAAAACATGAATTAAATCTTACTCGGAAATTTTCTAAATATTTAAGTAGGTATGATTGAGGTATGACTTAAATCCTTTTACCCTTGTCACTAAGGTCGGCATCGTACCAGCCACAGAAAAGATTTTTTTGGTTCCATTCGCTTTCTCCATGGCGAATCATAACAATTTTGTATTTTCCAGGCATATTTAATTTTGAATTAGGTAGCGATAATTTTACTTTACGACCGGAAAACTGAAGAGACAAATTTTTTTCGTAATTTGACAAGTATAACCCTTCGACCTTTTTTTTTTTAAATACCTATTATGTTAGTCAAACGCATTGAGTTTAAATTAAACGGAGTAGCCCTAATAGTTCTATACATACTAAATGGATATAGTAGTTAAACATACTATAGCTATTATAGATTTATCCTTTAAAATTTTGCTTGAATGTTGTAAAAGTGATAATTAAGATGCCTAAATGTTGTATTGCAAGGTGCGATACAATCTAAAGGCGCGTTTCCTGCTCATGTTTTTTCGAAACATTACACAGAAAACATGAAACAAAAACTTTTTTTTTTTCATACACAAACTGTCTCCAGCTATAGAAAATCTAGTGTAGACAAGATCATGAGTTCCAATGAGACGTAAGCACTTGCAGTTTTAGCGATTGCAAATGCAGAGTCTAGGAGAAAACACAGGGGGTCTAAAAAGGCCACTTTAGGTGTTTCATATTTTTTTATCAACATATTATGTGCGCCGTTTTACGCATTTCTATAGAAAACTGTCAAAATTGATGTTTTCTAATATGATGAAATCAGATGAATCATGTAGCCATTTTACCATTTCACGATTTTTGTGTGTAAAAAAATATATGAAATATCTAAAGTGGCCTTTTTAGGCCCCCAGATTTCGAGTTAGGCCATATTTACTGACCCGTAATTTTAGTATATATCAGGAGTTACGAATAGAAGACTGATTTGGGATTGATAAATAATTTCTTCCGTATTTCTATGTTTAATGGTCATGTGAGTGGTGTAATAGTTGATAAGAAATGAAACATTACTTCTCCTCTCTACCCGCGCGGGGAATATTTTCGGTCCGTCTCGGAAGACAAAAACATTGTATATTTCCACACAAATGTGTACACGCCCCAATGTTTCGATATTTTGTGTAATGTTTCGAAAAAAAACACGCGCAGGAGACGCGCATTAAGAGCATTAATCCAATTTGTTGGATGGATGCTCTAAGGATGCAATAAAGAAAATCAACCTCAAGTGTCTTTACACAGGTTAAAAGCAGGTTTTAGTAGCAATAATAAAAATATTTCATGTAATAATTGCAACGCAATTAGATATTTCCATTTATTATATGACATATTTAATTTTAAAAATCCTTTTCATTGCATGATAAGCATATATTATATAGTATTAAATTAAAAAAAGGATTTTATGTCTGTATGTATTTATCTACGTAATTGAAAAGTGTTGTACCATTTGTAATAGCGATAAAGATACAAATATCTTTGAAGTCAAAAGGCATTCTCAATGTGTTTTATGTAATTTTAATATAATGTAAAATAACTAACAATATAAAATAAGTTTTTGGTTTACGTTTAAAACATGTAAATTATTGTAAAACTTACAAAAAAATTATCGATACTGTTCTATATATTATGGAGTGTAGAGTTGAGTACCATCTCCATACATGAAAAAGTGGCCGTAAAATAGCGATAAATAGGAGGCGCTACAGACGGGTGTAAAGCGGCAAAATTTAAGCGGATTATTAAATCTTAGCATCTTCTTCGGTTATATTTTAAAAATATTTTCGACTTTTAGAATTTTCATTATTTACTGAATTAACTACTTTTAGTCTACTATAGTCATCAAAATGTTTAAATAACAAAACTCAACTCACTTCCCTCCATCTCTTATTGCTATCTTCATATCATACACCATTTTCACTCTAGCGCCATTATGGCCAGTTTTAAAACTATGAATTAATTACTGCCTGAGAGATGAAACTCCTTACCTCTACAATCCATAGTTTTTTAGACAATAATCCCAACTCTACACAACCTCTGCGATTTATACAAAATGTCTAATAAATACTGCCAAAATCGGCATATTATTGGACTTAACATGTTTATCTACTAGAATATATTAATTTCAGTCTAATTGCTTGTATTTATAAAGTCTGAAACAATTCTAAGCATACCGGTCATGGAGAATAGAGGTAAGGAGTGCCATCTTTATAAGGCAGAAAAGCTAAAAAGTGTCCGACAAAAGTAATTCAATAATAGTTCCAAAACTGGCCATAATGGCGCTAGAGTGGCAAGGGTGTGTGATATGAAGTTAGCAATAAGTGATGAAGTAAAGTGAGTTGAGTTTAGTTATTTAAAATTTTTGACGACTTGAGTAGATTAAAAGTAGTTAATTCAGTAAATCATGAAAATTCTAATTAATCGAATAGTCGAAAATATTTTATATATAAAACCGAAGAAGATGCTAAGATTTAATTATCCGTTTAAATTTTGCCGCTTTACTCCTGTCTGCGTCTGTAGCGCTCCCTATTTAACGCTATTTTACGGACACTTTTCATGTATGGAGATGGTACTCCTTTACTCTATTCTCCATGCATACCGGTGAAAAGTTAATACTTCACAATTATTTTCTTTTCTCACACTTCGCAGAGTTCGTTTTATATACCTCTACAAAACAAACTATAAATTTCAGCACTTATTTGAATATTTATTTTTTATTTTACTATATAGTATGTACGTATCACGTAAGTAAATAAATAATTTGTTTTATTTCTCAATTGAGAGCTTGTTACAAATGATATTAGCTGTAGGTACTTTAGTTGCCAAAATTGAGACAGTAAATTGCTACCAATTTAAAATATAGCGTTATAAAGTCGTAATTCCAACGTCGTAAATCTGGACTCCAACACCAACTTAGACTTAGGAAATCTTAGAAAAAAAACTGAGCCAACCTTAAAAAAAACGAAAAGACATGGATATGGGTTTCTCTCTTCTAGGTTTTTTTATGCCTTTGATGCTTTTTGAGACAAATAGCTGCCTACGGCTTCGATTTAAGTATTACTTCCATGTATATCTTTGTTCCGTGCCCGTAGCCATTTCACACGCCTTAAAGTTCCAACCTCCATAAAGGAGTTTTGCCGGGGAGTTCAATTGGGTGACGTGGGATTTTGTATTTCCTCATAAATTTGTGTTATTTCGGTTATTAATGTGTAATATTGGTAGAATATTAACCATTAAATATTTGTTAAAGTGCACAAGGGTGGGCAAGTGGTACAACTTCTAAAAACGTGCTATTTTGAGTTTCCCTCCAAAACTCCCTAGGAACTTTCAGTAAAGCTTCTCCTGAATCGACTGACATGACTCATTGATTGCACCGACTATTTATTTGGACTGTGGCTAAACTTTAGACTTGACGATTTAGGAATACGGTGTTGAAAATTGAAACGAAAGTTCTATACCCGCTTTTTTAACTTGACTCTGGCAAATGGTTATAAGCCGATGCCATATATATATAAAAAAATTCCTCCATAAAAATGAATTCTCTATGGTGAAGTCACAACCACAGACTACTTAGAAGAACTAACGCACAACTAACGTTCTGTCACAACTGTCAATTACAATTCACCATACACGGAATCTTTGTATTTTGTTACTTTTTTGCGGCGCTGTTTTTGACGATTTCGTTTTAGAAAAAAGTCCTTTGCATTGATAGAAAATAAGAACTTCCTATTATCTGAACACCAAAACCGATTCATAAGTTTTAAATAAATCTATAACGTTAGAAATGTATAACAGTCCATGCATTTTTCTTTCGCGTATAATTTACTCTACTCTTGTTTATTAATTGCGACAACATGCCACCCAAAAAGAACGTAAACAAAGCACGAGAACCTGTAACATCTACGACTAAATTGCTCGGGACGCGACGAGTGAAAAAGAACACTCTGTCTGTCAAGAACTTAGAAGTACCGGCCTCAAACATCCATAGTAAGCATTTTTTTCCATTCTTTTTCATCGTATCACTCTTGCATAGTGCTTGGAATTTATTTCATTTTAGCTCATGAAAATGCATCAGGTAAAAGCAGTAATGAGAAAAGTCAAAAGAAAACACAAGATGATAATCTGCTGTCTAAGAGAGATATCAACATTATGTTAGCAAATGAAGGTAATCGAAATATCTATGATTTGTTTATGAAGGAATGAATGAATAACTTGCCATTTACAAGTTGTGAATTAGATATTTGTGAAAAGTTTTACAAGTGGAAAATAACCATTTTCTACATTTAAATATGGAGTATGAACTGCAATGTGCAAACATCTTTTTTAGTTTTATAAATTATTTGAAATTAGCAAATAGTAATTTCTTTGTAAAGTACAATTTCAACACATTCATGTAACAACACAACCTTATGTTTAAATTTTGATGATTCAATCAATTATTGTAACATACAAGTTGTAATAAAACACCCATTGAGTTATAAATAATGTATCAGTGGACTTAACTATTATAACTTTTCAATAGATATATTAACTGTCTAATTTTTTTTTAACACATACTTTTATATAGACAAATGTGAATGTAATAATAATATTGGTATTTTCTACTCTGATATGAAAAATTCAGTATTTACTGCTTAGCTAATGAATTTTATACTAGCCTAGCTGCAACTTTTATATTCTGGATATTGCAAATAAGCCGTGCGATGATCTTTTTCTTAATAATGTTAAAACTACTTGGTTCTTTTTTTGGTTGACTTGTTAGTTTAGTTTTAAGACAGTTTTTTCACATATATATAACTGGTGTATCTATAATATTAGGTCATTATATATGAAATTGGCGTTTTGTAAAGGAGGAACATAAAGTTGATTTTTTTTAAATGATATAATTATTTAATCAAAGTATATACTATTGCTATCTATGCAATTGTGCCATCTCATAGGTAGTTCAATGATTCCTTTACTAAAAAAAACCATTGGACAGGAATCAATAAAATCTTTGAAGGCGCTTTGGACTGCCCCATCGGAGTTGAATTTTTTCCCTTGCAAGAAGTTATTCAAATTTCGAAAAAAAATGGTAATCTGCTGGAGCAAGGTCCGGAGAGTATGGTGGATGTCTTAGACATTCCAATTGAAGCTCCTCTAATTTGGTAGCCATTTGTTGTGCAGTGTGTGGTCTAGCGTTGCCCTGAAGCACCAGTGGCCTAGAGCGAATGACCAACCTCGGTTGTTTAGCAGCTAGCAGTAGTCAGCTGGCCAGATTTAAGAAAGCTGTAGTGAACGACAAGGACACTAGTGCACCAAACACTCACAAGTAACTTTTTTTGAGTAAATTTTCGCTTAGGACAGGCTTTGGCTGATTCGCCGTGGTTCAGCCATGCGATCGTACAGTTTCCACTTTTCATCACAGGTAATGATGCGATTTATAATCCCTTCATTATTGGGTTGGTTGAGTAATGTAACGCAGCAGTCGTCGCGCGTTTGTCGGTTTGCTGCACTCAATTCATGAGGTACCCACCTTTCAAGCTTTTTAACCTTCCTGATTTACTTCAAGTGGATTAAAACAGTTTTATCATTAACACCGCAGCCTCCAGCTAACTCGGACGTGGTTTGCGATTGATCCGCTTCCACAATAGCCTTGAATTCTTCATTATCAACTTTGGTCTCTGGCCGTCCACGGGGCTTGTTCTGTAGGTCGAAATTTCCAGAACGAAAACGTTGGAACCAAAAACGCACTGTGTTTTCTTTTGCGACACCGCCGCCATACTCATCATTAATCCTTCGAGCCGTTTCTGCAACAATGGTGCCACGGTGGAACTCGTACTCGAAAATAAATACGATATTTCAAGTTTTCCATTTTGTAATTACGGTTTCGAAACACAAATGCATGAGTAAATAGCGGTATAAATTCGAAATTGTAATTCCTAAGTCCTAACCAAAGAAGATATATTTGATATCAAAGTGGCCAGTACGACAAAACGCCAATTTCATATGTAAGATCTGTACCTAAAATTTTGGCATGCATAGATAAAATATCAAGGCTATAAATTCTTTTTGATTTATCTGCGAATATCAGTATGATGGTGATGTTGCATTTATGTGCATTTTTTTAATTGTTCTAGTCGTTAAGACACAGTTTCCATCTAAGATACCAATTTTGGATGCAATTGAATGTGCTATAGTTGATGAAATTGACGTGCCAAAGAAAATTAAAAAGGTGCCTTTAAAGCAAAAAGCCATAGTCGCGAAGAAGATTGTAAAAAGAAAAAAAAAAAAAAAAAGTAATTCAAGTATCCAAGAAACATGTTCTAATACTACAGAACAGGGTAAGTGTTTTACTAAGTTATTTAGAGCATTATGACATTATGAGTGCTGTTAGTAATTTATGTGGGTAGTTCAAAGTCTTCTATTTAATAAAATATTTTTTTTTATAATCTCTATGACTACATTATGTTCTGTATTGTTCTATAAGTAAATTGAATCTATGGTGATAATTTAATTTTTGTTAAAGAACGGGTAATGTATGTTTTCAGAAGACAACAATGAAGCAGTTCCAAAAATAGCACCCATGAAAATAAAGCGAATAAGAAAATTGAATCTAAAGAAGAGGCAAGTCCGTAAGTAATAATTAATTTAATAACTGGTAGACATTTAGGTATGAATTCACAAGGGTTAATGAGTAGTACATCCCCAAATTATATACCCTCTTACTAATAAAAAGATTTACACAATGGATAACTTAAAGAACGTAGCTGTCTTTGTCTGATGCGTTGGAAAAGTCACTTAACAGACAAAGACAGCAACATTGTTTAAGTTATCCATTGTGTAAATATTTTTATTAGTAAGGGGGTTAAAGTACAAAATAATTTAGATAAGTAGGTACTTTAATATAGACCACCCTGTGGTCGAAATTCATCTATAATAATAATTCATATAATTTTTAAGTTTGAACTTTGTAAGGGTTCTTTTGCCTCTTAGATAGAAAAAAAAATGTTAATGTGGCAGATAGACATCAATGTGTAACTTATTAGTAGATACATATCAAACTTTAGGTAGTCTGTTAATAATCTGAGGTAGAGTATGTGGTTATTTTTATGAACTGTATCTAGCTCAAAATACAAAAGGTGCAGAATTGGCTTTGGTAGTAATTTAATATACATGCAGAGAAAGTCAGGTCGGGAACGCGTCTTAATGTACAATCTTTAACAAAAAGTCCAAATATTAATAAGAAATCAAAGGCATATTTAACACCTATCATCGTTATTTAATATACTATCTTGTTTTAAAAATGATACAAAAATATTATTTATTTTTAATTATAAAATAATTTGTCCCATAACACACAATTGAATTCAGTAAACGTATCGATAATAAATAAAAAAAATAATTAAGTGAACCCAGCCATTTGGTGTCAAAAGTCAGTATAAGAACACAATAAGAAAGCCAGCTTTCAGTGTATTTATCGTCAAATAAATAAAATTTAAGTGTTAAGTACCTTTCAATTCCTTATTCGTAGAGCGTACATCATTAGTCTGTCAGTTCGTGAACGCGTTTATTACAAATAATTATTGATGAAATTCTTTTGAACCGACTTCCAAAAAAAAGGAGGCGGATAAAATGTCGCCTATGTTCTAGAGCCTAAATTACTACCACACCAAATTACATTAAAATCCTTTCAGTAGCTTTTGTGTGAAAGAGTAACAAACATCCATCCATACATCCATCCATCCTCACAAACTTTCACATTTATAACAGTAGTAGGATAAGAAATTTTTCGTGTCTTTAGTAATGATATAATATTAGGTCCTTACATATGAAATTGGCGTTTTGTCGTACTGGCCACTTTGATCTCAAATATATATTTTTTGGTTAGGAATTCCAATTTCAAATTTATACCGCTATTTACTCATGCATTTGTGTTTCGAAAACCGTAATTGATTTGTTTTTTCCTCTTTGGGCTTTTCTTTGCGTCACTCTGTTTACAAAATGGAAAACTTGAAATATCGTATTATTTTCGAGTACGACTTCCACCGTCGCACTAGTGCTGCAGAAACGGCTCAAAGGATTAATGATGTGTATGGCGGCGGTGTCGCAAAAGAAAACACAGTGCGTTTTTGGTTCCAACGTTTTCGTTCTGGAAATTTCGACATGCAGAACAAGCCCCGTGGACGGCCGGAGACCAAAGTTGATAGTGAAGAATTGGAGGCTATTGTAGAAGCGTATCCATCGCAAACCACGTCCGAGCTAGCTGCAGGCTGCGGTGTTAGTGATATAACTGTTTTAATGCACTTGCAGTAAATTGGGAAGGTGAAAAAGCTTGAAAGGTGAAAAATAAGCAATACCGATCTGGGTCCACAGATCGGTATTGCTTATTTTACTTTTTATAAACTATCACCAGTGACGTTAATTATTAGATACTATATTATTAAATAATTATTAATATCTAGTAGTCTGCGGCAAAAAATGTAGCTGTAAGCATTAAATATATTATAGTGGTGATGATGATCACGAAAATAATTTTGTCAATAGCAAAATTTCAAAGACATTGATATCGGTGCACAAAACTCTTATGAGTAGTGAGTACCTATGTCATCATAATATGTTGGTGTTTCTTGTGAAGATGGTGGTGATGATGATGTTGAGTAATGTAAGTGGTGTGATGGCATATGCTCGCAGTTCTTTAAACAGCGCCGGAATCCCCAAACATAAGGACTCGGGAGTTCTGTTCAGTACTTTTGGATCCAGGGTATATCTTGCTACAAAAGTTTACTTTTTGATAGCATATGTTTGGACTACTTCAGAAAAAGTAGAAATCACTATAATATGTGTCCATATAAATTTCGAAGAGTTCCCTCGATTAATCATGGATCCCATCATCACCGGTCACCACTTTGGCGACTAAGGGACAAATTTAAAATTATAAACTTTACAACAACAAAAGAATTTTGCAAATAGGTTCACAAACGGCAAAGTAATGTTCAAAGATATCCGTATCGGTGTAAAATACTATTAGAAGTACCTATTATATGATCATAATGTGTGTATCTGTCTCCCTGAACTCTGCTCTATTGCTGGCTGAGATACTCCCACTTGATCTCAGAATAATTGAAGCAGCGAGACTTTATGAGATCAAGAAGGGGGTTTCGCACCCGGCACTGGGAGACAGGGAGATATAACGAATGGCTCCAGCGATCGAGGCCCCTCATCCGGCTGAGCAGGTTGAGCTGGGATTCGGACTGGTAGACGAGGACACATATTCCGACGTGATTAATAACCATGAACACATAATTTATATGGACGGCAGCAAGATTGAGGACCGGCTCGGAGCCACGCTATCCGTTTGGAAAGGCGAGGCCGAGACTAAGGCTGTCAAGCTTGTATTGCACAGTCTACCAGGCCGAACTCTTGGCTCTCAACATACCTGTAGAAATAGCCTGCGAGAGCTTCGTGACTCCGGCCGTCCCGCCCGACACATATCTTCTGTTCCCCACAGCCGCTGCTGCACACAAAATAGTTGGAAAAATAGACATAACACACCACACAACACAAGTACTGACTGGACACCGCGGATTCGCCCTCTACTTGAATAGATTCAAGCTGAAGGAGGACAAAATTGTAGTGGTGGTCATATTTAAATGTTGTGATATTAGTTGTAGGCTTTTTATATAAATCTAGTAGTTTAGTACTTTGCTTTTGCACCATCTTTGTATTGAATTAATTATTGTATAGATTTAAACATTGTATTGTGAATTTGTAATAATTATTGTATAGATTTTAAATATTGTATTGTGAAAATCGTGTAATCCCATCCAATAGATATTTAATATTACGAAATGTAAATTTTAAATAAGGAAGACATAAGCTTAACATAAAAATGGCGAAAGACGAGCCCTGTCCACGATAGGACAAGTATAAAAAAATAATTTTAAAAAAATCCCTAAAGGCTAGAAATTTGAAATTTTTCACACGTATTTCTCACATGACGTAGGTATCCACTAAAGAAAGACTTTCAAAATTCAACCTCTAGGACATATTTGCATAAAATTTCGTATGAGTTGAGTACGGAAAAAATATTGAGTTACGTATTTCAGCGTTTTCTAAAATTCAGTCCCTAGGTGGGTGGGTAAAATAGGGGATGAAAGTTTAAAACCTAATTTCACGCGGGCGAAGCCGCGGGCAAATAATGCTAGTAATAAATATAACTAAAAAGAGAAAAAATATTATTTTAAACAATAAATTAAACCGACTTCCAAAGTATAAATGCACAAAAAAGTGTGAAATAAAACTTATTTTCTAAATAATTCCCCTTTTAAATTCGGCTAAAATATTAACTATGTTTCTACTCAATCTTCATAATTTTGAAGTCGGTAGCAGTCCAAACAATATCCTGATAAAAACAATATTTTATAGAACTCACGTTCAAGTTGGCTGGTACCGACTTCAAAATATCAAGATTGAGTAGAGAAATAGTTAATATTTTAGCCGAATTTAAAAGGGGAATTATTTAAAAAATAAGTTTATTTTCACACTTTTTTGTGCATTTATACTTTGGAAGTCGGTTTAATTTTTTTTACAACACGAAATAACGAAGTTATGTAAAATATTTTACTATTGACAAAATCAGGTCGCATTCTACAATTCTGTATAATTCTGTACAATCAAGTGAGCGTTTTTTGAAATAGTCATTTCGGGAACGTTCCCGGAATGATAATGACTGTTCCCAAGGACGATTCACTTACAATTTTTATATAATTTATTTAACTTTTTTTAATTATAAAACAAAACAAAACAAACAACGTTGCTTTTTAATAACAGCATAATGGAGACTACTGACAAAGAAAAAAAATTACTAGACAAAGCTTAAAGAGGAAGTAATCCTTTTTAAGCTTTTACCCAACTACGACGTGCCAAAAGAAAGGGTAATGATTTTTGAAGTCTATGTATGTTTCACCGTAGCGCCTAAATTACAGATCCGATTTTAAAGAATGGGGCGTCAATAGATTTGTTATAGTGGCCCAGGGAACGTAGGTCGTTCGCTATACAATTTACTGCCTTCGACTATTAATAAAAACGCTACAATAATTCGATGAAATACGCAAAATTAAGCTATTTTTTTAGAAAAAAACAAAGTTTATACATTACAGTACTTTCATTCTGTCCATGCACGATAATAGCAACTTCTCAAATTTTTTAACGTATTTTTCTTGTAGAAAATATTGTATGCATTGCTTTTATTATTGTTTATTTAATATAGATACATAATAAATAAATAATAATAGCTCCCCACATCGATTTCGGTGACGGTGGCCGATTTCATTGAAACCAGGCCAGTTACGCAGGAGTAATTTTATAGTGCCCAAGTGTGTGCGCAGTACACAAGAGCACTCTCTCTTCCTTTACTCTCATAACCCAGTGGGATCGGATAACCGACATGACTGGCGAGAAATCTGGCGCAGGTTCGACTTTTTACATGCCCATCCGACGCATGGATCATCATCTTGTCAGAAAATCAAGTGATCAGCCTGCATTGTCCTAACCAAACTTGGAAACAACATTTTTTTGTTGTTCCAATGCGAGAATCGAACCACGACCTCCGAGTCGAGAGCCAAACTCTAACCACTAAACCACGAAGACTGTTATACATTTTTTTATTAATTTAACAATTTATTGCATACAAGAAAAATGTATAAAATAACAATTTAACAAGAAAGACGACACAAAGGTACTGCTTATTTCTAAAAAGAAATTTCTTACAGCAGCCCTACGAAAAGAGATGGGATAAAAGACAGCAGATAGGACCTGCATAGTTAAAAATACACTACTTACATATTATTATATCCTTACTAAAATTACATTACATACATACTTACATATTATATACATACTTAACAAATATAAGACACATAGTTGATACGATAAAATAATATTATATTATA
Source organism: Phengaris alcon alcon (assembly GCA_037179445.1). NCBI lineage: Eukaryota > Metazoa > Arthropoda > Insecta > Lepidoptera > Lycaenidae > Phengaris > Phengaris alcon. Next base: position 587,073 of record JAYRCH010000497.1, on the reverse strand, counting down.
CCTATAATAGATAAATACTATATGTATATATAGTAACGGTATTTATATGGATTGAATTTCGAGGTAGTGCTCTTTCAAGCGTCTTTTAAATACAATAATGGTGGGACTGTCACGAACGGTGTGGGGAAGCGAGTTCCACAATCTGACTGCATGAACGGTGAAGGAGTAGGAGTAGAAGTTGGAGTGATAGGATGGAAGGGAAAGATTTTTTCTAACATTAGACCTACAAGGGATATCGAAGGGTCGAGAAAAGTTAAATCGATCGAGAAGATAAGAAGGAGAGAGGGGATTATACAAAATGTTATAAAATAGACAGAGGATGTGGGAGTTACGTCGAAGTCGGATAGTAAGCCACTTGAGCTTCAATTTAAAGGCTGATATGTGATCGAATTTTCTCAGTCCAAACACAAAACGGATACAGAGATTCTGTAAACTTTCCTCGTTTGTTGACAGCTCTTCGGTGATGTCCAAGTAGCAGGAGTCAGCATAGTATCGAGGATAGGAGAAATGAGTGTCTGGACAAGGAAAATTTTGGTGTTCACGGGCAAAAAGTTTTGAAGGCTCTTTAACATGTGCAACGAGTAGTAGACCTTTCTGCTTACTTCACTAACCAGAAGATTCCAGGAAAGATTGCTGTCTTAAGTCAACCCTAGATTTTTGGCAGAGTCTGTGTATTCAATGACAGTACCATCATACATGACCCTAGGCACATTATATAAACGTTGAGTCATATATTTACTGCCTATGATCATGGCCTTCGATTTATTTGGATTGATTAACAGACCAAAAGATTTAGTCCAGACTGCTATGCGCTGTAGATCAGCGTTAACATTTATTACTACGGAATTAACCTCATATATATGTGAATGACGATAGAGTTGTAGGTCGTCTGCGTACAGATGGAAATTTGATAAGATTTATGTGGAAACAGTGTTAATAAAAATAGAAAAAAAGAAGGGGAGAGAGAACGCCGCCCTGGGGAACACCCGCTTCAATGTCACACCAATCCGAGGTAGCCTCGTTAGAGCGGGCTCGTTGCGAACGTCCCCGAAAATATGTATCGAACCAGTCTATCACTGAGGAAGATATGTTAAGAACGAAGGACGGAAAGGAATATGTCAAAATTACATTGTTATACATTATGGTTTTTTTGGTAAATATATAATAAACCCATATAATTAAGCAATGCTTAATTTGTGTACTTTGTTTTTGTACAATTTATGGAACTTAGAAAAACGTTCCCGAATTTATGTTTTCCTGTAAGATATTCACTGAAAAGCAATATTACAAGAAAAGTATAGAATTCCGTGCCTTGCTCTGTCAATATTTAGTAACATACAAATTTTGCAAAAGTTCAAACTAAGAGTCATCATTATAGCTACAATTTTGTTTTGCATAAAACCAATCTTGAAATTCGCAACCTTGAAAATCAAAATAAAATAAAATTGAAGTGTCTGTTTGTAATTTTGGATTAACAGTTTTTCTCTTATTATATGTGAAAGTATATACGGTACTTACAATAAAAAATTATCAATTATTTTAATTTTTGGCTGTCTGTCTGTGTGTTTTTCTGTCCGTCTGTCTGTTTGTTTCTTTGTTCCTGCTAATCTTTGAAACGGCTAGACCGATTTTCACGGGACTTTCACTGGCAGATAGCTGATGTTATAAGGTATAACATAGGCTATTTTATCTTAGGGTTCCGTTTACGTTAGTTCTACGCAATCGAAGTGGCGGTTGCCTGCTAGTGTATTTATAAGCATTAAAAAAAATTTGTTATTGCACTCCTTCTTCCACATATACTTTAACTGTGTCAAATATCATACTCTTCTGTTCACACAATTCTCGTAAAATGAAAGTTTTTGCTTCATGTATCAATTTAATAATGTGTTAATTGTCATATTTTTAACACTTGCAGAAAGTAATAAACTTCAGGAAGATAAGCCGAAGTATACTAAAAAGTATGTACCTACACCTGAAAATATGGTAGAGCGAAGAAGTGGTCGTCCAAAAAAAAAAATTGAAGAAATATATAGTATTGAAGAACAAAATACTGAAAATCCAAAAGAAATAATGAAATCTCCTTTACCAGTGAAGAGAAGAAAAATTATTCCAAGTAACATATTAAGTAGGTCTTCAAGCTCTTCCGACCTCTCTTGGACAAGAGATATTTCAAGTTGTAGTACTACAAGTTGTGTAAGTGTCTCGTCAAATGACGTTGTCCTCATTGATAATAAGTTGCCAATCATTAAATTAAAAAATATAAATCCACAACCTGTACCCAAATCTTTAAGAAATACTTTAAGACAAACAACCCAAAGTTCAAGGAAATTAAAAGAAAATAAAACGATTGATGAAGAATTGTTTAAAGCGAAGGTGGATAAGGAATTATTATTTAAAAAAAATGACTCAGATGTCCCAGACAGTGCTTTAGTTGCTCCAGTATTGAGTTCGTCTTCGAGTTCTAGTAATTCAAGTTCATCTACTAGCTTAACCGAAAACACTTCATGTGTAAGCAATAACAATAATATTAAAGATTTGTTTACGAAACTAAGAAGCATAGATTTAGAAGTTATAGCATGGGTTGGGTTTAACAATATTAATAGTTGTTCTACTCCGAAATTAGACCAATTCAAAGAGAAATTGGAAAGTTGTAATGTCTTGCGGGAGGAGAGAAATCTATTACAACGGTTCAAAACTGTGCAGAAGCAGCTATATAAATATAGCAAAAATGATGCTTCCAACAATATTTCTGAAGAAGTAAGTAAAAATGACAGTGAAGAAGGCATAAAATTTGTTAAACCTAATAGAGTAAGTCACACAAATTACAAGAACAGAGTATCGCAAGTTGAAAATACTCCAGAAAAAACAGCTCAAAGTAGTGATACTTTAGCGGTTCTAAATACTAGTAGTAATTCAGTAGCTTGCAATAACAGTAGCAAATGTCAAGATGAAAACGATGATGATGACGCTCTTTCATTATATGCTGAAAGTATTACGGGGTTAGATTCATCTAGAAGGAGTAGTTCCATACAACGTGTCCCCGACGCACGCGGCAACGAAGAATACGTACCGGAATTTGTAACGAAAAAATCAAAAGTACCAGTTACGTTTTACAAACCTTCAAGAATTGAAATAACACATGAAACCGAACAAATAGAGGACAAACAAGAGAAACAGAATAACGTTGTTTCCGCAATATGTGAAAAACAAAACGCAGATTCTACATCACTGAATAAAGAACAAGAAAATGACAAAAGTACAACAGAGGAAGCTACCATATTTGAGGATAGGCGAGGAAATATAGACAAGCAGAATTTTAATGCAAATTTATATAATGCGCCAAAGCCATCATACCCAAACCACACGAGATTGGTAGCACAAAATTACAAATTTATTCGTGGGTCTAGAAGCGCCGTATTTAACGTTTGCTATTTCAATTTAGATTCACGCTGCCTTAATAAAAATTGCAAATTCAATCATATCATCCCGAGTAGGGAAGAAATAGAAAATAAAGTGTCTTGTCTGGACGAAGATTCATTTATAGCTGAATATATGCTAACGCGTGCTATGCATTCCCTACGACGAACGTACGGAATATGTTTTGTCAACGATTGTATAAGACGAAAACTAACCAGGTTACTCATAGAAATGGTTACAGATTTTGTTGTTAAAGGAGATTATAATAATTCGGAAGATAGCGCTCTAACAACTGATGTGGTCGAAAGGACTCTGCTCTATTTAAATAACGTGGATCTGAATGTATGTCGTGATTTATTAAACTTTAGATTCATGAAATTTAAAGGACTCCTACTGTGTGATTATTTACTGAAATTTATAGCCGAATCTCCGAATTTTACGCGATTTATACCAATTTTCATTAAGCTCGCTTGGTATATATCTGGCATAGACATAAGGTTCGACATCCAAATTTCGACGTTGCTTCTAGAACGCGTATGTATCCTTCCATACGAGGACAAGTTGGCGCGGGCGCTCATCGAGGTCATAAAAAACACCAACGACACCATTTTTTTTAACCACATGATAGAGAAATTTGAAAAAATGCTCATCATTTCAAATAAAGATCTATATGATTCTTTTGCATTTTTGAAAAAGAGGAAAATTTTAAATCAAACTGTCACGAATGATGTGAGATACTCTCCGGACACGACTAACCTTGATAACTTGGTAAGTCTCTTTTCTTTGCTTTCTTATAACTAAGTTATTTCCATTTTCATCCTTTACGAGTATTTTTAAGATAATTAATAAAATAATTTCATTGTATTATTCTAGAACAAAACCATGGAACCTAAATTGACTAGAACAATTGAGAATAAAGTTAGTAGTCAATACACGAACGAGTTATCTAGCAAAAACACATTTCAAGAAGACTGGAATTTACCGTCGAGCTCGAGATGTGGGGAGACGAATGTGAAAATCTTTGGGCTAAATGGTGAATATCAGTCTATGAAGGCTTCGTCTTTTCCAAAGGGACTGGACTTGCAAAGTGGATACAAACGCTTGCTCGATATGCCGTTCGCTGGAAATCATCCAGTAAGTTTAATGTTTTACTACTGATATGATGCAAAATGTCTGTTAAATTTTTTTAATATCGACAACTAGACCAATTTCGGATTATACCCAATACATTAAAAAAGAATTTTGAAAATCGAACCATAAACGGCAGAGTAATGTTCAAAGATATCCGTGTCGGTGTAAAATAATCATTATGTATAACCGCCTCCTTTTTTTGGAAGTCGGTTAAAAAGACAACAAACGGCCGAACGAAAAAATATTAGGTTCAAAGAACACTTCCGTATTATATACTTTAGCACAAATGGCCTCGACTATCAGGCGATCCGTCTTGATCTTAAAAAACTTTTTGTGTTTTAAAACTGATGTATATTTTATTTGTAGAACAAAATCCGAAGAACAATTCACGCTGACCACGTGAACTTCAAGCGGGGTAACACGTCGATGCCATCCAACTCCAGCTCGGGCAGCGACGACAGGGGACACCCGACTGGCATGCGATCTCGAGGCTCGCCCTATGCCAAACGCGGGATGAAACGAGGAATGTTCATGAGACGAGACAATTTGCAGTTTAGAGTAAGTGTTTCGCACTAAAATATTATGCTTCAAAAACTTTTATTATTATTAACGGATAGGAAGTGGCTTCCCCATTACCAATCCTTCTTTAAATGGTTTGAGGCGTATTTAAGGCGAGGTCCAAGCCTACTTTGTCATTTAGCTTCACCTAGTTTACCTAGTCCGAGTTTAATTACGAAGTGGAAAAAATATGGGATAAAGTAAACAATCCTTGACGAGGTCTGAACCGGTACACTTTTTGAACAAAATATATATTTCCTGAGTTAAAAAATCGTAAAATCACCACCTAAAAATCACATAATCTCCTAAAACGTAAAATTTTCTGCAGCAACATATTTATTTTTTGAGAAATAATTATAAAATTATATTATATTTCAGTTTTAACCGAACACTTTTGTTATTTGTTCAATATTTTAAAAGATGTTTAAAAATACCTTGCGAAATTAAATTTGTTCGGTCTTCTCCATGAATATAGAAAATAATGCTATGCAAAAAAGAATATTATTGCAATGCTCATACATATATTTTACGCTTTGCGTCTCAGTCGCGTGCTGCCGCCGTACGGGGAGGTTGGTACTAATCTAGGTGATTTGACAAGGTTACTGGTTTTTACTCAGAGCGACTGCCGTCTGAACCCCGCAACCCAAAGGGCAAACCACAGAACCAATATAACCTAATAAAAAGTAGTCTTGCAACTTGACTTAGCATAAACATTTCTTGGAATCACGGTTAGTATATTATAATAATAGCGGCGCTTACAATAGACAAGCCGGTAAAGCCACCACACACAGTACCGCCGCGCCCCTGCCCCAACCGCCAAAACCCTTTGTCTGCTCTTGCAACCCGCCGCTCTAGCGCATACAATGTATTTGCATCAAGAGTGAGCGCGCAATATGCTCCTCTAGCTCGCACATGACACCGCGTGTAGCGTTTGCCGTTTGCGATGCGACTGACTAGTACCGAAAGCATCGCTGCCGTGTACGTTGGTTTCATTATTTCGCTCGCTCGCTCCCGTCGTTTGTTTTTGTTTGTTATCGTATTTTGTTTTGTTGTTACGTTTTAATATTGACTGTTACGTTTTGTTATTGACTGTTCCGTATACGAGTCATGGAAGACTGTATCTTGTGCCGTGTACAAACAGCGAATCGGCGGAGATATGAATGGACTTCCCGAGAAAGAGACCATCTTGATATCGCTCAAATAGTGATTGAAGAATTGGTGGATAGACAGGTAAATAACATATTGTCCTATATATAACTACCTGTTAACAAATGACAGCACTGTATTATGTTATTGTTGTATGTTTACGATCACCCAAAACCAGTCCTTTCGATCTTAAGGTTTATTTTCTATGTATATGCTAAACTAATCTTGAACCAACAGTCATTTATTTGACGAAAAATAATAGGTAAAATAAAGACAAAGCATGCTCCTCTTCCTTGAGGTAAGGTCATAAAACCGAATATATTAAAGGTACCTAAGTATGTGTTAATTGTTCTTCGTGTGTTTTAATCTGCATAGATACCTGTTTCAAAGTATGTGTTGTGGACTGTGGTCACGTAATATATATATATACCTATATGTGTAATGGTTTTTGATTTCAGTATTGACGATTTATGTTTTTTTTATTTCCAGTTGGAGCGCACTGAGTTCATTTGCCGACCATATTGGCAAAGAACAGAAAGAACTTACCGACGACGTATTCGAGAAGTGAAGAGCAGGTTGACCAAGAAGACAATCCACCCGAAAATCCAAATCCAACACCTACTTCGTTGGATTTGCCGGGTCTTCTTCGCGCACCTAATACAGCGAATAGCTGTATATTCCAAGATTTTGCAAGTGAATCTCGACGTCGTGTTCCCGAAAACATCACTCTTCGCATGCTCTGCCGCTACAGATATTTTATACTAGAAAGTGCACGTGTATGCAGTGAACATTTGGAGCAAAATCTGTGGTATTTACTGCCTTTGCAAGACAATGCATCTACAGAGTTTACTGCTGCACAGATAACAAGTATTTTTTCAATACTACAAAAACATATTTCTCAAGACATCATTGATTTTGAACAGTTTGAAAATATGGCACCAGATGAATTCCATACCTGGACAGGTTTGCGTCAAAGCCAGTTTGCAGAATTACTGGAGGCCTTACCAAGCCTGGCAATAAACAAAAGAAAAACCATATTGGCCGCAGTATTGGTAAAGTTAAGAACGGGAGATTCGAACGCAAGGCTTGCAAATATATTTAAATGCCGTGAAACGACATTCCAGAGATGGTTACAAATCGGACGCAACGCACTTTTGGAAGATTTCGTGCCCTTAAACCTTGGGTTTGATCATAAGACAAGGCAGGAAGTGGTTCATCGGATCTTATTATTGCCTAATAATCTGTTCGGAAATCCTTCAAGTCCAGAAGGCGAAAGGAAAGCGATCACTATTTGTGATGGCACTTATGATCACCTACAGAAAAGTAGCAATTATTTTTTTCAGCGCGAATCGTATAGCCATCACAAATATAGAAATCTACTTAAACCTTTCCTCTTGGTTTCCTGCGATGGACATATCATCGACGTGATCGGACCATACGCCGCAGTTACTTCGGACGCAGATATAATGAATGGCTTAGTAAATAATGAAAACAGTGCGTTCCACTGGTTTTATAGAAGTGGAGACATATTTTTTTTGGACCGTGGATTCCGCGATTCTGTGGCAAATCTCGAATCGTGTGGTTATGTAACACATATCCCAGAAACAAAGTATCCCAATGAGACTCAGTTAACCACAGAACAGGCTAACAAATCAAGACTGATTACGATCTGTCGTTGGGTAGTTGAAGTGGTCAACGAAAGATTTAAACGAGATTTTCGACTTCTGCGTAGCATCTATAATAATAGAGCTCTTAGAAGCATGTTTGATTATTTTAGGATCGCGGCAGCCATATTAAATAGCTTTCATGTTTAATTGAGGACAACCCACATGCTAGATACATTTTGGAGATTATACATAAAAGGAATAATACACCAATAGATTGTCAGAACTCGTAGAACGGCATAATTACAACCGCAAATGCTCAATTTAGGATGATGATAGCTGATATGGAAGAGTTCTCAGATTTCCCAAGATTGAATGAGCTAGAGTTGTTTTTGTTAGCTCTTGGCATATATCAATTAAAGCAGGCAAGAAGCTATTACGGGGAGTACATCCTTGATAACGGAACCTTTAGAATTGAGCTCAACATTGATCTGAGTGATGAACACCTGACTGAGTTACAGGAACAAGGAAATAATTTATGGATGATTCGTGGGCGATTACAATCCCGGCATGTCAGAGCCAGAACATATTACACATATATTGTGGTAGATAAATCACTCTCGGGAAGACGAGCAATCGCCCACTATTACTGTACATGTATTATTGGAAAAAGAACGATTGGGTGCTGTTCTCATATTATGTGCATTATATGGTACATGAGCTATGCTCGGCATCTACAATGTATAGTTCCCCCAGCTTTAGGATTAGAAAATATTATTGTTCTGCCAGATGATGGTGATATTATTGTTTAACTCACAATAAATAACCTACTTACTTATACAAAAAAAGGTATTTTCTTTTTTATTAGAACCCCTCCCTACCCATCCAACATTAACTATGATATGGATCCTAGTCCATAGGACTAGGATCCATGGCTGAACAATTGTTTGGTTTTTAATTATTTTTTTCATCGAAAATGTCATATTCTGTCAAGCTTGTTTTAACTTCACTTGTTTTAAATTAATTATTTTTTCGAAAATGTATGAAAAAAAAAAAAAGAATTTTCGAACTCAAATAAAATCAAGTACAATGCTGATACAGCTTTGGTGCGATAGTAAGAATTGATTAGACGAACAACTTCTATCAGAATAACACATTTTTTTTTCTGGCCGGAACTTTCAATTTTGGACCAAAAATGTATGAAAAACGGATGATGTCCTTTAAAATAGTGACTATGTTGTGTAGTTCTGTAATTATGGCAAATAAGAAGATAAAAATCTTTCCAAAGAAATGGTCAGAAAAGGAAAAAAAAATACGCCAAAACGACGGAAAGTTTGGGTGAGTATGATAGATTTGAGTTATAAAATTAATCCTTTTTTAATAGTGGATAGTGTAGTTATTTATTATTATTGGTTATAGTAGCTCATTTAATAATGGATAGTGTCGTTCTCTAATATTATTAGTTCTAGCATATTAGTTTCATATTTTATTCTCATAATTTATAAAAACGGCACTATTTTATTAGGAACAATTTCATCGTGTCAGGGAATACTCATATCGCTATAGCAATAAGGTTCATTTTATAGTAACAAAGTTATGACGGTGGATCGCGATCCCGATTTTTTGTAGCTTACGAGTTACTCACGAGTCACGACCGGGAAGCGCAGAGTAATGAAAGTACAGGGCATGCATATTATGTCATTTCTTTCCTGGTGTGTCATGGACTATGTGACGTGTACGAAAAATGACGGTTAAGTGTCAGTCGGTTTTTAATATTTTTAAATTAATTCACTTGTCTATTTTACAGTTCAAAGAAAAGTCGCAGTAAGATTCACCAAGCAAAGAAACAGTGGCTCATGAAATAAAGTATTACGTAGTTATTACGGAATAGCTATTTTCTTTCCTTATCTTATTTAACTATACATAATAATAATAATAATATATAGGACTAGCTGTTGCCCGCGGCTCCGCCCCCGTAAATATAGTAACACTACTTTTTCGGGATAAAAAGTAGCCTAAACTACTACCATATCAAATTGCATCGAAATTAGTTCAGTAGTTTTTGTGTGAAAGAGTAACAAACATCCATCCATCCATTCATTCATCCATCCATCCATCCTCACAATCTTTCACATTTATAATATTAGTGGGACTTACAATAAAAAAATATTTTTTTTGTCTGTCCGTCTGTCTGTCTGTTCCGGCTAATCTTTTAAACGGCTGGACCAATTTTCAACGACTTTCACGTGCAGATAGCTGATGTTATAAGACTTATAACGTATAACATAGACTACTTTATTTTAGGGTTCCGTTAAAAAAATAGGGTTACGTTTCCGTTAGTTTAACGCATACGAAGTTGCGGGCACCAGCTAGTATTGTCTATGGACGTTCCACAACATGTAAATCAGGTCTCGTGCTTAGTATCAGAAGAATTTGTGTTACTGGTACCTGATAACTGAATATATAATATTTAATACTTTAATACTATAGGTACACATGTTTAAGATTTTTATTATATATTTTGTATTATTTTATACATATGCATGACCTAGGAACATATAATTTTGTTGCGGTATTTAAACCCGCGGCATCTGACTAATGTGCCAATGGGCTGCGCCAGGAGGTCGTTGAAATAACATGCGATAAGATAATATTTTGATTTTTACCGAATTACAACGTACATAGTTTTGAGAACGAAATGTTTTATTTCAGGCCTCGCTGTTGCACAGTTGATAATTATTTAGGAACCGAGGAGGGACATTGGAACTAGATGTTACTGCTTCTACTTCTATGTGAGTTAAATTATTAGCATTATTGTAAATTCCTTATTAAAGCCAATAATTTATCCCGAAAATGAAATTTGTCAAGCAACATTGAAATTTTTCATTAATTCCAGACACAAAAATTAAATTTATTAAGTAATATTTTACTAAATAAGTTATTTTAATCGAATAACATCCTCCTTTTCAGGAACCAGGCTGAAGAAAGTTATTTAGTGGACCCAGCAGAGGACGAGACATTTGAAGTTATTCCTGGACGAAGGATATAAGTTATAACTTATTTTTTTAATAAATTAAAAGATATTTCAAATATACAGATATAACAAAAGAAAAATACTATATCGCTCGATCGAAATAGCAATTGGTTCTTCAATAACAAGGGCTGCTCCGTGTTACACAAAGAAAAACATGCCTACTTGCTATTTGGAGTGATGAAAATACACCACTCCAAATAGCAAGTACATGGAATGTCTCTTGCCAGAAATTGTCAATCCAAGACATTCTCGGGGCATGCCAATAAGAGACTTTTTGGTATCATAAGTTTGGTATGTTAGTATCTTTGAGTATAACAAATTATTTTAAAAAATATTAGTAAACTTGTGTAAATCGTGTAAAATTTTCATGTTGCACTGTTTATTTCTGACATGTATAATGTATATTTAATAAACAATAATAAAAACTTTCCATCATTTTGAATTGATTACGTACTTGTATAAATGTAAAATTGTTATGTATGTCTGTCTGCCTTTATATTTCTGACATGTTTAGTTAGTAAACAATAAAAAAAATTAAGAACATTTTGAATTTACTATTTAAACTTGTGTAAATCCTGTAAAATTGTTATAGTTGTCGAACATTTTGTTTCCGACATGTACACACACCGGCATATTTAGCGGAACATAAAATAAAAGTTTGATATCAGTATCATATAAGGTTGCTGGCTGGTTTATACGTAATTTAATTTAAAAAGAAATATTTTCAAATTAAGAAAACAACTGAATATCACATTTTATGCAATTGCTTTAATTTTATTCAAATACACCTTATCTGGTGCGACCTTCGAGTATTTCTTCCTTCTGAGTTTGATTTAAAATTTCATTGAAATACTGTTTTTTGTTAGTTTTTTTTTAATCGCGTATCTTTTTGGAGTTGAGGACTGAATTATGCCAACGGAGATTGCCAGGGCACTCGAAATGCGAAGAAATGGTCAAACCTACAGAGTGATATCCAGAGATCTTCCTCGACCAGTTTCAACGATCCATCGCAGTATCCAACGGTTCAAGGAGACCGGTACTTATGTGAGAAGAGCAGGACAAGGCAGACAAAGACGCACTTCGAGTAGGGATGATCGTTTCATTCGGCTTCGTGTACGTAGGAACCCCGTTTGACGGCCGTCCAAGCCCGACATGAGTTAGAAGCAGTGCGGGGTGTAACCGTAAGTGAGCGTACGGTACGAAGAAGGTTCGAAGAAGCTGGTTTGGGTTCATTTGTGCCCGCCAAGGCTCGAGGTAAATCATCGTAGAAACAGGTTAACAGGTTTTGCTCAGGAACATCTACTTTGGAACGCGGACCAATGGAGTAAGGTATTGGTTAGTGATGAGTGCAGAATTCTCTTAAATCAAATTGACGGCAGGCAAAGAATATACAGACGCAAAGGAGAACGATGCATTCAGACAAATTTTGAAACTACAGTTGCATACGGTGGTGGATCAATAATGGTTTGGGCGGGCATTTGTTTGGGAGCTCGCACAGACTTGGTAGTGATTGACAGAGGGAGTCTGACTGCAGACCGCTATATCAGAGAAGTTTTAGAAGAAAATGTCGTACCGTTTGCCCCATATATCGGTGACGATTTTGTTTTTATGCAGGATAATGCTCGGCCGCATACCGCTCGGGTAACTCAAGCTTATCTTAATGATAGGAATATCACTGTTATGGAGTGGCCGGTGAGATCACCGGATATGAACCCAATAGAGCACGTTTGGGACTTGCTGAAAAGAAAAGTTAAGTCCAGAATTCCAGCTCCTGCCAACGTGGGTGAACTGCGAATCGCCGTAGTTGAGGAATGGCGGAGACTATCCCAGGAGACCATAGATAACATCATTCTCAGTATGCCTAGACGGGTAGAATCTTTAATAAGAGCACGTGACGGAAATACGCGATATTAATCACCATTTTTCTAATTTAATTAATTGTTATTTTAATATTAATTTTCACTTTTCCCGGTTACATGAAAAGTTCAAAAATGTACCATTTTTCACAAATAGCCTTTACTCGCAAAATCTGTTCTTAATGTGATCTCATTTTAAGTAAAACAAATGAAACTTTAAATAACAAAAGAAGTGTAGAAAGTAGATTTTAAAATAAAACCATATTTTTTTAATTATGGACCTTTTTTATGTGTTCCGATAAATATGCCGGTGTGTTTATATAAAATAATGTCAACTGGTTTACTGTATTTTCCTAGGTTTACGGGGTATTATTGCACCCATTATCCACACATAGTCCACCCACCCATCCATCGATCCATCCATCCACCCATCACCCACCCATCATACATCCATCATACATCCATCATCCATCCATCATCCATCCATCATCCATCCATCATCCATCCATCGTCATCCACCCATTACCCACCCTGTTATTTATAATAAAATAATAAAAATTTAGTAATTTCTGATTTTCCTCTCAATATTTACCCAAGTCAATGTGCATGCCAAATTTGAACATTCCAGGTCATCTGGAACTGGGTTAGAGTTTTGATGTATAGTCGGCTAGCTATATGATAAAAGTGGCGATTTTTATCATATAGCTAGCCAACTATAGGCAGTGCTAACGAGATGTGATTATGCAAATTGCTTATTAAATTGAGTAGCCTAATACCGGATGTAGATGCTAAGTAGTATAATATGCTATTCATGGCCGTGAGCGAGCGAGCTAGCAAACATTTTTTTTCCTATTTACATGTTTAAACTTAAAGCCGTGAAAATCTGTGTACTTCGAAATAAAAGAAAAATCAATAGGGTAGTTGACTAGATGTTAAATATTTAGTTAAATTTATATATTCTTAAATATTGAGGTAGTATTACTTCATAAATGTAAATAAACGGTTCACGTATTTACCATAACAGGCGTCATTACGTTCGTCTTAACTATGAAATTTACACTAGTATATGAAAACAAAAAGGAGTTTTTTTAAATTGTAACTTTTAAGTTACATTCCACAAAAATAATTGCTGAGCCTTTAACTAATTAGAAATTATCAAATCCTCGATTGTCTATAACGAACTAGAACTAATGAAGGCCTGTATTATAAGCACAACCATATACTTTTGTAATTTCTAAAATTATGCGTTTGTAACATGCTTTTTCTTTTTTTTCAGAATGTAAGGAAGTCTGATGGGCCAAGGTTTTTTTAGTGACCTTAGTTTTAGAACCTTTATTTTTACGGTTTGATAAAGAACGTTGCTATTTGTTTGTTTTTCTCATTAAAAGTTTATTATGATAGTTTTACGTGAGCCATATAATCTTTAAGATGTTAATTGACTTATATTAGACTAGAAACCAGTGTAAAAAATGTTCTGTGATCATATAGGTTTACGGTTTGACTAAACACGATTAATTATGTAATCATTCATAAACAATTAATAGTTCGTCAGATTAATTAAAAATACCGTTTTTATATTAAGATGACTCATTAAATATGATTTTTGTAAACATACGCAAAGTACGTCTTCTTATTTTGACATAGTCAAAAATAAAATAAAAAACGAATGGTAACTAAATAAAGGGACCGTTTTGTGCTGTACCTTTAACTTTATTTAACTATATATCCATTATCTCCATCCAAAATTAAATTGCTGCACTAAATAAAGGAACAAAATATTCAATAATTTAAGTGAGGACCGTGATGCATCGTGCGCGAATTGGGTATTTTCCTACATGTAAAAATTTAGTTTTTTTAAATAAATTAAGAAATAATTAGGTGTTATAGCTTAAAAGTAAAAATTGATGTGTAGTTCGAAGTCACAAAAAAAAATGAAATATTTTTGTACAACATTAGTGTTTATACACCTACTTAATTAGTTTACTTACATCAAATACAAAAAGATTTTCTATGGTATGTATGAACAGAAACGCGCAAACTTCGGAGATATCAGAAATTTTGTGCGTGTTGCCATACATTTTGTAGCAACATTAGTAGCGTGTGACGTCACCTACTTGTACAACTTTAATATATGGGGCGTTTTCACGAGATTCACAAAAGTGCTTCAAACAATCCGCAATACCTTTGAAAATATTGATTTTTGTATACTATTCCTTTTGTAAACTGTCTTATTTTTCAGAGCACTATTCATTTATGTAATAAAAAAATACAGGAAAATACCGTATTAGAGGAGGAAACACCTCCATTTTGAGGTCATTTATAGTCAAAGTGACAAGCTCAATTAATTTCTCCATTCTAACAATCTTGTTTTCCATAATTTAGCGCTATTGTTTTCAAAAACCATCTTTAATGAAAATTTTAAATTTGATGCTAGATAGTATTCTATTATACTCTTTACTTTTTGACATGTCGTTCCTACAAAAAATGTAACAGTAATATTATTGTATTCACATAAGGTGAAAATGTGTTCCGAAACAAAAATATTTTTTACGCGTTATATTTTTTGTAAAAATATCTACTTAGTTTGTAATATAAACCAATATGGCAAATATTATTTAAATATTGTTTTTTTGACTTTCCAAGCGTTTTAAATAAGTTCCCCGTAATCAGTTGTACAGAAATTGGAAGATATTTTGATGTTTCGGTGTAGGTACCTCTTTTGTACTTTATCCATAATAATATTAGATCGAAAAGTGGTCCACCGTGTCTGTCGATGACCGTACCCTAAGTAAATCGCGTTAAATTAGTATTACAATAATCGATTGGACCTTCTGTTATACATTTTAAGCGTTTATGACTGACGCCATAAAATACTTTATTATTTTGACTGAATTAATAAGACATATCATTCACGCTCATTGAAGAACTAATAATGATTCCCATGGGAATAGTACATATTGCTGGGATAAAAATGAAGTAATGGTAGACACTATAGATTTGTGAACTGAACCCATACAAATTAGCTAAGTTATTTACCCACCCAAGCAACTGGGCAACTAAAATATTTGCATTTATAATAAACTAGATGTTTTCTTCGAAATAGTGAGCGCAAGAGAATTTTTCGATGAAACCGTACATTTCTCCTTGATAAAAAGTAGCCTATGCCTGACTCCGTGGTGGACTCTATCTGTGCTTAATTTCAACAAAATTAGCCCAGTAGTTTTGAAGCCTATTCAATACAAACAAACAGACAATCAAATCTTTCGACAGAAAATTCTTCACTCGTTAATATATTATGTATGTATTATAACATTATATAATACTTCACCTTCAATATTAGGTATGTTGCTAAAACACATTTAAATCCGTTGCGTAGTTTTATATTACTCGGTGTTCTTACAAAAGCGAGTGATATTGTTTTATGTAAAACAATTTTTTATTATATTATTAGGTACTCGCTTTTGTAATAATAAAACGAAATTTGTACATTATTGTAGTAAAAGTAAACAGATTGCTCTTTTTTTCAAACAAGTCGTGTTCCCATTGCTCCCATTAGGTAGGTCGCCAACAAAACCAGTGTACCACTTTTCGTTCTTATTTCTATGTCAATAGCCAATAAGGTTAAAAAGTGGTGCACCGGGTTTGTATGTGACTGTACATATGAGCCTAAAGATTACAAGATTTTAAATCCACGTATAATATTATTTAACTAATAAGTTAGCACAGAGGTAATATACATGCAGCTTTAAGAAAAAAAAACACCCTGAAAGTTTATATTTGTATCGTTTATCAAGTTATATGGGTTTGTTTGAACGTTCAGTGTCAAAACAATAGGCATGTTGCCTAAAAATTTTGTTCGTCTATTCGTAGCTAGACAACACGTTAACTGGAACACATTTTTGTAAATCTTAAAAAATAACGAAGATACAAACATTTTAAATTTGCATTAAGAAAGAGAGCGATATATCGGCCTGTGACGTCACGAGTTGCTACCGCCATACATTTGTCATTAAAAATTGTAAGGCTGTAGCAGCTTGTGACGTAGCAAATGGTTTTGCGAGAAAGATATGGGAAATATATTTTATTTGTTATAAATTTTTAATCACGTCTACCTAAATAACTATTTCTTTTAAATTTATGTATCTCTATTCAACTATTTAAAAATTTAATTTTAAAAATGTGGCATTCGACACTAGGCAACATCCCTATTACGAACTGCGATGCCTTATATAAAAATATTATAAATTGACCATTTTATAGTATATACTTATATTGTATGCAATACCCCTAGTATAAATAGCCCAATCCATGTTTAGTATAGTATAATACGTATCTATTTTGTATACCTAACATTATTAATAGATCATTGTACATTTGTAAAAATATAAATACATAAAGTGAGCTATGTCAGTTATATTAGTTTAGTAACTAACTGTTGATCGCGTTACATACGCGTTAACTTAGGACCTTTAATCCTCTAAAGAGGTAATTTTGGAAAACGTCGCAACTTAAATTAGTTATGCGTGTTAAATTTTGGCACAATACGTTAAATAGTTTCGGCTTTGTGTTTTCAAACAGTCGGTAATGATTGATATTATAATGAAATATGAAAAAAATAATGACTAACTAAATGTTAAAAAAAAAACAATGTTCTACTATGCTACCAACGAATTGAAGTCAAATCTAATTATTTCTTTGCATATGCAAAGTTAGTTAAGAGTTGGCGCCTATAACATGTAAACATGTTACATTGTGTGGTGTCTATGAATAATCATAACATGCCACGTCACGTAATGCTTATATTCCTAGACAGCATATAATGTAACATGTATATATATATGTTGTGGGTGGTGTGCTCATCAAAGGATGCCATCAAAGGATGATGGTAATTTTTGTATAGACACTGGCCGGTATGTCCAATTGAGTTCTAATTTCTGTGAGCTTATTGCTTATAAGTTACAGTTACTAAAACTAAAACACTTTATCTTAAAAATCGACTGAATGTTTACAGTCGGCGACATAAAAGTTTTCTATTTTTTTGTATTACAAACTTTTGCTCAAACACGACGATTATAATATTGTATGTCAGACTTGTACAATATTGTTAACTATCGCATCTTTCTGACATACTGTTGTTGAACGTCTGCACATCAGTAAAGATACTTTTTTCTGAAATGGATCAGGAAATGAGCATACGGATCACCAGATTTTTAACCTATATGTTAGAATGGATACGGAGCAATTACCCTCGAAACAAGATGCAAAAGTTATTTCATGCCGGTTTTCTGTGAGGCACATTATTCCGGTCGCTTCGGCCCATTCATGCTTTTTGGGAAAGAAAGTATGAACTTAAAACACATCGCTACGTATGACACATACCAAAGCGTTTTAAGTTCATACTTTTTTTCTGTAATGGTTTACAGTGTTCTGCTCATAAAAAAAATAACAAAAATGGTTTATAGGTGTAAAGGTGAATATACCGGTCATCTTGACGCACCATCCTTTGTTTTGGTTCACGTAGAAAATATACTTTAAGTATTCTTTTTTATATATTTCTCGATGAATGGAATGGCCTAGAAACTCAACTCTCGCATGTAAATAGTATTTTTTGTCGTCGATTCTATAATTGGGTTCTTGTTGAGAAGGACAATACTCTCTCAAATTAGTGAATGAGGTGTATGTAGGGTTGCCGATTAGCCGGTTTACTATTTATAAACTTTATTGCCATAATAATAAGGTCGACAAGTGGCAGACCGGCTTCTCGGCGACCATGCAGTTAAAATTGCTAGCATAGACGAGCCCAATTTCCGAATACATAAGCCGGTTACAATACGCCATTTAGTAAACAGTTTGACAAAGGTTTATTTGAATATTTGTTGGTACTAGAGGTCGGCTAGTGGTCGAAATTCGACCATAATTCATATTTCAACTTTTTTAGGGTTCTTTTGCCTCTTATGTAAATGTTGTCAATGGAATTCGAAAGAATGACTGACAACCAACACCTGTTATTAAACTATAGTAGTGTGAGTAAACATAAAAACATATAAACATGTAACTTTATTTGTATTCATTTTATGTTTCTAAGCATTTTTTAATATTAGCTCTCTGCACACTTTCCTCTACATAAACTTTAAGTAACTGTGTCAACATTTCATACTCCTCTGTTCGCACAATTTTCGTATGACTGTACTTAAAACATTAAATTGCTTCACGTATTCTTAC
Source organism: Phengaris alcon alcon (assembly GCA_037179445.1). Lineage (NCBI taxonomy): Eukaryota > Metazoa > Arthropoda > Insecta > Lepidoptera > Lycaenidae > Phengaris > Phengaris alcon. Next base: position 568,105 of record JAYRCH010000497.1, on the reverse strand, counting down.
GTCTTTGGAAATCTGGCGCGTATACAAGTTAGTGCTCTTGACTGTACAGTCGCCGAGAGATCCGGCGATCAGATTTTGGACTTTATTGTTATAATAATAAGTTTCACAATTAATACACCAGGATTGTCGGCGTCTGTACCTCAATGTTTACTTAATTTACAGCTCAGTCGTAAATACCTGTTTGTATGCTAAATTAGCAGCATTAAAGTTAATTATAGTTTTTATAGGCATAATTGTTCTGTGACATGTCTTTTTTAAGTTTTTTTCTGAAGTGAAGTCGTTATGGTCGATTGACTCTTTTGTTACAATAAGTACCTAACAGTACCTACAGTCGTTAACGTAAGTTTATTAAAGATTCTTAAAAAATAGCTACATTGTTTTTTTTATTAAGTAACATAATTAAGTTTCAAGTATCAGCTGTCTCAACGAAAATTCACACTAACTTTTGATGGCAGCTGATACCTGCTTACGACTGCCTTTGACAGCAGATTTACTCACAAGTCACAGTAAATATTTTTAATGGAAATCTAATATTATGTAGTTGTCTATGTTTTACAAGTAACTTATTTATTACATAATTACTTTATATTAGGAAGTTTCTTCGACACTTATCACTGCAGCTTCGTGCAGTTTAGAACATTATCGACTAACGGAACTCTGAGAATTGTAAATATTTATTTTGTAAGTAACTAGCTTTTGCTTGCGGCTCCGCACACTGGTCCCAAAGTAAAATAAATGGGACATTAAGAATTTTCGGATCGAAGGTCAACGGATCAGGCTGATTTTTTTTGTAGACAGCTAATGCAATTACAAGTCACTTTTATAGATGTCGTTTTTTTTTTCAAATATGCCGTATCTACAGAGATAAAAAATAATATATTTTTTTTGTATGGACGAAATCATAATTTTGTCATTTTATTCCAAGATTCAAACGTATTCAAAATAAATCATAGCACAACTTATAGAGGGACTCTTGTCGTACATTTGTGTCATAGACACTTAACTGCGATTTTTGCGTCTTTAGGAGCTACAGGTACTTTAATTTTTATTGTTTTGTATTATTTATTTTTGAGTATTTCGTATGGATTTTAATAAATATTGTTAAGGATAGACAAATACTAATGTTTTCTTTATTGACAAGTAACTCTTACTAATGTCTTATTCATAAAAAAGCCTATATGTATATCCTTAAACTAAACAAATTAAAGTAGAAATCTCAAAACAAGTAGGTGCAGGTAAATTATTTTATGGCTCCTCTAGTTTGCAAACATTGGTAATGACTCATTGTCTAATTACTCCATTACTTGGAATTTGGGATCTGTTTTGTCATTTAGCGCTAGCGAATGCTTCGAAAACGCTAAATCACAAATAAGCATATAGATTGCAATTCAAATTTTCCCTTCGTACTTTTACGGACTTCGGAAAGTCAAAACACAAACTTATCTAAACTAAATATAGTTAATGTATTAACAATAGTGGAAATCTCAAAACGTGTTTGTACATGTAAATTATTTCTTCGATCGTGGAAAAACGAGACACAATAGCCTTTCTATTGTTATCGCGGTCGCATGCGACCGCTTGGGGCTCGAAGGAATTGCGTGAGTCATCCGTATTGCAAGCATTTTTTTATAACTCATTGTCTAATTACCCCCACTACTTGAAGTAATATGAGGCTTGCGTGATCGGTTTTCATTCATTACGCGTCTTGTGCTCGTAAAAACAACAACTTTTCATCAACTATCACCATATATTTTAATTTTTTTTATTGCCTATACAAATAATTATTTTTGTATTTTTTTTACCAAGATGGCTACGTTTGTAACTAATTTGGATATTTTTAAATATTAAAAAAATAGTGGGTGCCTTAAAAATAGAGAGTTTTACCTAAAAAATAAAACTTACCTATTTTATCTTTTCATCAATATCCGGAATCCATCTAGAGTCAAGCACCTGTCTTTTCGCCCACAAGCCCGCGCTTTTGGTTGCCTCCCTGCCAGAGCCCCCTCTACTCACCTCTTACCACTACCTCCTATGATCTCACTTTGGAGGGGACTGAGTGTTGGTTCATCATTATAGAACTCATGATGCACCAGGTAGCCATTACCTGGATTCCGGATATTGATGAAAAGATAATAGGTAAGTTTTATTTTTTAGGTAAAACTCTATTATCTGTTTTATATCAATATCCGGAATCCATCTTGAGTGATTTGTTTGTTATCACCTGGTGTTGTAAAGCTAAAGACGCTATAATGTGTTAAAATAGAGAAACGCCAAGGTATCAAGTATGATTTTCTTTTTATTAATATTATTATAAGTACTTAAAAGTATAAAAACAAAATCAATTTACAGGATTAAAATAATTAGATAATGACAATGACTGATTTACATTATTACAATCAACTAATTCTTTTTGGTAATAATTTCTAAAAATGTGAAAAGATCTCCAATTACCAGTTTTAAGAATTTGATCTATAGGGAAATTTTCAACAAAATTGAGGGAAGCTACTGCTGACCGTACTGAACCGGGAGTAGCCTCGATTCCAGCTTCACTTAAAAGAGATTTAACCCAATTCCCTATAACAGTCCGAGAGGCAGGTTTGACATCACCCCTAGCGGTAATAAATAAGTGATTTGTATTTTGTCTACGATCCGCACCTAACTCTATCAAACGCCTTATCCAGAAAATTACATTTAACCTCTTAATAGGATGTTCTTTTAGCCTCCATCCCGACTGTCTATAATTGCAACTATCAGTTTTCGATCCAAATGCAGGCCACAATATGATTGTACTACCTTCATCAATTAAGCTTTGATTATCGACGCGTAACAAAGTGAGGTCGTGAACCCTGCGGCCAGAAGCTAGGAGTAAAAGTGTAGCTGTATGTCGTGACACTTGATATAAATTATTTTCATCTAAATTGTATACACCTAAATGAATTAACAATTGTTTAGGATTCCATATAGGTGGTTTAGATGGTGTTTCGCGAGCTACTGATATAGCTTTAAGAATGTGCTTAATAAAGAAATTTGAAGATAAATCAATGTTAGATTAAATGCGTAAAATAGATGTTAAATGCGTAAAAGTGGATATTACCGATTTGTGAACTAAAATAGTTTTATATGAGAGACCTATGTCACAATGTAGATAAGCAAGATAACGTGCAACTTGATCAGCATTAGGATACTTAAAATTTATAGAACGAGACTCACACCATTTCTTCCATCTGTCCCACGCAGGTCTGTATGTCTTTATTGTTGAAGATCGCCAACTCGACATTAGCAACTTTTGTTCATCTTCTGTCCAGTCTGTCAACACTTCTTGCCACCCAAAATTAGCCAAGCCTCCAGCTGTAGGTCTTGAACTTGTGGAGGGTGAGTTCCTGTTCTCGTATCCAGGAGAACACGTGGCAAGTCTGTAATCGTGTACGGAGGCCGAAGAGCACGGTGGCGAACATCGGCCTGCCAAAACACTTTGTTCCACCTGGGGGCTATCAATATGTAATGTCCCTGCGCCTGGTTCAAGTGTTGTAGTACCCTGGGGATCAGGCTCGGTGGAGGGAAGAGCCATGCTAATCCGTACTGCCACTGGTGACAAAATGCGTTGTGTAGGTATGCTTTTTCGTCTAATATGTCTATTGATACATACCTCTGTACGACATGTGCTGTTTTGGACGCAAAAAGATCTATCTCCGGGGTGCCCCACATTTGAAATATCGCTGTGGTTGCTGTAGCTATCAGATGCCATTCGGGACAAACCTTCTGACGAGATAGAGCGTCCACTTCGCAATTGAATCTTCCGGGAAAATATTGAGCTACTAAATGCACATTCAGTTTGTCTAGGAGTGATAGAAGTTGTTGGGTCTGTTTCAGGAGCCTCTTGGATTTTGTTCCTCCCTCTTTGTTTATGTAAGACACCACTGTCCGATTGTCTGTTTGAAGCAGTATCTGGGCATTTCGAAGACGAAGCTGTTCGTGTACGATTGTTCCGTAAACCGCAAACATTTCTTTTTGGTTCACATGCCACGATTGCTGTTGTTTCGTCCACGAGCCTGTTATTATCGTGTCGTCCATCTGCGCTCTCCAACCGATGTCGGATGCGTCTGTGGTCAGTAGGTGTGTCGTTGCGCTCATATGTATCGGCATAGAACCTCCCACTGCTTTTGTCCACCAAAGCATTTCTACACGAACGGGCTGTGGAATACTTACTAGGCGATATGGGTGATGCTTGGAAAGTTGCCGACTGAAATATTGTATCGTTCGACAATGAAGCCGACCCCTTTGGGTTACGAAAGTTGCAAAATTGAGTCTCCCCATTAGCGATTGATACTGTTTGAGGGACCATTTGCCTGTTCCAAGCTGTTTTTGAAGTACCCTGCGTAGCGCTATCGCTACGCCTACTACGCGTACTTGCCTATGCACTTCATCTCGGACAAGGACTTTGCGTTGCGTTTTGTGTCCCATGTTATGCCGAGAAACTCTAAACATTGTGTCGGAGCTAGAACGGATTTTCTGAAATTGATTGTCCAGCCCAAAATTTGCATTATCTTTATTGCAAATGCAATGTCCTTTTGGAGTTGGGATTTCGATTGGTGAGCGAAAAGGAAGTCGTCGAGATACACTACACAACGTATACCGTGGGTCCTTAAAAATTCGGCTACCCAATTGGTAATCGAAGCGAATGTTCTGGGTGCCGAGGAAAGGCCGAAAGGTAAGCAGGTCATTTCCAACAGCTGATGCTGATGAGAATCTGGATGATAGTTCATCCGTAAAAAGCGGCGGTGTGTTTTCAATATAGGAACGTGAAAATAAGCCTGACTTAGGTCTAATTTGACCATCCAATCTAGATGCTGTAAAAATGTTGGCACCCGGAAGTGGTTGAAGAGTTGGAACGGTTTTATGTCTATGAATTGGTTCAGTCGTTTTAGGTTGAAGATTGGACGGGAAGTTCCATCCGGTTTTGGGACCAAAAAGAACTTCGAAAGGTAACTGGGGTTTTGCTCTGCTTGTTCCAGGACCCCTGACTCTAACATATCTTGTATTTGCGCTGTCATATTTACTGATGTTTTGGTTCGGTAACACTGCATTACCAATGTACTCGGGAAAATTAGAGGCGGCTTTATAATAAATGGAATTCGGACACCGTTCAGAAGTTGACATATTTTCTTTGGTGCACCCAAATTGCTCCAAGTACTTTGAAAATGCTTCAGACAGCCGCCACGAAATGTCCGCAAGTCATTGGTGATGTTTATTTCTGAATGAAGATTTAGACTGACTTTTCTTACCTTTTTGCTTTTCGTGAGCATTACTTTGTCTATTTCTTCTAGGTTTGTTTGACGGATGGGGTGCACGTTTTGCCGTTTTTTCGGAAGCATTTCGACGAAAAAATGTTTCATCGTTTTGCTTGCTAGTAGACGGCCGTTGATTTCGGTAAAAATTTTCTTTAGTATTGGGTAACGCAGTTGGCCTAGAGGATATAATTAATTTCTCCGCCCCCCCTATTTTTTGAAGGTAATTTTGAACGGACTCTTCATTAAATAAGTATTCTGAGCTAGGGGGAATCTTATGTAAAACGTCGCGATGATATTCCTCGGGTATATGGCGGAGCAAGCTATCCCGGCGCAAATTTATAAAATCGGCTCGCCTACCACATACTATTTGCAAAATGTCATCTGATACCATCTTCCCTTACCTATATAATCATATAAGTTTGTATTTTGACGGTCCTAAGCCCGTTAAAGTACGAAGGGAAAATTTGAATTCCAATCTATGTGCCTATTTATTATTTAGCGTTTTCGAAGCGTTCGCTAGCGCTGAATAACAAAACGGAGCACAAATTCCAAGTATAGAGGTAATTAAGCAATGAGTCATTACCAAACAATGTTTGCAAACTGGATGAGTCATAAAATAATTCACCTGTACGTACATGTTTTGAGATTTCTACTTTAATTTGTTTAGTTTAAGTATATATAGGATTTTTTATGAATAAGACATTAGTAAGAGTTACTTTACTTGTCAATAAAGAAAACATTATTATTTGTTTATCATTAACAATATTTATTAAAATCCATATGAAATACTCGAAAATGAATTATACAAAACAATAAAAATTAAAGTACCTATAGCTCCTAAAGGCGCAAAAATCGCAGTTAAGTGTCTATGACAAAAATGTACGACAAGAGTCCCTCTATAAGCTGTGCTATGATTTATGTTGAATACGTTTGAGTCTTGGAAGAAAATGACAAAATTATGATTTCGTCCATACAAAAAATAAATCATATTTTTTTCTCTGTAGATAAGGCATATTTGAAAAAAACAACATGTATGAAAGTTAACTTTTAATTGCATCAGATGCTACAAAAAAAAACAGCCTCATCCGCTGACCAAAAAAAATAAAGTGCCTGTAGCTCTAAAAGGCGCAAAAATCGCAGTTGAGTGTCTATGACAAAAATGTACGACAAGAGTCCCTCTATAAGCTGTGCTATGATTTATGTTGAATACGTTTGAATCTTGGAATAAAATGACAAAATTATGATTTCGTCCATACAAAAAAAAAATTTTTTTTTTATCTCTGTAGATACGGCATATTTGAAAAAAAACGACATCTATAAAAGTTAACTTGTAATTGCATCAGATGCTACAAAAAAATCAGCCTCATCCGCTGACCAAAAAAAATAAAGTGCCTGTAGCTCTAAAAGGCGCAAAAATCGCAGTTGAGTGTCTATGACAAAAATGTACGACAAGAGTCCCTCTATAAGCTGTGCTATGATTTATGTTGAATACGTTTGAATCTTGCAATAAAATGACAAAATTATGATTTCGTCCATACAAAAAAAATAAATTATTTTTTTATCTCTGTAGATTTTTTCTTTTTTTCAAATATGCCGTCATATTTGAAAAAACGACATCTATAAAAGTGATTTGTAATTGCATCAGCTGTCTACAAAAAAAAAATCAGCCTGATCCGTTGACCTTCAATCCGAAAATTCTTAATGTCCCATTTATTTTACTTTGGGACCAGTGTGCTCCGCCCGCGTAATCCCAGTATCCCACGGGAAAACTACTTTTTCACGAAAAAAGTAGCCTATGTGTTAATCCAGAGCTTAAACTACTTTTTTACCATACCGAATTGGATCAAAATCCGTTCAGTACCTACTTTTTGCGTTTGCGTTTTTGCGACAGACATCCATCCATCCATCCATCCTCACAAAGTTTTACATTTATAATAGTAGGTACATGTAGTAACTACTGCGTTCCAGTAGCAACGAAATTCTCATTATTTTCATTCACATTCTGTTTCTTTAGCACCATATTATGATCATTCGTAACTGTTTTCACCCTTGTTACACACGCAACTGTCATCTGTCAAAAACTGGCAAAACGCGTAAAACGATAAGAATGATCACGCCATTTTGCATATTTTTACCCAGCTCAGAATTTGACAGATTTCATTTTCAATTTGATGTTTTATTTTTATGTGTAAATTTAGGTACAAAGGTTATTTTAATTTGTTGTTGTTACTGTTAATTTATAATAAAAATATAATACAATAAATCTACAGTCTTAATGTCGTACGGGAATCGTCGTTTTTCGTACATCGTCTGTCACTTCCATAGAAAAACGAAGATTGCCGATCGATATTAAGAAGTTTTACTGTACATAAATATAGGAGGTACAACTTCGTTTCAACGTCCCTCGACAATCATCGTTTTTTATATCGAAGTGACAAACAATGAATGTAAGACGACGAGACCCGAAAGACATTAAGAACAAAAAAGAATATAAGACAGTTATGCTACGCTCTTAATGTCTTTCGAAAATCGACGCTTTTCTTACATCATCTGCCACTTCCATAGAAATACATTATGTAGTTAGTTAGTTTTACTGTGCATAAATATAGTAGGTACAACTACGTTTTAATGTCCCTCGGCAATCATTGTTTTTCTATTTAAGTGACAGACGTTGAATAAAAGACGAGTCCCGAAAGATATTAAAAACAATTATTTAATCGAGATAAAATAATATCTCTGATTCCGAGTTTATAGTCCACGTCCGTTCAGTCTCTGGACGGATATGGACTATGATTACACGAGAAATGTCAAAATTTAACACCTTTCAGTTCCACTAGTCACAAAAATTGCTAAATACGAAATTTTCGAAATTTTCAACAATTTCGTTATTTCGCAAAATAAACACCTTTTTGTGGTAAAAATTATCGGAATCGTTTTAGGCAAAAATAGCCTCTTTTACTTGTAGATTTCTTATGCAGAGGTACCCAAACTTATTCCGTCTGACGCCCACTTTGAAAATCAGGTATTTTGTAGCGCCTTCAAATTTTTTTCACCTTTAAAACTTCAATAACATAATATTAGTCTCGCCTGGAGTTTAATTAAACCTATATCCTAAACGAGACTTTTCTTACCAGAGAGAGCAATAATAATGCCTGATGAATTATAATTGAACCTTCTAATTTCAATTAATTTTTTAGGCGGGGCAAAAACTAAAACTGAAAAATGCCACACCCGGCCCCATATTTTTATTTTGACTTAGGTATATCATAGGACACTTGGACATAGGCCTTCCAGAAATAATGCGCGCCTTTCCCCTGCATATTAATACTACAATAAAATAAGAGCCACAGTAACCCCCCCCCAAATTCACAAATGGGAGAAAATTGTTCGCATTTATTTTAAATGAAAATAATTAAAAAAAAAAACATTTTTAGTATTAATTTTAAACAATGGCGAGTGAGCGAATGTAGATTTCTAAAAAGCTTGTTTTTGGTTTAAAAAAAAGTATGAAAAGATGTTGTTTTTTAATGGATGATTATAAAACAGTATATTTTGTACGTAGAATATAAGAAATTTGAATGAATGATTTATTTTTAATTATCACACGAAATATTCGTCTGTAAAGTGTGAATTTGGACGCCCTCGGAACTTGCCGGCCGGGGCCCCGCCCCGGCATACCCCCCTAGATCTGGGGCTGCGGGTACATAAAAAATCCCGCGTTCGGCAAGTGCTCAGCTTGGCCGCCACAATAGATATACCTATTTTTAATACGTGTCTTTGGGGGTGCGGACCTCATTTGCGACACTTGAAAATATGAATATTTTTCACTGTTTGAAACCTATTTCTAAATATCTTAAGATATAAATAGCGTTGTGAACGCATTATATATAATAATTATTATTTTTAATTTTCTTGGCAATAAACAGTCGTGTAATTACATTACATTTCAACAGAAAATATTTACAATTAAAGACCAGTGCCCAAAAATTATACATACTAAGAGATAAATAAATATTTAATATGCGTACAATAAACATATTTTTAGTTTATATTTATACCATAAAATAGGATATAAATATAAACTGATATATGGATGTTGTGTATTAGGAGGATTTTAAATTTCAGTGAATTTTAAAGTATAAAGTAGCTGAACTTACAAATCACCCATCGCCCCCTTAAATCACATCAGCGCCCCCTAATTTTTTCTGGGCCCCTTACCCTCTAGGCCTCCAGCGCCAACAAGGGGGCGTTATCGCCCACTTTGGGAAAGACTTGTCTAATGGAACACGCTATAGGATATCAAACGTACCTACCTTTAGGAATCGATTTAAGTATGGTTGTGATTAAAATAATGACGCTATGACTTAATTAGTACTCGAGAATACTAATTTACTGTTTTTAATTTAATTCGATATAATACTTCTGGGTATCCAAGTATTTTTTATTGTTTCATTCAATGTGTGGGTAGACTGTTAGTAGCTGCAGACTTGAAGAGGTTTACAAATAAAATATAAAGACTACTATGTTGACGATTTTGTATACATAGAAATAATTAAGGCAACAATAAATAAAATTATTAATCAATATATTATGACTCTGAAAAACGTTTAATTTCCTATCAAGTTGTTTTCAACAGACATAATATAATAACATGTATTAAGATTTTTTCTACTTGGTACTTCTGTTTCTCATTCACATTTAGATAAATAAAACTGCTACTATGATGGAGGTGAACAACCGCTTTGGATCGTTTCGTTCAACTTACAAAATATCTAGTTTCTTTTTGTGCATCGCATTTATGTATCCGCATCCTGAGACCAACAAACGACGACTCTTGGGATTGGGTAAGTTTAATTTCATCCGAACCTGCAGTAGGGTAGCGTGCTGGAGTATAGCTGCCTAATTCTTTATACATGGAGAGATGCGTGCTACTGTAGTTCACTTTTTTCTATGTACACAACAATCTTATATTTTTATCTAAAGGTAATATAAAACCTTTTGGTTGGAATACCTAATTCACAGAACGACTCGCCTACTTCGCTAAGGAAATAAGTACTTCGCTGTAGGTACAACTAAATCTTATATGGCCTAATACGCCTAAGAATGTTGTAACATTTGACCAAATTTGACTGCCACGTGACAATTATACTTTTACGATATTCTATTTTCTCCTGTGGGAGAGACATACTTCGGCACGAATGGGCTGGCTCGACCGGATAAATACCACGGCGTTACAGAAAACTGTCGTGAAATAACGCTTCTTGCGTTGGGTTTCGGCGAGTGAGTATTAACCGTTGGGGATTTTTAGGACCAAGAACGCAAGTGCGCAATACCGGAGGAGTTACAAGAGTAGCTCCTGTTGAAGTTGCAAGTGTCCATGAGCGGCGGTAATTGCTTACCATGTGACGATCCGTCATCTCGTTATATGATCCATTTCATTAAAAAAATCTTAGCCAGCCAGTAGGTACATAGGTACATAATTTACTTATGTTTATTTATTTAGACACACAAACTATCATTACAGGCTTAACCTAATGCGATAGTAGTGGAATCAAAATTTAGGTAGGAGTGAAATAACGCTTGCGTTGTGTTTCGCCGAGTGAGTGAGGTTACCGATATCGATAGCCCAAGGGGGGTTGGGGATTTTAAGGACTGAGAACGCAAGTCGCAACATCAGAGGAGTTACAAGTGTAATTCCTCTTGTGTTGCGAGTGTCAATGGGCGGCGGTAATCGCTTACCATCAGGCGATCCTGGTTCTTTTTTAATGGTATTTCCAGCAATAGTCACGTTTACAATGATACCGAACATGATGTATGTGCTGACTGACATCTACCGCTACTTCATGGCTGGAGACATTCTCAACCTCACCCGCCATACTACCATCGCTGGACCCTACTATGGAGGAACCGTCAAGGTAGTTTTAGAATATACTTACTTATTGGTAGGTATCTTAGGATAAAGGTACCTGGGCTGATTGATAACTGGCCGAAACGACGAACTTAAAAAAATTATACGCAAAAAAGGAATATTACATTATATTCTGGCATCTTTTTGAAAATAGAACACCAAATTTGAATTTAATCGAACTGATGGAATTTGTTTGAGAGGACGTAGAACTTTCTCTGTCGTAAATTTTCTTAACAATGGAAAGAAACGAAATTCGTGTGGTGATAAAGTTTTACGTTTAAAAAGAGAAAACAGCAACCCAGATTAAAACCAAGCTAGACAGTGTTTTAGGTAATTCTGCTCCTGCATTGAGTACAATTCACACCTGGGTAACTGATTTTAAACGTGGAAGACAGAGCTGCGAAGACGCCCACAGGTCTGGCCGTCCAAATGAAGTCACGAATCCGGACATGATCAAAAAAATTTACAAAATTGTATTGAATGATCGGCGCTTAAAGTTGCGAGAGATAGCAGAGATGGTGAGCATTTCATCTGAACGCGTTTTTAATATTTTGCACCAACATTTGGGAATGAAAAAGCTACGCGCGATGGGTGCCGCGTTTGCTGTAGACCAAAGCAACGTCGAGTGGACGATTTATCGGAGTGTTTGGCGCTGTTTAACCGAGATCCTAATGAGTTTTTGCGGCGTTATGTAACAGTCGATGAAACCTGGATACATCATTATACTCCCGAGACAAAAGAACAATCTAAGCAGTGGACTGAGAGCGGAAAACCTGCGCCGAAGAAAGCAAAAACGGTTTTGTCGGCCGGCAAAGTGATGGCGACTGGTTTTTGGGATGCTCGAGGGATTATTTTAGTGGATTATCTGCAAAAAGGAAAAACAATAAATGGAGAGTACTATGCAAGCTTGCTGCAAAAATTAAGTGAAGAAATCTAGAAAGAACGACCACATTTGGCCAAGAAAAAAATTTTGTTCCACCATGACAACGCACCTGCACACACGTCAATGGTTGCAGTCGCCAAACTCCATGAATTGCGGTTCGAATTGCTACCGCATCCACCCTATTCCCCGGATCTGGCCCCGTGCGACTTTCACTTATTCCCAAACCTGAAGAAATGGTTAGGTGGCCAGAGATTTTCATCAAATGAAGAAGTCATTGTTGCCGTGGACGAGTATTTTGAGGGGTTGTAGAAAACATTTTATCAAACTGGTGTAACGGCATTGGAGAAGCGCTGGACTAAATGCATCGAGGTAGAATGAAACTACGTTGAGAAATAAATTTATTTTAAATAGATTTTTGAACTTTTTCTTTGTCGTTTCGGAAACTTATCAATCAGCCCTCGTATGTACTAGGTACCTGCAATAATCTTCTATCGAGTAAGCCGTAGGTATCTACTAGGTAGGTATAGTCATATAAAATATGAATAAACTAGTTAGGTTCTTACTTTACATACTTAGGAATACCTAAGTATGTAAAGTTAAGTTAAACTTATAGGTACCTAATAAGGTACCTATAAGTATTAGCTAAATATAATTTTAAAATTGTTTAAGGCACTAGCCACGTGTTACACGGCTAAAGAAGCAAATGAACTGATTGAGGAATTGTCACGAGATTATGCTGTTTACAACAAACTACCCAAATCATACCAAGACATTGTGCAGAAATGGATAGAGAACTCCAAGAAATACTGCGAACATATCTGGATAATGGTGGTTCTGTTCGCTGTAATGACGTATCCACTCGTAAACTTCTTTTTAAATATTAAAGCATCCTTTATTGACGACAACCCTCAAAGGCTTATGATTCATGAAGTGAACATACTTTTTGTGGAACGCGAAAATCAGTTCGAATCTCCGGTTTTTGAAATGTACTACGTCTATTGTCTTTACACGGCAGGATTATTCTTTCTATTTTACGCTGGCTACGATTCCCAATTCGGTATATTTGTGGACCACGCGTGTCTGAAGATCACAATTTATTGCAAGAGATTCGAAGACGCCATGAAGATAAGGGACGAACGCTCCCGAATACAGAAAGTTACGGATGTAATAAAAGAGCAAAAGAGGTTGTTTCAGTGAGTCCTACCACTTTAATTATAATTTATACATGTGAAAGTTTGTGAAGATGTATGGATAGATGGATGGATGGATGTTTTGTAACTCTTTCACACAAAACAACTCTACGGATTTTGATGAAATTTAATATGGTAGTAGTTTAGGCTCTGGATTAACAGACAGGCTACTTTTTATCACGGCAAAATGTACGGATCCTGCGTGATATCTTTTTATGCGTACGAAATCGCGGGCAACGTTTAGTAAATATTATAATATATATTTCGAAGTATATAGCCAAACGTTTTATTCGGGCTTTCAGCAAATATGGGCATCGTCTACGCGAATCTATTTTTAGAGGCCTCGTAGAGTTGAATGGCCGAATAAGCATAGCTCGGACCTTCCTGTGATAAATGAAGATTAGAGAGTGGTCGTATGTTAATGCAGCCGGTGGGGCCTGCATTTCTTCTGGGAAATTATTATTAATTTTTCATTCCTCATTCATAGCTAAGTTCAGGATCAAGCAAATTATGTAAAAAGTTTTGATTTTGCAGGTATTTGGAGCTCCTACAGGTGAACTACAACATCTACCTCGGGCTCATGATGTTTGCCGCACTGCTGCAGATCGGCACTTGTTTGTATCACGTTTCTGAGGTGGGTACAGTTGCAAAAAAATATATGAGGAAAATTATATTATCTCGCTGCTTCGCAGTAAGTTAAGCTTATTTTGCAACTTTTCAGAGTGAAGACCTAGATTTGCCGTTTTTTTCCATCGCTTTGGGATCCATCTGTTGTGTCTACATCCCCTGCTTCTATTCATCCAAGTTAAAGCATGTGGTAAAGTCTGCCGATTATATTTATAATGAGCTGATTATAGGTAGAGCATCATTCAATAGACTAAGCCCCAGTGTCACCAACGCATTCTAACGACGATTGATGCTGAGCTACAATATTGGATTAGAGAGAGATTGAACCCGGTATTAGCGTAAAGCGCGTTTAAAGAGGTTTGGTGAAATCGGGGATTAGAGGGTAAATTGAGGGACATGATAAGGTAGGAAGAATGGCTGCTTATTTCCAAGATTAATCGAAAGCTGTAGGTAACTATTTATTTTTATACATAACATATAGAACAATTATACGTCGTTTGAGTTGGATATTATAATTTTTTTAGGGTCTGGAATCTGCCACATTCTTCTATTCTTCTGGATGGGAGAACGTGAATTGTAATAAAACAAGAAAAATGTTGTTGTTCATGATAGCAAAAGCACAAGTAAGTTTAATAATAAATTACTAGTGGTCGCGTAGTGGTCGAAATCGAACATAAGTCATTTAATTTTTAACCGACATCCAAAAAGGAGGCGGTTATATGTTCTTTTTGTATGATCACCGATATCTCCGCAGTTACCGATTAGACCGATTTTCAAAATTCTTTCTTTGATGTATAGGGAATAATCCCAAATTGATCCTTTTGACATCAAAGTGGTGACCTGATGATTGAATCCATGAGGAATCGCGGGAACTCCTCGAAATGTATATGTACATATATGATGATTTCGACTTTTTCTGAAGTAGTCTAAGCATATGCTACCAAAAAGTAAGATTTTGCTCCAAGGTATACCCTGGATCCAAAAGTACTGAACAGAACTCCTGACTCCTTATAGATACATGTTTGGGGATTTCGGCGTTGTTTAAAGAACTGAAAGCATATACTACTACATCAATTAGAGTAATCATCATCATCACCGTCATCATCACACCATACATCATCACATTATGATGATATAAAAGGTACTTCTCATAGTATTTTACACCGACACGGATATCTTTGAACATTACTCTGCCGATCATGGACGTATTTGCAAAATTCTTTCGTTGTTGTAAAGGGTTATGATTCCAAATTGGTCCCTTAGTCACTAAAGTCGAAACCTGATAATGGGATCCATGAGGAATCGAGGGAACTCCTCGAAATTTATATGGATATATATACACATAATAGTGATTTTGACTTTTTCTGAAGTAACACAAGTATATGCTACCAAAAGAAAAAGATTTTGCAACAAGGTATACCCTGGATCCAAAAGCACTGAACAGAACTTCTTAGTCTTTAAAGATACGCGTTTGGAAATTTCTGAATTGTTTAAAGAACTGCAAGCATAATATAGTAGCCTATGTAACTTATAGTAATCATCATTATCATCTTATTTACAATACCTAATGGACGCTTGACGCGTATTCAATTACACATCGATCGTTTATTTTAAACGTTATTAAAATGTATTAATAATAATTTAAGAAAATATCACTAAAAAGGGATTTTTTTTATTTTTTACCAACAAATTAAACCGACTTCCAAAGTAAAAATACACAAAAAAGTATGAAATACATCTCTCAAGGTAACGGTTTGGCCGTTGCCCCAATATCAGTAATAAATATAAATCAATTACTAATATGTTATTATACCCTCTTATTTTTTTAAAAAATTTGAAAAATGCGAACAGTTAGCTATGTAATATGTAGGTATGATTCATGCAATGAGTCACATAATATCGATTTTGTATAACTGTTACATTGTTTGTTACATTGTTACAGGTGCCATTACAGATACTAGGATTTAAATTCATACTGTACGACATGAATCTGTTTGTTTCCGTAAGTACGCATTCGTTCATTTACTAGAAATTTCAGTAAGTTAGGGTTATGTATAATTCTTGAAAATACGAATGTAGTGAAATGTGAATAATGTATATACCTCTTCTCTCGACGCTTAGTGAGGATCTTTTTTGCAGATACTACGGTCAGCGTATTCTATTTATGCACTTCTATGTTCTTAAATTCGTTTTCAACAATAATATTCACCTCAGCACGGAAAAACTTACACGATTGCTTGACATGCTTCATTAAAATATTTAAATAAAGTTTTATTGTCTTTCCGTAGACTTTCATTTTGTTTTAAGGTAAAGTTTTTTGAATTCATAAACTACAACTACAGAGATTTTGTAAATAATATGGAACTAAAAACCGGTAATTAAAGCCTAGGTTCCGCTTGGTTTGCATTAGCCGCTTTAAAAAGTTTTATTACTTTGACTACGAGTACATATCTAAATATTGAACACTGCCGATGTTCTAGATTCTAGATAAAAAGCTAGATAATTCTAATCTGAGAGTACTGCAGCCGGCAGTGGTGTAACTAAGTCTTTCAACGGTCGTACTATCTTTTCGCGAATTTACTTGTTCCCTCAATTCGTAGTTTAAAAACTACGAATCAAATCAAAAGTGCAGCATGTCGTCTAGTTCAGACCTCGAGTTTCTAGATAGTTCACAATTGGCGCTATTTCTTGTCTCTCGACTTCTCGGAGTTGCGCCGCTACAGTTCATGCCATGCGAACATGGAGTACGAGTAACAGTGAACAAGCGATGGGCCAATTATGGTTTTGTTTTGGCTATATTTATAAGAAAGTATCTGTTTAAGTAAATAAAACTTATCTTAAGGAAGCTCTTAAGGAATAAAACTGGATTTTATTGTAATAAGCCCTTCTTGAGTCTAGCCTAAGTAGGTAATTTCTTGAGTACTTACTTAGGTATCTTAGACCTAAGTATATAAAATTCTCGTGTCACAGTGTTTGTAAAAATCTCCTCCGAAATGGCTGGACCGATATTTATGAAATTTTCCAAGTGTATTTGGTAGGTACCAGAATAGGCTAATTGATAACGTTGGCATGACCCGATTTTTTTAGAATTTTTGGTAATTGTTTAGGCGCCACACATCGCCTGTAGGTTGTAGGGGTAGTTAGCAGGTGTAGGTTGTTGGTGTAGGTAGTAGCCTACTACTAATAGGTGTAGGTACTAGGAGTTGGTAGTAGATGTAGGTAGGAAGTGTATGTTAGTAGTTACGGATTCGCTGGTTCTGCCTCATCGCCTCAGCTTCTGGTAAAATGGGTATTTCGATGACCATTCGCTAAAAAAAAAAAAGTTTGGTGTCAAATTGGGTGTTTTTGCCCATGCCCGATCGATTGCGCTTATCCGTTTTTCAATATCTCTTGCGGTTCCAATGTTACGTTTTGGATTTACCCCTCATTATCTACTATTTCCGGGCTCTATTGTTCGTTATCTAATGCTTGCCTCGGCGTCCTATTGTTCCTAATGAGGGTCCCCGAATCACTATCTGCTTATCACTTACGTCACCTCACTTTCTCGCGATATGAGTAAAACAAAACAATTTTTCATTACATTTCTTTTATTTCATTCATTTAAACATGTATTGAACATACTGTATATTATATCATTACACAAAGTGTTGCTACTAAATAAGTTTTGATACTCTAATAGACTTTTCCCATTGAACTTATAATACAAATACATTAAACAATACTCTCCACAAACTGATGTAAAATCATTTTGTAATCTACACGTGTTAAAACCCCATCTCTTGCAGTTTCGTCCCATAAAAGCCTTGTGATATCGCACAGGACCACGTCCAAAAGAGTCAAAGTATTGTCCTAAGCCATTTTCATTGATGTGTATGGCTATCCAGTGGGATCCAGGCTTACTATCAGGGTCTAAGTTGCTAATAATGTATGTAGGGGTTTGAACATATATAGGTAGACGATTCGCGGCTTATACATTATCTTCTAAACCTTCACAAATTCATCTCAATTAATTACGGGTCTCTATTGTGTTCATACTGTATTATCACAGAACCGATCTGGTCTATGGATCTTGTATTTATGTCACATATCCGTATTATGTATGGTTTATGTATTCACTAAGAGGTATTACATATGAAAATAATGAATGAATAAATAAAAGAAACATAAATTTGATACAATAATTTTATTTCATAATACACACACACACACACACAAATTTACACATTATAACTTAAATAGGTCATACATGTGACTTTTCTTAGCTACTATAGTCTACAGTTACATTACGGTTTTTATCTATTTCTATAACATTATCAAACTCTGCATATACAATACAGTTAATCGTTTGAGGGAGTCTAGAATCAAATCGAACCTCTAACCTCACACTACCATGTCTTATCAGATTCCAATGACTGTACGTGTTTGATGATAAATCAGGGGTTAAATCAAATGCTAATAGACAATAACCATTTGCATATTTTTCTCTTGATATCCCATTTCCTTCATTAAGGAAATGTATACCAGTGCCGGAAAATAATGTATGATAGGCTGAAGTGAACATATTACCATTGAAGGATGGTTGTAGGGGTTTCGAAGACACTTGTTGTCCATATATGTATAAACAAAATGAATTCATACCATAATTTTCAAAATTGAAAGGATTCTTACTAATGCTACCATTAAATGCTGCGTTATTTACAAATCCTATGATACATCTTTTGGGTACTTGCCCCAGGAATATATTATCAAGCGTTTTTTTTCTCATCAGTGGAATGTTGTAATATCACAAACCATTATTCACAATCATTGACTCATACTCCTTTTCCTTTTAGTGATAAAGCATACAGAACAGGATAACTTAATGGTTGGGGCATTAGATAAGGTTGCAAAACCGCATTCCTAACCACCTAAATTTTTACTATATAAGCCCTCTGTTTTCTCATTGTGGATACCGTTACTGTGTGAGTAAGTGAGTGAGTGAAATCAGTCTAGTGATTACTGTAGTTAAACTCTTGTGCAACTTCTGAGTACATCCCAATGGAGGTAAGTTATTAACTTTTATTTTTTTATTTTTTTGTCTGATTTAATTTTGCGTTTACAATATTTTAACTGATGGACTGTTATAATAGATTAGCTTTCCATTGTTGCAGAATTCATTCAATTTAATTGACCACGAAGAAAATACTTTTAAGCATTATTATTACCCACAATCCCCGACTGATGTGGAAAATAAAGATTGTGTACCTAATGAAAAACATACCACTAAAAGGAAACGATGTGAAAGTCTTGATGAATTTTTTGAAACTGCACCAAAAAAACAGCAAAAGAAACAATCCACAAATGTTTCAAGACCCGATGGGGATGGTGGAATGTGTTACATATCTACTAATGTAGATGATGGAAAGACAGCAACCCATTTAATAAAAATCGAGATATATGATCTCAAAAAATTAGAAAAGATCTCTCAATCGGAACATTGGAAACATGCTTACTCTAGGACAAAGTACTATACAAACGAAAATAATAATATCTATAAATTTACAAAAGAGTCAATTTATAAAATAACGAAGGGAATTGCAGGAAAAACTACCTGTAGGAAATATCAATATAATAATAAATAATGAATTATAATAAAAATTAGATGTGTTAACAACATGAATGTGCAATTTTACCTTTTAATAATGTTTGTTCCTTGTTGGTGTATCTATTGAATAAATAAATAAATAAATAAATAAGATATGTCTTAATTTTAAGTTAACTTGATAACTTCTTACATTTATTTATTAAAGACCATTCTATAATAATAAACCATGAATCATAATTTAGATTTGATTTACTCAAATCTATCACTTGAATTTCGAATTCATACAGCAAACATTATGGAGAACTCCAGCGAAATATGTATCAGCGCTTTCTTCAACGATAACATGGATGTGGAGCTGGGCAACTTGTGTGAAGAAGTCGAAAAATGTGAACTATTTGATCCGATCTACGACGAGGAGCTCATCAGTATTTGTGCTGCGGATGAAACATCAATCAAGTAAGTTTACTGAAATAAATATGTCTATTTTTATCATAGTATATGTAAATTATAGGTAATTTTATACTGTATGTACATTATAGATTTTACTCAACTTATTTTTATTTTTTGTCTCAATGACAATTGAAAAACAATATGGAGGAACTTTAAAGCGAGTTAACAAAGCAAAAGGTGAACTTAATGTGATTTTTGTTTCACAGTCAATCAACACAACAAACTGAAGAAGATCTAATGCGAGTTAACAAGGACAAAGACCAACCTGCAAAGAGGAGAAAATACACAGATTCTAATGCATCTACTTCGAGAACTGTGGAGGTAGATCAAGTAACAGAAGACAATGAAGGTAACCAGATTAATTGCAGTACATGTCAAGTTCCCATCAAAAAGCGTTATTTATCTAATCATTTAAAAAGTAATAGGCATAAGAATAACCATTTGAATTCATCGCTTTGTGATACATTAACAAACAAAATTAGTGCTTTTGAAAAAAAAAGATAGTGGTTGGAGTCTTAAGAATATTAAATGCTTAGATATGAACATTAATAAATTTAACCCCCTATATGGTACTTCATATATATCGATTTACCGCAAGATATAAGAGCAAAAAAAGCTATAATCAATGTGAAAAATGCAGATAATTTATGTTTTAAATGGTCATTACTTTCTGCCTTGTATCCGATCCACAAAAATTCCGATCGTGTTAGTTCTTACAGTCAACATTCAAACAAACTAAAATTCTATAATTTAACTTTCCCCATGAAGTTAAGGGATATACCAAAAGTAGAAAAATTGAACAACATTAGTATAAATGTGTTTGAATTGGAATATAACACAAATAAAAAGTTGCATGATGTTATAGGTCCATTGTTCATGACAAAATGCCGTAAACCTATTCATGTAAATTTATTATTGATCTCAAACGGAACAAATAATCATTATTGTTATATTAAAAACATGTGGCGACTAGTAAGTAAACAACTTTCAAGTCAAGAAAGATCTGTTCATATTTGTGGTGGATGTTTGTTGTACTTTTCAACAAAAGAAAGATTATCTAACCAACAAGAACATGATTGTTCACATATAAACACGGAATTACCAACGGGGGATACAACATCAAGAAATTGGTTAGGAAAGTTAGTACCAAACAATAAACTTCAGTTTGATAAGTTCGTTAAATAAATAAAAGTACCGTTTGTGGTTTATGCTGATTTTGAAGCATTTTTAAATCCGATCCATACTTGTTAAAATAATCCAGATAAATCTTATAATTACAAATAATACTCATAAACATGGTGTGTACAGTTTCGGTTACTACGTAAAATGTTCTTATGATGACAGATTGTCCAAATATGTCACATATAGTGGACCTGACTGTGCTGAACAATTTATGAAATATTTATATGAAGGTATAAAAACAATTTGTAAAAAAATTGCTTTCAAAGATCCCCTTTGCCTCTTTCACTTGAAGATAAAAATAAATTAAATGCTAAAACTTGTAATATATGTGAAAATGACTTAAATGGCGAATGCAGCCATGATTTCGATTGGCATACTGGTAGTTTCAGAGGTGTTGCTGATGAAAATTGCATGAAAAAATTTCGTACACCACGTCACATACAAATATTTTTACATAATCTTAGTCATTATGATGCACATTTCATTGTCCACGCATTAAATTTTATTGAAGGGACCATTGAAATTATTCCATAGAATAAGGAGAGATACATTTCATTTTCAAAAAATATATCTGTAAATAATCAACAAATAAGTCTACGTTTTGTGGACTCGTTAAAATTTTTACCACGTAGTCTTGATCAATTAGCAAAAAATTTACACGACGATCAATTTAATACGTTAAAAAGAAACTTTCCCTGTGATCAAGATTTTAAACGACTTAGGCGGAAGGGTATTTATCCATATGAGTATATGACATCCTACGATAGCTTAAAGTTGATATCACTCCCTAGTAAAGATCAATTTTATAGTTCATTAACCGATTCAAATGCTTCCACTGAAGATTAGACCCACGCCGAAGATGTTTAGTGCCATTTTAAATGTTACAATATGTCGGATTACTCGAACCTGTATTTAAAAACATTTGTTTTACTATTAACCGATATATTTGAAAACTTTAGAAATCTGTGTATTAAAACATATGATTTAGATCCAGCACATTACTATACAGCCCCCGGTTTAAGTTGGTATGCCATGTACTAAAATCGAATTGGAATTACTGACGGACATTGACATGATCGCATTTATCAGAGCAGGTGTAAGAGGAGGTATATCTCAATGTAGTAACCGCTATGCGAATGCAAATAACAGATTCATGGAAGAACATAATAAAAACCTGAGTCCTATTTACATATTTTGAGGCGAATAATCTTTATGGTTGGGCCATGTCGCAGTATCTTCCTGTAGGAGATTTTAGGTGGGTAGATCCGGAAACTAACTTTGATGTACCAGATAATAGCTAATTCGGTTTTATTTTAGAAGTACATTTAAAATATCCAGATGAACTGCATGATTCACATTCAGACTTACCGTTATGTCCTGAAAATATATGTATAGGTAATACTAAAGAGATTAAATTGGTTACAAATCTAAATAATAAAATTAAATACAAAATTCATTACAGGAATCTTAAACAATGCATAAAAATGGGGTTGAAATTAATAAAATTGCAAAAGTATATAGATTTAAATACCAAATTAAGAACTATTGCCAAATCAGATTTCGAAAAAGATTTTTATAAACTTATGAATAATTCGGTATTTGGCAAAACAATGGAAAATATTGAAAAAATAATTAATGTTAAATTATCAACACATTGGGATAATCATGGTAAAGTTCTAGGTGCACAAGATTTAATAGCAAAACCATAATTTCATAGTTTATCGATTTTTTCAGAAAATTTAGTGGCTGTCCAGTTACGTAAAACCAAAATATTCCACAACAAACCAATTTATTTAGGATTTTGTATTTTAGATATTACAAAAACTTTAATGTATGATTTCCACTACAATTATATGATAAATAAATTTAAAAATAATATTAAATTGTTATATACAGATACTGATAGCTTAATATATCAAATATGCACACAAAATTTCTATGATGATATTAAACAGGATCTTCCAAAATATTTTGATACATCTGATTATCCTTCTGATAATAGGTATGGTTATCCTCAAATAAATAAGAAAAAAATAGTTTTTTTCAAAGATAAAAACAACGGAAAAATAATGAAAGAAAAGAAGGTTGAGATCAAAAATGTATGCGTTTGATGTAGACAATCGTGTAACTGCGTAGGCAAAAGGAGTCAATAAATGTGTCACAAAAACAATGAATTTAGAAAATTATAAATTGTTTTAAAAAGTGTTTGTTTGATAAAAATATTCAATTATGCTCAATGTTAAGATTCAAATCAATCAAACATAGAATTTTCCCTCAAAAAATAAATAAAACATGTTTATCATACAATGATACTAAAAGATTTATTTTGTCTTATAATATAAAGTAAGGCCAACGAGACGAGATAAAAAACGTAAATAAACGGACGGCTACTGAGTTGCGTTATGAAAGTGAGTTAATATTATATCTGTCCTTATCACTCGTATGCAATAATGACGTCAGTTGGTCGACGACAGCTGTCGTAGCGTGTTTCGTGGTACAGGAACGCGGCCAGTGCCGCAGTTGTCAACATTCGGTCCGCCAAACAATTGTGAACAAGTTCATTCCTGTTTCGATTGCGTTCGAAGTGATACATATTTTTTCGTCTCCGTATTTACTTGGTTTTTTGTTGTTATTATTCCGTTTCGGTTAGTTTTATTTTTGATTTTTGCTGTTATTGTGAGTGCTTAGTTGTTGATTTTAATTATGGAATCACAGCCTGGCGGCTCTAGACAACCTTTGAAAGAAATCAATTCACCACGCAAAAAGCGTCAAAAGGTAAGTTAATTTATTAATTCATTTGCACTTGAACCATTACCATAATTTAGATTTTTATGGTTCCATACCAAAAAAGATTCTTTTTATATAATAATAAGAAAATAGTCTAAAATTTACCATTCCTCACATTTTTTTATTTACAGCGGACGTATTTTACATCTAATGAAAAAGGAATGGTCGTTAATGTGCACAAATACGTGAAGCAAACTTGGCCTACTGATGAATATCCGTACAAAACAAGTATAATGAAGAAAACAGCGAGCATTTTGGGCATCGGTGTCGCTTCCGTATATAGAATTATAAAAGAATATGCAACAACTGGGAATGTACAAAGCCCATCAACAACCAAAAAAAGGGTCACATTCTCGGAAAAAGTGGACGAGTTTGATAAACAGGCCATACGAAAGAAAGTTCATAGCTTTTATCTGAAAAGCGAATTACCTACATTAAAAAAAGTACTCCAAGCTGTCAATGATGATGAAGAATTACCTAACTTTAAGAGATCGACATTTCAGAAAATACTTAAACATTTAAAATTTAAGTATATAAAACGATAAAGAAACAATGCTTTAATAGACAGAGACGACATTATACTATGGCGAATGAATTACTTAAGAAAGATTAAAAAATACCGAACGGAGAATAGCTCTATATTCTATATGGATGAAACATGGGTGAATGCAGGTTTGTCAAATAATTGTGCCTTTATTATGTTAATAAATACTAGCTTTTGCCCTTACTTTACTTACTGCCTCCGTTGCCGAGTGGGCTGAGCGTGGGCTCTGAATCTGGAGGTCGCAGGTTCGGTTCCCGCAGGGGACACACATACTAAAAAGTCACTTTATTTGTTATTCTCTCGTTGGGTTTCTGGGATCGATAAGCCTTGCAGCCCACAAAATAAGAAGATGACTTACTAAAATAATTAGAATTTTCGGCAGTGCATATCACTGGTAATGTAAAACTTATTTCGATTTCAGGGCACACTGTTTCAAAAACTTACGTGGATACTACAATAACTTCAAAACGGCAAGCTTTTATGGAGGGACTGAGTACGGGTGCAAAGAACCCTACTTCAAAGGGCAGACGACTGATTGTGGTGCATATGGGAAATGAAAATGGTTTCACAGAGGGGGCTGATGACGTATTTGAGTTAAAAAACACAGGTGGTTACCACGGTCAATGGACGCGAACCGCTTTGAGCAGTGGTTTGAGAATATTTTACCAAAACTTGGTGAAAATGCTGTAGTGGTACTGGACAATGCTCCTTACCACTCAAGACGCCAAGAAAAAATACCCACCAGAGCATGGAGAAAAGCAAGTATTCAAGGATGGCTGCGTAATAAAGAACTAAACTATGATGAAAAAGACGTAAAGGCAGAACTTTTTAAAAAAGTGAATGACGTAAAGACGAACTACCAAAGATACGCTGTGGATGAGCTCGCCAAAAAATTTAAGGTGGAAGTCCTAAGACTGCCACCTTATCATTGCGAGCTCAATCCCATTGAACTCGTATGGGCTGACATAAAGGGACACGTAGCTCGCAATAATACTACATTTAAATTTGAAGATGTGAAAAAACTGCTACAAGAGGGGATCCAACGTGTATCTGCTGATAAATGGCGAAATTGTGTGTACAGACGACAGCGATTAAAATTCAATCTTTATAATAATTTATTCAAATAAAAATGTTTTGAACCCCTGAAAATTTGTTTACATTCTTTATCTCGTCTGGTTGGCCTTACTTTAGATACTTTAGCTTGGGGTCATTATAAATAGAGAAACGTTATGTGAAATAAAAACCTTCTAAAAAAATATTGTGTTTATATATGATTTTTCATTGTAACGTGAAACTGTATTTTAAGCTTAGTCAATAAGATTAATTTGTTTTACGTAAGATATACTTTGTTATGAGATAATTTTATGCTAATGAACATTTTTTTTCCTTTTGTAAACTAGTTTGTAATACTTTGTTTCGAGTAGCTATACTTTTATGTATAATATTGTGCTGAATTAATTTAATTTTATATGTTTCGTTGTACTATAACATTGTAAAATATAATATAAAAGGTATGTATATAATCAAGATTTTCTTAAAAAACATTAAGTTTTAAATATGTTACTTATAAGAGTTTTCAAACAAAATTTTAATATATATTTCATTTTTATTAAAGCTTGTTTCATTAATTTCAAAAACCTTTACGGATATACACGTGAAGATGTTTCATTTTATTTGTCCTTTTACTGCCATAGTTGCTGGTCCAAGTGGTTGTGGGAAATCCGTTTTTGTAACAAACTTTATAAAACACATAAAATCAATTTGTAGTGTAAACTTTACACAAATAACATGGTGTTTTGATGAAATGCAGCAATTATATAATTTGCAAAATATGAATTATTATCAAGGTATACTAGATCTTAGTATGTTTGATGGAAAGGAACCACAACTCCTTATACTTGATGATTTAATGCGAGAGTCTGATGGTCGTGTTGTTGATATATTCACCAAAGGAAGTCACCACAGAAACTTGAGTGCGTTTTATATTTCTCAAAATTTATTTCATCAAGGTAAAGGACAAAGAGATATTATATCATTGAATACGGGTTATATAATCTATTTTAAAAATCCTCGGGATAAAACACAAATCCGGATATAGCCCGACAAGTATCTCCTGAAAATCCAAAATTCATTGAAGATGCTTACAGAGATGCAACAAATGAACCCCATGAATATCTAATGGTGGATTTAAAACAAGAAACCAATGACATGTGTCGATTGAAAACTAAAATATTTCCTCTAGATGGTCATTGCATTGTTTATGTACCAACTAAAGAATATAAATATGCTAGGAATAAACAAATTCCAATCATTTATAAATAAAGCATCAAAGCTTAAAGACGCACAAGGATTTGCTACGTGCACTACATACATTAAAACAAAAATATATATAAAAGTTCTTTTGAAATCTTGTGATTACGAAGAATTATTTCTTCGTCATCACGAGATTTGCATTTGTGAGTGTATTCATAACGTTCTACAAGGTAAAGTACCACTCGAAGAAAAGGAGAAAAAAAATTAAACAAGTATAAAGATATTCTTCGAAAATTAGTACAAATAGGGAAAAGTAAAATATTAAGAAAAAAAATTATAATTCAAAAAGGGGGTGCATTTTATCCATAATTCTTGGTTCTATTTTGAGTGGATTGATAAATTACCTTGTTTAAGATGGAAAATGTAAAAAAAATGTTATTAATTGAACCAAGTCTTATTGAAAAGTTAAAACAACCTAGTAGTGTGCAAAACCCCTTATCTCGGCTAGACACTGAGATGCAAAACATTTTGAAAAGTAACGTAGAAGATGGTAAAAAATGCATTTTATACTTACAAACGTTGCAAAAATATTTGCATTTTACAGAAGAAGAACGTCAACCATATGAATTACCTATACATTCTAATATTCAGAGTGAACTTACAACTATTAATAAAAATCAGGATACGACCCGTAAAGAATCAGTTACTCCTTGGGCGTCAACTGAAGACGTAAGTGAACAGGATATACAGTCACAAGAAACATATACATTACATAGACCAGTTCAAAAAAGGTTTTCTAGAAACAAGTATATTTTATCAAACTTCAATGAGTTGTTGGAGGTAGATTTAAGTGATATGAGAACTTATTCTAAATATAACGATGGTTTTAATTACATATTGTGTGTTATTGATGTTTTTTCTAAATATGCATATGCAAGACCCATGAAACATAAAAACTCTGAAACCACTAAAATATGTTTTGAAAGTGTATTTAATGAAGCTAAAGTTACCCCAACACATATACAATCTGACAAAGGGACCGAGTTCATTTCGAAAGATGTGCAACGGTTTTTCAAAAGTAAAAATATTAAGTATTATACAACGAATAACCCTGATATTAAAGCAAGTATTGTTGAAAGGTTTCAGAGAACACTTAAAATGAAAATGTGGCGTTATTTTATCCATAACAATTGCTACAGATATATAGATATTTTACAAGACTTGATTTACTCTTATAACCATAGTAAACACTCAAGTGTCAAGATGGCTCCATGTGATGTGAATTCCAACAATATTATGACTGTTTGGAATAACAGTGTAATAGTCACATCATCATCAAATTGTCAAACACCTAAATTTCATGTGGGTGATTACGTTAGAATAACTAAATACAAACACATATTTCAAAAAGGCTATGAATCGAACTGGAGTGATGAAATATTTGTTATATCTTCAATTATAGATCGATCACCTTGGGTTGTGTATACATTAAAAGACTTGCAAAATGAAGATATAACTGGGACTTTCTATGAAAAGGAGTTGCAAAAAGTGTTTTATGACCCCTCTTCTAGTTATAAGATAGATAAAATAATTGGTACTCGATATTCAGGTAACAGAAAACAAGTGTTAGTGATGTGGCAAGGTTATCCAGACAAATTTAATAGTCTGATTTTATTTTCTGATTTGAAAAAAATATGACTAAAGAAAGTTTTTATTTAACACTACTAAGTAATAGTTCCAAGGAATATTTTCCTGTCAATTTAACAACATTATTTTATTTTATTATTTTTATTTCACAATTTATTGTACACAAGAAACATTTAAAACATTACACTTTACATGGAAAAATGACACAAAGGTTCTGCTTATTTCTAAAAAGAAATTTCTTCCAGCAGCCCTACGGAGAGAAAAGGGATAAAAAAAAGCAGATAGAACGTGCACAAATACAAATACATTTACATATTATGTCTATACTAAAACATAAATGAAATATTCTAATATTTAATAATATTTATATACACTATCAAAATAATTAATATAAAATACAATACCTAAATACTATAAGTAATATAATAATATGCCTATAATATATAAATACTATATGTATATATAATAACAGTATTTATATGGATAGAGATTCGAGGTAGTGCTCTTTCAAACGTCTTTTAAAAATAGTAACGGTGGGACTGTCTCGTACGGTGTGGGGGAGCGAGTTCCACAATCTGACTACGTGAACGGTGAAGGAGTAGGAGTAGAAGTTGGAGGGATGGGATAGAAGGGAAAGATTAGTTCTTACATTGGACCTACAAGGGGTATCGAGAAAAGTTAAATACGTTCGAGAAGATAGGAAGGAGACAGGAGATTATACAAGATATTATATAATAAACAAAGGATATGGGAGTTGCGACGGAAACGAATAGGGAGCCACTTGAGTTTTAGTCGAAAAGCTGATATGTGGTCGAACTTTCTTAAACCAAAAACAAAACGGATACAGAGATTCTGCAAGCGTTCTAGTTTTGTTAACAGCTCTTCGGTAACGTCTAAGTAGCAGGAGTCAGCATAGTCGAGGATAGGGAAAATGAGTGTTTGGACAAGGAAAATTTTGGTGTGCAAAGGCAAAAAGTTTTGGAGCCTCTTCAACATGTGCAACGAATGGTGTATCTTTTTGCTCACTTCATTAACCTGAGGATTCCAACAAAGATTACTATCTAAAATTAATCCTCAATTTTTAGCCGATTCTGAGTAATCAATAATGGTACCATCATATAATATAATCTTAGGCACATTATATAGACGTTGGGTCATATATTTACTGTCTATGATCATGGCCTGTGATTATTTCGGTTTACCAGCAGATCTAGCCCAGACCGCTATGCGTTGCAGATCCGAATTTATACCAGAAACTGCAGAATGAATGTCATCGATGTGTGAATGGCGATAAAGTAGCAAGTCGTCTGCGTAAAGATGGAAATTGGAAGTGATTAGTGCGGAAATTATATTAATAAAAATAGAAAATAGAAGGGGAGAGTGTACGCCACCCTGAGGAACACTCGCTACAATATCACACCAATCCGAGGTAGTCTCATCATAGCGGACTCGCTGCGAGCGTCCCCGAAAATATGTGTCAAACCAGTCTATCACTGAGGGAGGTATGTTAAGGGAGCAAAGGACAGAAAGGATGATGTCAAAGTCATCATGTCAAATTGAATGCGCTGCTAAAGTCAAGTAAGACCAGAATAGAAATGCATTTGTTTTCCATGGCTAAACGGAGATCGTCAGTGACTTTAAGCAGCGCTGTGACAGTACTGTGACCAGGACTAAAGCCGGATTGAAATGGAGAAAGCAGTTTGTTGGAGTATAAGAAGTGGAAAAACTGTTTATGGACAACGTTCAAGGACTTTGGAGTGATAGGGTAATATGGAAATTGGCCTAAATTGAGACAAGGAAGAGGGATATAGGGAGGGAGGGATATTGGCACGTTTCCATACCAAAGGGAAAGAACTCGTTGTCAAGGAATAGTTGAAAATGTGAGCGAGAATTGGCTTGAGTTCAGGAAGGGTAAGTGATATCATGCGGGGGCTCAGGTTATCATTGCCTGCTGCAGTAGAAGTGATAGTCATGATGTGTTTATAAACTTCATCTTCAGAGACAGGTCTGAATGAAAACGGAGTACAGGACGGGAGAGGAAGAGAGCGGAGATGGGATATAGTTTGCGCTTTTGTATCCTGGTCGACAATTACTGGTGGGACTGAGAAATGAGCATTAAGCTCATTCAAATTTATTGTATAGTTGATGCTGGTGGATGACTTGCCAATACCGAGTGTTGAAAGAAATTTCCAGAGTTGTGAAGGGTTGCTTTGTTCAATAGAGGAATGTATGTGGCGTCTCTTAGCATCCCTACACAGACGACTACAACGATTTCTCAGATACTTAAATTTCGCAAAATTTTCCTCAGTTGGTCGTTTCCTGTATCGACACATGGCACGATTACGTTTTGTCATCAAGGTAGTAATTTCTTGCGTGAGCCAAGGTGCCGGTACATGCTTAAGCTTAATTTTTCTCAGGGGAGCATGTATATCGAAGATGCTAGTTACGAGGTCGGTTAAAAGTGTCACTTTTTGATCAATACCGGAGACCGAGTATACAGGAGACCATTCAGCATTAGATACATCATGTTTAAAAGCCTCCAAATATATTGCCTTAAAACTACGTAGATAAAGGAACTTGGGTTTACAACGGGGGAGTTTGATTTTAAGATTAGGTCATGATATGAGAGGTTGCAAGGAAGTTGGCCATGGGATTTTATGAGATCTGGAGACGAGGTAACAAGAAGATCTAATAAGGAGGGGGAGCAATTTGGAGTATGATGGGTCGCTGAAAGTGGGAGTATGCTGAGGTTGAAGGAAGAAAGTAAAGCACGAAGTTTAAGAGCACGCGAATCAGATTTTAAAAGACATGTGTTGAAGTCACCTGCGAGTACAGTAAAGTCGTAATTTGGGCTATGTGTGGCTAAAAGAGAATCTAATGTGCTAAAATAACCTACCCGCAGAGACGGGCTATAGAGCAATGGCTATAGTTGATATTTTCAACAAAGTAACCAAAGTTTGATGGCAAACTGGAAGGAGAATGATGTGTGGGGGTTTTTGAATTTCAGTATCCCTGTACAATATTTACAGTACAAGAACATGAAAATGTTGTTTACATTGCAAAACATATAGTAATGCCGAACGAATAGAAACCTTCTTTGGTTTATTATAAAACACATATACCAGCAACAAGCTATGATGACATTAATCAAATCTTAACAGCACTGAATAGTATTAGAGAAAAAATAAAGTTTCGTTATGATGAAATATCAAAGTTCGTAACGGTTACAGTGTTGGACAAAGCACTTGTATCAGTGAGATTATCAACCAGGTTATGTCTTCAACTGGGCTTCGAACCAAATCGAAATTTAGTGGAAAAGGGTATTGGTAATTGTCCTGCAAACTTACACATGGGGTTACCATCTCAGTTATTTGTTTATTGTGATATTGTTGAACCACAGATAGTTGGTGAAGTTATGACATCATTATTAAGAATTATTCCACTTGATCCGTCAAAATACATTTATGGTGCTAATAAAATACACACATTCTCACCGCCTCACTACTTACCTGTAATGCGCAGGGAGTTTGATACTATCGAGATAGATATAAGATCAAGCACCGGACAAAAAATACTATTCCAGTTTGGTAGCGTGTGCATTAAACTTCACTTCAAAAAATTATAATCAGCTCTCGTAGCAGTCATAAAATGATTTTCCTTATGAATTATTATGTTTGTTCAATTATTATTAATACATTTTAAGAACGTTTAAAATAAACGATCAAATGTATAATTGAATACACGCCAATATGATAATGATGATGATGTAAGTAAGTAGTAAGCTGTGCTTATAGTAATTCTTTAAACAATGCCGAAATTTCCAAACGCGTATCTTTAAAGACTGAGGAGTTCTGTTCAGTGCTTTTGGATCCAGGGTATACCTTGGTGCAAATCTTATTTTTTGGTAGTATACTAGTTTTACTTCAAAAAAAGTCAAAATCACTATATGTGTCCATATTAATTTCGAGGAGTTCACTCGATTCCTCATGGATCCCATCACCAGGTTTCCACTTAAGTGACTAAAGGACCAATTTAGAATTATATATACAACAACAAGAGAGATAAATGATAAATTAAGTTATATTTTTTAGATATACGGCGCAATAATCACATGGTACCATAATTATGAATATAAAAAGAATGAAGTCACCGATATCATTGCAAAGTAAAATGTTCCAGGTGACTTGTGGGGTAGATGTGCTATGTGTTTTGTAATTTCGTTGCATCAATATGACGTTGAAGAAGCCTATATCCCCATAGGATAATTAAAGCTCATTATAATATATAGATATGTAAAATATTATCACTACGTAAGTATGATGTATTCATTATAGTATGCATTATGCAATAAATGTATTGAATTTGAAACAGACTGAATTAAAATACGTAGACAAATATCGAAGAATCAAACATTTAGGCTTTTTCAACTATAAAACGAAAGTTTAATGAAAGAATTTGATTGAAAGTTAGAATGGAACGTTGTGACGTTTCATTCTAATTCGTAAATCTTTAATTGAAGTAGGAGAAATTACGGCAGTTGGTAAAGACATTGGGTGTTTTTGATCCGCTGTTTAAGTAAGTGGCGACCACAAAACCAAATACTGTTAGATATTATAATTTTAATTCACATTTAATTTCCAGAGAAGTGGAGATAATCAATAAATTCTTTATAATATGAATATTTATAGAAAGTTTGAAACTGAATATTTTATCCAATATTTACCCCACTTCCTGGTGATATGCGACTTATGCCGTTGTAATCCAGATGCAATTTTTAGGGATGATGACTAAAATATTTAGTTTCATTAATATTCTCAGAAATATTGAGGCATTATTACTTGGTAAATGTAAAAAATATGATATTTTGTGTGTAGTTTAGTGATTAGATACATCTAAAAAGTACAAAAATGTTTAAACTTTTTTTTGCTAAATTAGTAAAGAAAAACCACATCGTTAGCTTACTTACATCATATACAAAAATATTAATTATGGTAAGTATGAACTTAAACGCACAAATATCGGAGATATTTACAAATATGTTCCTGCGGCCGGATACTTGATACACTTTAACCTAGGCGTGACGTCACAGATTGGTACGATTTTAATATGGAGCGTTTCCACGAGACTTGCGAAATTTTGTATACAAATCGCTGTACCTTTGAAAATATTGTCTTTTGATATACGGTTTCTTCTGATTCTGAAGTTACTCATATTTAAGAGTACTATTCATTTATGCAATAAAAAAATTAGTCATCTAGCCTATTGTTACGTTGTTAAATACCCCTTGTCCTTAGAGATATTTAATGCTTTAAAGTATTAACACACGTACGGAGCAGACCACGTGGTTGCCAACTTAGGGGTTTCGGGTTTCTGATTAAAATAAGGGAAAATATCCTCCTCGGGGGGAGGATTTTTAAGGTTATTTTTTAAAGGTTTGAATTTTTTTGTTTTTAATTATTAAGCTATTGATCGATATAACATCGACAAGCGAATTGAAAGGTAAATCTGTATTTAAAATAAACTTTTGGAAGTATATTTTAATGTTTAAAGGACATAAAATAGTATTACAGAACCATATTTTTTAATATTTTTTTATCACTTTATTTGAGTTTGGGAAGAAGTATTCTTGAGAGTTGGAACACTGCACTTAGAAATTGGAATGCACTGTAAATAGAACTAGTGTTAATATAGTGGTAATACCAGTTGCTTGCACAGGATTATGACACTGGGTATGCGGCGAAGTACTCGGTCACAAAAACTTTTTCGTTTATAGATTTTTAGCATAGCTACAGCCAAGCGACGGATCTCTAAGTCGAAACCATGCCAACAGAGCAAGTCTTAGATGTACTACTATTCATGTACATCTTCTACGGCAACGCAGACAAAACAGCGATCGATCGTCGCGGCGGAAGAAATTCTAATAAGTAAAATAATAAGAATATTTTAAAATATTATAACTACTCACCAGTCAGTCAGCTTCAATTTTCACATATTCAAGGTTCCGGTTACTTGAGATTACTATACCCCGATGTAAATTACTAAATAATATGCAAAGAAAACAATATAATTTAATCGTGTGTACACAACCACACAGCCAGTTATACGTTTCATAACTTTTAACATGAAATTTTCGAGTTACATTATTTTTTTGCTGGTTTAATTGTTGTAACTCGGGTACACACCTACCTTTAGACAGAATTTGAATCTTTTCACTGAATGACAATTGTGAGAACCTGTTATTTTTAATTTTTAATAAACACACATTTTCAACACAAACCTCACAGTCAAATAACAATTAAAAAAAATTCAACTAACTCACTAGTAAAAGCAAATCACTACAATTATTATAGAAACTCAGTAATAAACTGTTAAATGTACATACTTTCAAATGTTAAAATGAAAAATCTTTTAAGGAAACTATAAATAAACTGGAGCGATTAAATTGTATACAATGCTTATCACATGAAATATGCAATATGGCCCCCGCGAAACACAAAACGTTTCTTCTATTTAAACAAATAAAACCTTACTAAACAAAAATGCATAATGTGCATACGTGATTTATTAGATTTCCGTCTATTATTTTTACTCGGATTATAGGCAACAAATAATTTCCGACAAGCCAGTTCGGCGGTTTTCGGAAGCGATCGGATAGCCGAGATCGGAGAGCCTGCCGCGGGAGTTGGCGCTGTATAATCATGTCGATATTCATAGGTGTGTGCGTTTGCTAAGTATGAAAATTACACATACATGCGATGATTTGTCCTGCTGAAAGCAACCGCATGAGATGAGTTGCTATTTATAAAATATTAGGCGTTTTTAAGTTATTATATTTTTTTAATTAATTTATTTACTATTAATTAATTATTAAAGTCATCTAAAACGTACGAACGTTTTATTAAAATATCTGTGAATGACAAGTAAAGCACTGCATTTCTGCCTATATGGAGCGCACGCCCCTGGGTAATACAATAGAGATGAAAATCAAACACACTAGTGTCGTGCTGTCATAATGGTCCGCTCCAAACCAAATCAGTAAGTGTGTAGGCAATATTAAACAGCTCCTTAGTAGACATCTAAGTGCCTTTTTCTCTTTTACGTAATGTCCATGTATTTTCTGTCAAAATCTCTACTAAGTAGTTCCTTAAGTAAGTTTTAACTGACTCTGAGTGCAGGCGTTATTATCATAACGCCTTATACGTTAAAAAAATACACCAATCTTTAAATCTTTTTTTTATACTTGCAAGTATTATATAATTTTATCCTATTACTTATTAGACCGTTGTAGTTTAAAGAACAGCGCTAAACACAAAGCACATAATACCATCGCTTCGGGCATTTCGCATACAGAATGTTTTAAATGGAATTTAAAATAATTTTTTGTTTAAAAATAATAATTTTCTCTTTTTAGTTATATTTATAATATTATTATTATTATTAACACATTTAAAAAAGTTATAAATACAAAAATTTCACAGATTTCGTGCCTCACATGATTATCGAGCACATTGGAAATGAATTCGCAATTCGAAAATACATAAATAAATAAATAAGAAAGTCGGGATAAGGAAAAGGTTACAAAATTAAATTACAACGTTGAATGATAATTATTTTATTCTTAGACTAGCTTTTGCCTGCAACTTCGTACGCGTAGATGTTGAGGTGACTAATTTCCTATTATTTTTAGAAACAGACTTTAATTATGCAAAAAATAAATTAAATGATACATGGTTTAAGATTATTTTATTATTAGAGTGTATTATGCTATTGAACGACCTCTTTACATACAAATTCAACTGATTGCCGTGCGGAGTAAGGATCACCAGACTGTTAGCTGAACTTACTCTGGAACACATAACATAGAACTGTCCGTGTGAGAAACAGTTCTCTCTTAGATCTATCCCAGCCACTTTTAATGGCTCTCTCAGAGCTTTATTGATGGCGAAGCATACTTTAAAGGGAAACTCTAGTATTTTAAATACAAATGGATACTCTGATGGGATCGATGGTATTTTACATATGACTAGTTTCCCCTTGAGCACATCTAGTGAGTACAATGTAGCCTCGACAATGTTTCAATCGAGAACTTTTATCCGGAGTCTGGTGACATTGCACAATTTTGGAGGCCTAATATTTTTAATAACATAACTAGTACTCCAATAATCCAACGGAGCTTATGTGGTGGAAGACCTGTTGGCTATAGAGTATTAAGGAACTCCACGGGATAGTTTACTGTATCATCAGTGTGCTGTGTGCGAGTTTTCGTCACTACTCACCGTGAAGAAGTTAACTACAATTTGTATGGCATCGAACGGTGAGTAGTGACAAA
Source organism: Phengaris alcon alcon (assembly GCA_037179445.1). Taxonomy (NCBI): domain Eukaryota; kingdom Metazoa; phylum Arthropoda; class Insecta; order Lepidoptera; family Lycaenidae; genus Phengaris; species Phengaris alcon. The sequence goes on along the minus strand of JAYRCH010000497.1, from coordinate 531,433 downwards.
AACTCGAACTCCGCACACTGTTTGTACTACTGAATCCACTGACTTATATTGTACTTCGTCTGCTTCAAATGGCTTGAGTAAAAGTTCATTTATTGTGGCTGCGTTTTCATTTTTGGGAGTCTAAATGGCACGCTCACAATATAACCTTTCTATGGTCTTTGTCATGAGATTGGTGACATCAGGGTAAACTGCGTTAGTGAGTTCTGTAAGTGATGTCACCACTTTTCCCAAACTTTGCGTAATAGTAATTTTACTATCAATTGTACGGTAATCGCCGTTTCCTATTTTAAGCAACAATTTATAAAACTGTTCAGCAGACTGTTCACCTCTCAAATGGACTCTTATGTTTTATTAAAGCGAGCTTTTGTATGTGACTCCACATATTGTATGATGACTTACACGGCTTTACCACATCCGCTCGTGTGCCCCTGGGTACTACGGATATCAAAATAAAGAGCTTGAAGAGTACATTCCAAAAATATACAACAAATATTGTAAAATGGTCATGCATGAGTCTGACTCTGAAAAAAAAATAATCATAAAAATAAACCGACTTCCAAAGTAAAAATACACAAAAAAGTATGAAATAAATGTTATTTCTAAATAATTCCCCTTTTGAATTCGGCTAAAATTTTAACTATTTCTCTACACAATCTTCATTATTTTGAAGTCGGTACCAGCCCAAACAATATCCTGGTAAATCGTTACTTTATAGAGCTCACGTTTAAGTTGGCTGGGAAGAAGAATGGGAAAAAATAATATGCTTTCCCTTTTTAGTCATATATGTTATATATTATTACTAACACATTTTAAGAACATTTAAAATAAACGATCGAATGTATAATTGAATACGCGGCAAGCTTCCATTAGGTATTGTATATAAGATGATGATGATGATTACTGTAAGTTACATAATGGCATATGCTTGCAGTTCTTTAAGCAATGTCGAAATTTCCAAATACGTATCTTTAAAGACTGAGGAGTTCTGTTCAGTGATTTTGGATCCTGGTTATACCTTAGTGCATTATCTTACTTTTTGGTAGTATGCTACCAAATGCTTGGTTACTTCAGAAAAAGTCGAAATCATTATATTTGTCCATATAAATTTCGAGGAGTTCCCTCGATTCCTCATGGATCCCACCATCATCACCACATTTATGTCAAAAGGATCAATTTGGGATTATATCTATATATTACATCCTTTGGATCCCTATACATCAAAAAGAGAATTTTGAAAATCGATCCACAGACGGCGGAGTAATCGTTGAACATACAAAAAATATATTTACAGCCGAACGTATAACCGCCTTTTTTTTTGGAAGTCGGTTAAAAAAGGAAACTTTATAATTTGATTTCCTTTAATAATATTTTTAGGTTGCTGTATATGTGTAGGTATATGTGTAGGTATATGTGTAGTACCTCGATACCTTAGTATAACACTGCAAGAGTCGTAAGCCGCTATTGTTAAAAATTTTCAACACTAAAAACATATTCAAAAATTTAAAACATGATGTATTTCTGAAAGCCCTACCTCAAGTACCTAGTTGCTAACTTGATAATATTAGCAGCTGCTTTGGGGCAATTTCATTCATATAAAAGCAAAATATACATAGGACAGGCATAATATTTAAGTCGATTAACACTAGAAGTCAAATTTTATCAGATCATAGACACTATCTCTTGGTGTCTCGAGTATATTAGACAAAAATTTCGTATTTCATATAATTGTGACTTTCATTTTAAAGTTTATAGATATTTAAAAAAAAACGAAAATATTGCCGAAATCGACGTGACAGTGCGTAGCGCTTCGTAGCACGTGTGCTGCGACGTAGCACTGCGTACGTGTAGCTCACCGTAGCACTGCGAAGTAATACGTAGCAAGTATCCCTACTAAACATCTTGGTCAATTTCAATCTTCGTAGCACTTTTTTTGACGTCACAACGTCTTATAATTCGATGGAGCCGGCTGCACGCACGAAAAGCATGACTCATTTGGCGTTACCGGCGTTACCGGCGTTAACTCGCTAAACATGACTCATGCGGCGTTACCTCGCTCTGTTCAATTTCTTATGATGTTGTCACGTTAAACTATCGTCAGTAAACCAACTTTACAGACAACCGATTTTTTATATAATAACAAGCCTTACCCAACATTCGTTGTTCTGTCTAAACTATAAACTGGAATAAATATATAACTACATACATACACCTTACAGTTTCTACACCAACAACTACGCCTTAAACTACTCCTACAACTACTACCAAAACCTACAACCCAAACCTACTGCCTATACCTACAACCTCCATACCTACCCCTACAACCTATAGGTGATGAGTGAAAGAGTTATCGAGCACTGAGGGTTATTTAGATTTAGATTATTGGCGATACTAATATCTTTATAAAGCAATGGAAGATAGAAATTGGTGTTAGAAAGGTGAAAATTGCAGGTTATATGTATGTTTTAATACTAAATCATAAATAATAATAAAAAATGTCTCAAAATAAAATAAAATTGTGGTGGGCCAATCTTATCACTCAAGGGAAGGAAAAATAGCTTAAAACCTATTCTCATAGCTACTAAAGTTTAACTCCTGCAAAGTTTCATTTAAAACGGGCCGTTAAGGTGGAGTTCCGTAGCAAATCCTCACACTAAACTCAAAATATTTTTACACATCCTCATCTAGTTATGGATTTCTTATTTTAAGAATTAATTTAAGTTTTAATATAAATAAGTTCGCTTTTTGACAGTTAATTAACTAATTTCTTAAATTAAATGTAACAGTAGGTAATTTTGAGGACTTTTTAAACATTTTAAGATGGAAGAAAGCGAGTTCGGTACGTTTCGCTCCACATACAAGACGACGTCATTTTTGTTGTGTATAACAATGATGTATCCCAACCCAAAGACCATCAAACGGCGGCTTGTAGGATTTGGTAAGAACTATTTTTATTAAAGTACCTCTTGAAAATTTCGAAGGCTAATATTTCAAAACTAAGGATGCACGTACATTTGACAAAATGAAGATTTGTTATCTTCATACAAGAAAAATTTACGCCATCTTGGTTTTCACCATACCCCAAATGTCAGACATCTTGATTTCACCATACTTCATATGTCAAAATGGCCCTAAAAACTCCAAAAGTGGGGCTATTATGGTGGAGACAGTTTCTGTCTCAACATGCCTCGTCTATAGCATACTCGTCTATGTTCCAAGGTCATTTGGTCACAGTATTTCAAGCCATTTTTAAACGAACGAGACTTTGTTCGCAGGTCCACATTCTGAGGATGCTCTAGGTTCGGGGCGAAACGCGCGTCGAGTTTTGCAACCTGCATGCGGTGTGGGGTCTTGCACGATCTAGCTGACATTGTTGCACGATCTTGTTTCAGAGTGTACGAATAAGCAGTGTGGGAGGAGGGAGGTGCTTCACGCATGCTTATGCGTGCAGAGTACACTTGCAGGTTGTGGGTATTTTTTCGCGGGATATTGCTAGATATAATATTAATTACATTGTATCGCGGGTTTTTGTTACTTGTTTATTTTTCAACGTTACGACGTACAATATCGACAAGTAATAAGATTTTAATATTCATTAACTGTCATATTGACGGCCTCTGAGGCTCTGTAGCTAGCGCGTCAGCGCTCAAGCCAGAAGTCGCGGGTTCGAATCCCGCCGAGGGAACAAAGTTTTCAATGTTCCTGGGTCACGAGTGTGTATTAAATATGTTTATAAGATTATATAATAAAAAAAAACTTAAATATATGTATACTATAAGCAGGCCTGTCCCCGTGTAGGTATCGAAAATGTAAGTACGTGCGGTTGACTCGAGCGAACCAATCAGAATGGACTCACGCGCGAGCATTGAGTGACGTATGCGCGAGATTTGTTCTTTGCATTGTTTTATGGATTGGATTGAATTATAAATGACTTTTCAACAAATGACTTTTCAAATCGTAGAAAAGTCATTTGTTGATTAAAATACCTAGAGTAATAGTAAGCCTTGACATCTTTGAGTAATATCAGGCCTTCTCACTTCCCGTAAAGGTATAGAAAACGTAATTAGGTATGCGCGAATTTATTAGAATTAAAGGACTATTGAATTTCTTTAATAGTCCTTTAATTCTAAATTCTTATTTTTATTAGTATTCATCGTATTTTATTCGTATTCTTTACTAGAAATTTCTTCTTGTTGTCAGCCCTAGAAACCCTATTTTTCCTCCCGATGGTGCTGGTGCTACTGTACAACACATTCGACTGTGTGTTGAGACGGGACATCCTTAACCTCACACATCACTCCACAGTTGTGGGGCCTTACTTCGGTGGATTATTAAAGGTAAACTTGTCTTTGTTTTTTTTGTTAAATGACCCGGAAACGAGCAGACAGATTGCCTGATGGTAAGCGATTACCGCCGCCCATGGGCACTCGCAACACTAGGGGAGTTACACTTTAACAGTTACACTTGTAACTCCCCTGGAGTGTGACTTGCGTTCCTGGTCCTTAAAAACCCCCAACCCCCCTTGTGCCTCCGGTAACCTCACTCACTCAACTCAACTCAACGAAACTCAACGCAAGTGTTAACCGCTGGTTTTCTGTGAGGCCGTGGTGTTTATCTGGTCGAGCCGATTCATTCGTGCCGAAATGTGGTTCTTCCATGTTTATCATCATGACTATCAACCATTCAAGTCACAGCACACCAACTCCATAATTTACTATTAGTTATTCGTAAAGTCTTTAAGCTGCTGTACTATATTTTCGCAAACCATTTCGTGCCTTTATCCTGCCTCCACATCTTCGTTGTTAGTAAAACTAGATGTCTGAATTTTTATTTCAATGGTCCGTCCTGTAGTTATTAGGTGAAAGAATAACAAATATCCATACATTCATACTAACATTTCAAATTCATACATAAAATTTGCGCGTTTATCTTATTCAGATAGAGACAATCTTGTATCCTATATTCTTGTATCCTTGTATATTAGTATATTATAAACGTGAAAGTTTGTGAGGATGGATGGATGTTTGTTACTCTTTCACGCAAAAACTACTGAACGGATTTCAATGAAATTTGTTATTATAGTAGTTTAGGCTCTGGATTAAAGCATAGGCTACTTTTTATCCCGAAAAAGTACAGTGTTCCCGAGGGATACTGTATTTACGCGGGCGGAGCCGCGGGCAACAGCTAGTATTATATATAGTCGGCTTCTCGAAAACGGCTACAAGTATTACCAAGCAATTTAGTATGCTGGCAGTTTTGGGGGAGAAAAATCAATCTAGCTAGGTCTTATCCCTGAGAAACTGCGCATTTTTAAGTTTTCTTCGAAAATTCGGAATGTGGTGGGTATTCGAAAACAGATAAGCAGACAAACAGACAAAAATTTTAAAAATCATTGTTTTGGGTTCTATGTCGTTCATAAAGCCCCCCTGTATTAGTTTTTCTTATATATCTTCCATGTACAGACAGCGACCAATTACAAATATATTATATGTATAGATAGATAAAAAAGTTTAGTAGTAAAATTAATCTAAAGAATAACATATAAAATGTTATAGAATAGCCGATCTGTTGAATTGGCTGAAACTTTACGTAGGTATTACCAAATTAATAATCATTGAAGTTTTACAAGAGTGAGAAGTTTGATGGCTTTGTGGTCGAAGCGATAACGCATGTTTTAGCCAACCCCGGTCGTGGTTCCAACTACCATTCTTAAGTGACCGCAACGCCAAATATTTTTACGCTCAAAGACCACGTCTAATGCCTTCTAACGTTTTCCTATTCAAAGGATTTTTGAAATCATTAAAACACAACGACGAAGAAATCCTTATTTTATATTATAGTAAATATAAAATAGTAAGTATAATATTTTATAGTATTACCCAGAGGTAACCAATCTTTGCTCTGAGTTCTGAAAAATTAAATATTTTTAAATTTTTCACAAAAATATTTATCTGACCGGGATTCGAACCCGAGACCAATTCGTAAACAACGCACAAATGCTATACTACCATCAAGCTGCCATTAATAGTGTCGAAATTATATTATATTTGTTGTACAACGAAAGAAAAACAAAAAACTTAAAAATGTGTGATTTATCAAGGACAAGACCTAGCTTTGGAAGAAGACGTCTGACATTGCAATTATAAAATTTCCAAACGTGTATCATTAAAGACTGACGAGTCCATTCAGTGCTTTTGGAACCAGGGTTATACCTTGACATAATGTCACTTTTTGGTAGCAGATGCTTAGGTTACCTAAAAATGAACTTGTCGGTGGAAATGATGTAAATGTGAATGTCCAAAGAAATCAAAATTTGTGTAAAGACTATGGAGATATACCTATATCAACATAATATTATGATGTACGGTCAACGGTGTGATGATGATGGTGGGGATGATAATTATTTAATAGTGATATATGGTTGCAGTCCTTTAAACAATGCTGAAATTTACAAACGTGTATCTTTAAAGACGGGTGTTCTGTTTAGTCCGTTTAGATCCAGGGTATAACCTTGGCACAACTTTCACTTTTTGGTAGCTGTGAATTTTCAAAGAAATCGATATCCGTGTATAAGACTATGAGAAATACCTACATCAATATAATATCATGATGTATGGTGTGATGATGGTGGTGATGATGATGACTATTTAAGAGTGACATATGTTTGCAGTTCTTTAAACAATGCTGAAATTTCCAAACGTGTATCTTTAAATACTGAGGAGTTCTGTTCAGTCCTTTTGGATCCAGGGAATACCTTGGTACAACATTTCACTTTTTGGTAGCTGTGAATGTTCAAAGAAATCGATACCGGTGTAAAAGACAATGAGAAATACCTATATCAACATGATATGTATGGTGTGATGATGGTGGTGGTGTTGATTATTATTTAAAAATGACTTATGCTTGCAGTTTTATAAATAATCCTGAAATTTCCAAAGGTGTATCTTAAAAGACTGAGGAGTACCGTTCATGCTTTTGGATACAGGGTATACATTGGCACAACATTTCACATTTTGGTAGCATATGCTCAAGCTACTTCAGAAAAAGTCAAAATCACTATAGGTGTTTTAATAAATTTTCTTCTTCAGGACTTCTCTCGATTCCTCATGGATCCCATCACCAGGTCTACCATTTGGTGACAATGTGACCAACTTGGGTGTCAACCCTTTAAAATAAAAAAAAGAATTTCGAAAATCGGTCCACAAACGGCGGAGTTTCGATTAAATCCACACGTAACATACACAAATCGCGTAACATTCTAAAAAAAACATACACACGAATTGAGAATCTCCTCCTGTGATTCGGAAGTTAAAAACGCATTAGTGAAAACTGCATTAAAATAGGTAAAGCCGTTGACTTCGTATGCGCAAAAACTATGCGAAAAATACCGAAACTGTAAATTTTTCCGCGATAAAATGTTGCCTGTGTTAATCCAAACCATACCAAATTTTATCAAAATCCATTCATAGTTCATAGTTTCTGAGATTAGCGCGTACAATCGTACAGACGATCAGACAAAAATTCTAAGGAACATTGTTTCGATTTCTATTTCGTTCATAAAGCCATGTAATAGTTTTTCTAGTATACCTTCCATGTACCAGTTACCATTGTATACGTTTAATATGTAATGATTGATAAATATATAATAGTAAGTACCTATCACTATAGTCACTGTAGGTATTAATAAACTAAATTCGTTAGTAAATAACTTGAGTTCGACTTGACTTCTTGGAGATCTCAAAACTTTTTGCGACTTAAAGTCTTAAACCCTTTGAAGTTAATGCTTTTTCTGTTATTCAAAGGTTTTAATTTATTACAAAAAATTTACCTTCTGTTCATTCACCAGATAATGATTTCAAACTATAGAGCTCTCGAAGGACAGATGATTATCGCAGAAATAGACCGGGACTACGCCATTTACAACACTCTGCCTGAAAAGTACCACGTCATAGTGCGATCCTGGATCAAGAACTCGAAGGCCTACGCCGAGAAGTTTTGGAATATAATTGTAGCAGTGTCTGGATGGTTGTATCTCTGTATGACGGTGTTTGTTAATATCAAAAGTCAGTTATTTGACGAAGTCCCTAAACGAACGCATATCCACGATGCTTTAATACCATTCGGGGAACCAGATCTAAGGTTCCAAACGCCATATTTTGAGATTCTGTTCAGTCAGTGCATGATAGGAGTTTTGCTTATCACTGTATACTATCTTGGGTTCGACTCGTTATTAGCTCTCGCTTTAAACCACGGCTGCTTGAAGATCGATATAAATTGTGAGCAGTTGGTTGACGCTTTGGAAGTTAAAAATAAAGAAGAGAGATTGAAGAAAATAGATCGGGTGATTAAGGAACAATTGCGTGTCTATAAGTGAGTATCTTTCTCCTTAAACTACATTCTTTAAGGGTCAGTTTACACCGAAACGAGACGATACGCGATGCGGCGCTGCATTTTTTTTCAATTAGCGATTCAAAATTGAACTTTATTCACTACACAAGAAGATACACGTTTCATTACCAGAGCGGCGCTGCGCTACCCAGTGCGGTCTAGTTTGACATTCGAACTCTTGCAATTAAACTCGACGCGTCGCGTATCGTCTCGTTCCGTTGTGAACTGCCATTATTTGGTATAGTCTATGCATAAAACCTGTTATATACATAGGTTCAGGTGTCATCATCATATAGGTTAAGGTCGAACATACCATTTTTTTCCATACTTTATTTAACGGTCCTTTTTCTCCATAGACCATTTATTCATTCCCAACACATGACAATAGGTGTATGATGTGCGCTACTTTTTACCCGACTACGGCGAAGCCAAAAGGAAGGGTAATGATTTTGGCAGTTTATGTATGTGTCGCATCCGGTCATAAAGCGGAAACGGAACTACAAGTGCGCCATCTATCAGAAGCTTGTTTAGCGCGCTTCAACAGAGTCGGGACGTGTCTGAAAGCAGTGCTGGAGTGGGGGGCGTCCCCTCCTGTGCCTACCAGACATTTGGTGTTGGGAGTTCAATCTGAGCCACCAACTAGTCAACACGTCACGGAACTGTCCTAGTTCCGTTTTAGTGCTAGTGTTTATAAAAGTGCAGTGATTTTATAAAGTTTAGTGAATTATTTATAAAGAATTGTAATGTGATTCCGAATAAACGAGTGATATTGTAAGTCTGTTACTTATCTTTGCACGATATACCCACGTAAGCCCACAGTGTGTCTAAATGGTATAGATCCAAATTCCTGAGCCTCAGACGACATATGTTTGTATGTTTGTTCCCTCGTAGCGTCTAAACTACTGGTACCGATTTTAATAAATGAGGTGTCAATAGATTCGTATTGTTGCTGCGGGTAACATAGGCTACTTATATAAATTTTTCCAAATTTTGTGTTTTGAAAATGAGACCTCAGATTCTAACATCTAAAAATTAAACCGAGATAATCATCACGTGTTTAGTATCAAAAGAAAGCTATTGGCAAGCACATTACAATTATGTATATATATTATATTAAATTATATCGTCATAATATACGTTTAAAATGCGGTCCTACAATTCGTGCAACCCAGTTGTCCAATTTTCGAAAATAACGTAATATAAAACTATAAATATATAATTTATATATATTATTGTACCTTCATAAAACATATTTTATTTTAAAAATATAATTTATTATAGACAATACATAAGAAAAAAAAAACAATAACCCCTGAATTTTCAAGCAGTGAACGAGCTGATGATGATGAATTATAGGTAAAAACACTCGATCATGTCAGCTTTCAAACAAAAAAAACTATATTAAAATCGGTTAATTGGTTCATTCGTTTTTAATTAAAACATGCAGATGAAATAAGTTATTAGCACTTTTATTTCTACGTTCGATAGATGTCACTATACGGGTCTTACATATTTCTGAATCGCAGTATCGTTGTGTTTGATGTGAGGATATAATATTCGACTACATATTAATATCGTACGGTGAATAACTAAAAACTAATAAGTTACATGTTGTTGCCTTTTGAATGATCTCTATTGCATTTCTTGATTATCACAGTATTTACAATATTATCGTTCTTTAAATTTAGAAAAAAATTTGGTGCTCGTGATTCGTGAAGAAAATATTTTTAATTTCAAGTGTTTAGATTACTATTAATATTAGTCCAAAAATATGTTTTTTAAAATTCTTTATTTTAAGGGTTTTAGTATATGAAATGACTATGCCAATCCTATTGTACTCTTAACAGTAAACACAAAACATTTATAAAAAAGAACGAACTTAGATAATAACACTAATTAAGTACATATTAAATCTAGTATAAAAACTATCCACTAACATAGAAAGCTACCAGCATACTAGACGCATCAGAGTCTGGTTCGGCTAGAATGCTGTGTAGAGCACCTACATTATATTATAAATTTATATTAAATGTAGTAACCAGTCGATATCTTTTGTCACTGTTCCTGGTACATTCCATCAAGCGATGATATAAGTCATCTCTCTTATTACATTGCTCACAAATGGGAGAATCGGCTATTCTCATCAAAAAATAAAAAACTTCTACTAGGAACGTGGCCAGATCTTAATCTACCTACATAAAGAAACAATTTGTTGCCTGTTAAATCTAGAAACGTAAAACCACGAAGTACGAAGAGGCTCACATTGAATACATTTATACCAAATACCGCTCGTTTTCGATCATTCATCAAAATATTCCTTTAACATTAATCGACACTTTCATCTATATTTAATCAAAACTTCCGTAAAGCTTGGTATTACGTTAAATTCGTCCCCTTCTGTTATAGCTGATTTTGCCAATCTGTCAGCCTTTTCGTTTCCCGAAAGTCCAATATGAGACAGAACCCATTGCAATGTCACAATTAAACCATTGCCACAAATGCTATTTAATTGATTTAAGATATTGTATGCCAAAGTTGTACAACACATGACAAAGTGTACCTCTGTAATCAGAGGTGCACTTGACAATATGCGAGTACTTATACTAGAAACATAATTTAAGGCCTGTGACAAAAAAAATATGTTCGATTGATAAAACGGAAAAATACAAAATAAAAAAATAAGTTAAAAAAACTATAACCCGACTACGTAAAAAAATAAAGGTGTCTAAAAAGGCCGAAATAAGAAAATAATTCAGATAGAAATCCAAAAATGCGTAGATACAAAAATGGTCAAGGTAGAGCCGTGGTCGCACCTACTTTATAAGGTTCGAAACAGTCGATGTCAAATCGCAGCCGTCTAGAAACTTCTCTAGGCCTTAGGGTCAGCTCACTCCTAGACACGACGCATCTCGGTGTGAACTGGCGCTTAGATGCCATTAGTAGATGCGACCACGGCTCTAGCTTGACATTTTTGTAACGGGTGTCCCAATAAGAGTGCCCGATTTAAATTTGGCGCCATTTTTTTCTGAGCAAGTGGCAGCTCTGAAACTTGACAGCTGTCATCTATGATTGTTCCGATTATTAAATATGGAGCGTTACACAAAACAACAACGCGTTATCATTGTGAAAACCCATTACAAAAATGGGGAAAGCTACGCTGACACCGCTCGCAAACTTTTCGGTCGTGAAAGTGCACCAAATGTGTCCAGAATTCGAAGAGTGATGAATAAAAGTGGGGAAACTGGGTCGATTATGGAAGGCAAGTCTTCTGTGCGTCGACGTACCGGTCGGTCTCTCGAAAACATCGCTGCTGTAAACGAGAGTGTCGCCGAAAACCCGGGAACATCAATTCGGCATCGTTCACAACAACTCCAACTTTCGAGGAATACCACGCAGCGAATTCTAACGAAGGACTTTCACCTTCATCCTTACAAGATTCAGCTGACCCAGGAGATTAAACCAGCAGACCATGCACAGCGCCGACAATTCGTTGAATGGGTGTGGGAGCAAAATGAACTGGATGCCGATTTTTCGAAAAAAAATCATCTTCACCGATTAGGCGCACTTTCATTTGAACGGGTTCGTTAACAAACAAAATTGTCGAATTTGGGGCTTATAAAATCCGCACGTGATCCAGGAGAAACAAATGCATCCCCAGCGAGCCACTGTTTGGTGCGGATTCTTCGCAAAGGGCGTGATTGGGCCGTACTTCTTCGAAAATGAGGCTGGAAATGCTGCAACTGTCAACGGTTTGCGTTACCGCACCATGATAACAGAGTTCTTGTGGCCCCAATTGGAAGGACTGTACCTGGACGACATGTGGTTCCAACAGGATGGCGCGACCTACCACACCGCCCATGAAACAATTCATTTATTGGAGGAAAATTTTCCGGACCGAATAATCTCCCGAAATTCCGATGTCAACTGGCCACCGAGATCTTGCGATTTAACGCCTTGCGACTTTTTCGAAAATTTCATGAAAAGAGTCTGCCACCAGAGCCGTGGGGGCCATATGCAACATATTCTATTCCATACTTAACGGAACATATTGTGTACGCAATAAAAATATCACCTCTCGCTCAAAAAAATATGTGTTTTTTTCTTAAAATTAAATCGGGCACTCTTATTGGGACACCTTTACCTATGTATTTCTGGATTTCTATCTGAATTATTTTCTTGTTTCGGCCTTTTTAGAACCCTTTTTTACGTAGACCCGACTACGTATAGTTTTTTTAATGTGGGTTTAAAAAAATGATGAACATCTATTTGTCTTTTGTATTCTACACTTCCGAATAAAACATATTTTATTTTCTTTTTAAGGTACATCGAAACAATTCAAAAGTTTTTTAATATTTATCTTGGGATCGTGTTGTTTGCCACATTGATACAAATTGGAACATGTCTATATCATATTACAGAAGTGAGTTATCTCAATAGTTGAAACTTAAAACATTTAACAAAAAGTTGCTTGAAAAATGTATTTAGGTAAACGAGCTCATAATAATTATAAATAACGTATTGTTATTCCATAAATAGCAAATTTTAAGTTTCAACTATTAAACACGTCCGACGTCCAATGTTTTATTACTTTTCTTTTCTAGAACGAGGAACAAGACTATCAGCGTTTGACGATAACACTGGTCTCCGTCGGTGCTATATACCTGCCCTGCTACTACTCTACCAAATTAAAAGTTACGGTAAGTTACTACTTGCCGTACTTATAATATAAGGTCGTTCAAAATCAGTTGCGGATATTTTGGACATAAAATCTACTGCTTAATTATACTTTTATTATAGGCCGGCGAGTCTGCCACAAAAATATATTCTGCTGGATGGCACAAGGTACATTGCAACTCGACTAGAAACATTCTTCTGTTCATGATAGGCAGAGCTCAGGTAATTGCCTACATGATTTTAAAATTCCGGAGTTTTCCCCCGCTGAATAAATACATAGGGGAAACTGGGACACTTGATTCCCATTTTTGTTTTTTAACCCTTATTTACTACTACATTTGCTGCCTATTTGAAAGACACTGTAATACGTGGAGTTTATCTACAAGAATACGAATTTATGATGCTGCATCATTAGTTTAATGTTACCAAGTGTAGGCAATATTGTTAAAGTAGTAAAGAAATATTGAACCGATCAGACCAGTTACTAGAACTGGCTTACAACCTTTCATCGACTAATATAAAGCTGATGATCTTCAAACGCCTGAGCATATTTTCTTGGACCATGGCTAAGCTCCATCTCGATCACGTCAGCTTTCAAACAAAAAAACCGCAACCTAATCGGAGCTTTCGTTTGAGAGCTACGACGCCACGGACAGACACACAGACAGACACGTCAAACTTATAATCATTAACCAAACCTGACGATTCTACTTATGTGAAAGAGTAGATATTGCCCATACAGGCTCTGTAAATTTAGTCTCCCTTAGGGATCAAGTGCCCTCTCCTACCGTATTCATAAATAAGTATACAATGAGTACATAAAGTAATAATGAAGATAATAAAATAAAAGGCTTTTTTTTAAGTGTCATCACGCAACGTTATATGTTGACTAAATGCTAAATGGTAAATTATAGGACAATGAAAAAATTTCATAAAACCCTAGTTGTTAATGCCATTAATCACACGTAGAATTTATATTTAAAGTGCCTTAAAATTATTAAAATTTTAAGCGACTACTAAATACTAAGATGTGAGAACTAGAATGTAGGTATATAATAAATAGAAGAACTAGAGAATTTAATCAATAATAATGTTAGTTATCAATTTCTTTGCAGATACCTGTATTAATAATGGGTTTCGATTTTATTATATTTGACATGCAGTTGTTTTTGTCCGTACGTATCACATTTTCCAGACAAAGTTATGTTTATCTAATTTATTACGTATAAGTAGTAAGACCAAAATAATTGTTGCTTATTATTTTTTGCAGATATTACAATCAGCCTATTCCATATATACTCTACTGTGTTCTTAAGTCAAGTTATGTTTACCGGAATTTTAAAGCACATAACACAACAATATATATCATTATTTTGTTACCCTTATGTGATCTTGGAAATTCTACCGCTTGCGTTGAAAATGGTAGCTTTTAGATGGTAAATAAAAATGTGGTTGTTCAATAAGCAATTATTTTTATTTGCGATTGTTATACACATGTGATACAGAGGTAATTAAATCTGTAAAAATATCAATAAATTAAATAGAAAAGCTTGTGTAACATTAAGTACCTAAGAATATAACATACATTACGCGATACGCTAAATGTAGCGGGTGACCTGTCTTTGTTAGCTTCTTCGTTGTAATTGTATTTGGAAATTGTTAACGTCCTTCAGCATTATATCGTATTTTAATTTCAAGTCATGGCTACTCTGGTTCGAGGGCGGAAGGATCCTAAAACGCCGTATGATCGATGACAGTATCACCTTGGTCGACTTCATGGCAAAACGGTATCCTGCAAATAAAGGGACATTTAGAAGTCTGCATCTCCACATAGGAGTGCGCCTGCACAGTGCACACTGCAGATTAATTTTCTGTCGATATTTTGATCGAAATCGGCTCCTATGGTTTGTTGGATCAACTTAAAAGTTTCGTTAATACCTGACTATTCGGATGACTAATTATGAATTGGATAATTAAATATTTTTTATGAAATAATATAATATGAAACTTACCAACACAGTTCCTCGGACCATATCCGAAAGCCATGAACGATCCTTTTGGTTGTGTAGAATGTTCTAGAAAGCGGTTTGGATTGAAGTGCTCGGCGTCACTGCCCCAGTGGCGCGGGTTGCGGTGGATGCCCCACACGCTTATCAGTAGCTCGCAGTCTGGTACTATCGTTAAGCCGGTTGCTATAAACGAATTAACCACATTATTAATATAAATATTTACACCACGGATAATATCATCCCTGTTGCTGTATTTGTCTGATACGTTGAAAAGCCTCATGACAGACAAAGACAGCAACATGGATTACGTATCCGTGGTGTAAATATTATCTATACATATAATAAAACTGGTCGCTGTCTGTACATGGAAGATATATAAGAAAAGCTATTACAGGGGGACTTTCTGAACGACATATTAGGTCCTTACATATGAAATTGGCGTTTTGTCGTACTGGCCACTTATAATTTGGCCACAAATATATTTTCTTGGGTTAGAAATTCCAATTTCAAATTTATACCGCTATTTACTCATGCATTTGTGTTTCGAAAACCGTAATTAATTTGTTTTTTCCACTTTTGGTTTCTTATTTGCGTCACTCTGTTAACAAAATGGAAACCTTTTGGTTCCAATTCCACTTTTTTGGTTTTTCCAATTCAATTCTACAAGCCCCGTGGACGGCCGCAGACCAAAGTTGATAATGAAGAATTGTGTTAAAGATACATGTTTGGGGATTTCTGCTTTGTTTATAGAACTGAAAGCATATGCCACTATGTCAATTAAAGTAATCATCATCAATCACCACCTTCATCACACCATACAAATTAGTATGATGATAATAGGTACTTCTCATAGTCTTCTATACCGACACATTATATCTTTGAGCATTACTCTGCCGTTTGTCGAAGCATTTTCAAAATGATTTTGTTGTTGTAAAGAATATAATTCGAAATTGGTCTATTAGTCACCAACCTGATCATGCATCCATGAGGAATCGACAGAACTCCACAAAATTATGAGGACATTTATAGTGATTTCGACTTTTACAATTTTGTGCCAAGATGTACCCTAGATCCAAAAGATCTGAACAGAACTCCTCAGTCTTTATATATACAGGTTCAGAAATTGCGGAATTGTTTAAAGTACTGCAAGCCACTTACAGTAATCATCATCATCATCATCACTACCATCTACTTACGATACACCAACATATTGGCGACATACGCACTCCTCATAGTTTTGTACACCGATATCCAATGTATTTGGAATTTTGCTATAGCCAAAATTATATTCATGATGATCATCATCACTATAATATTATATTTAATGCTGGCTGCTACATTTTTTCGGCCGACTACTACAATAGTGTCTAATCATTATCATCACTGGTGATTGTTTATTTGACTACAGTTTGGTAATGCTTATTTGGGGATATACCACGCCCTCTCAGAAAACCGGCATAAAAAAACGCTTGAATTTGTTTTTCTGAGAGAGTGAGAATACCGGAGGCTTTTTTGTATTAAAAACTTTCTTAAAATGTGTTAATAATAGAAAAAAAGAAAAAAATAATTATTTTTAAACAAAAAATGAAAACTGACTTCCAAAGTAAAAATGCACAAAATGTATGAAATAAAACTTATTTTCCATATAATTCCCCTTTTAAATTCGGCTAAAATTTTAACTATTTCTCTACACAATTTTCATATTTTTGAAGTCGGTGCCATGGTGTCTACAAAAAGTCTGCGATGGCATAGATATGTCTTTTAAGGACTTATCCGTTTTTTAAACATAGAATATACAGGGTGGCCAAAAAGTCGTGGATCAAACGAAACAGGGAGATAAAGGAGGTAATTTCCAACAAAAAATCTTTCTCCAGCATGGCTATAACTTCATTGCACGAAAAGATATGAACTATTTTTGTTTTTTCAATGAAAGTACCGAGTTTCTTTACAATTTAATCAGTAAAAAGTTAAAATGATTAAAAATAATAAAAAAAAAGCTGTTGTATTATGACTCGATTTTGTATCAATACTACAAAAAATGTATTGCAGCTCTTGGTATCAAACTTAACGAGCAATTAATGTTTTTTCGTAAATTTTGATGCGTTTCAAAAAATTACTTCTCACTTTAAGAGCACCATTTGAAAAAAAACGTATTACGGAAAGGTGACCCTGTTTTATAAAAACTTGCCGGTTTAATGCTGATTAAAATGAGGTACAACACTTTACTTTTTGATCTTTAGTTTTGGTTTTATGATCGGTTTTTCATACCAAGGTGTAAATTTCATTAAATGAGCCTTATTTTTAAATTTAACGATTTATCTTTTTTAGGAAACGAAAGGGTCATACAATACAAACGACTCTGTAGAAACACTCGATACAAAGGAATTGTGCCTCTCTTTCACACTAACCATTTAATCCTTTGTCGAAAAAGGTCAGAATACCCGTCTTATTTCAGGTAATAGAATGCCGGGCGAAGCAGAGCGGGAGGGGTGGAAGCGCGTGAGTATCTTTCTTTGTTTAGTGTCTCACTCACTTTCTGGATGTGACTACGCACACTTATTATTTTGCACGGTATTTTTTGTGATTAGTTGTGACCCGCGCTTCGTTTCTGGACTTGTGATTGATTGCCTACCTGTGACCTACGCTTTGTTTATGGACTTGTGATATTGCCTACCTGTGACCAGCGCTGTGTGAATCGGATTTTGTGATCACTTCGGATTGGCTAGATAAGCTAAAATGGCTGCTGCGAGGAGAGCATACACCCAACGGGAGTATGCAGAAATGCATTACCTCTATGGTTTTTGCGACGGTAATGCTCGCGCTGCTGCCAGAGAATATCGACAACGCTACCCTAACCGAGACCGTTTCTCGGACTACAGGGTCTTTATGCGCGTGCATAATGCGTACATGGAGGGAACCTTACCCGGGGAGCATGCTGCGAGAACAGGAAGACCAGTAGTACGATTTGATAATGAAGAGCAAATACTGAGACAGTTAAGATTGGACCCTGGTATTAGCCAACGCCAAATATCACGAAATCTCGGGATCCCACGATCGACGGTGCAGCTTATCATTAAAAGAAATAAATTTCACGCTTACCACGTGCAAAGGGTGCAAGCTTTACTGACAGCTGACTATGAACCTAGAGTGAGGTTTTGTAGAGAGATGCTTAGAAGACAGAGAAGATCCGCAGTTCTTCAACAAAGTGTTATGGACTGATGAGTCAAATTTTAGAAGAATGGGAGTTTTTAACATCCACAATTTACATTATTACTCCAGAGTGAACCCACATATCATCAGAAATGATCGATTCCAGCATCTGTTTGGGATAAACATGTGGGGTGGAATAATTGACCAGCAGCTTGTGCTACATGAAATGCCACCAAGGCTGAATGGTGCTATGTATATGAATTTTTTACAAAATAATTTGAACCAAATACTGAACGAAGCTGAGATTCCTGAAGATAGAGTGGCAGAAATGTGGCTGCAACAAGACGGCGCCCCGCCTCATTACACTAGAGCAGTTCGAGAACATTTGAACGAGCGTTTCCCTAACCGGTGGATTGGTCGAGGTGGACCTATTGCATGGCCACCCGGTCGCCCGACCTTAATCCCATGGACTTTTTTGTTTGGGGCTATTTTAAAGAAATAGTGTATCATGGAGAGAATAACACCGAACAAGAACTACGACAAAAGCTCGAGTTTGCTAAGTTACAAATTCAAAATAACAGAGGTGCATTCCGCCGATTACGAGCAAATTTTATTAGGCGGTGCAGATTGTGCGTTATGGTCAGAGGTAGGAACTTTGAACATTTAATGTAAAAATTTGTATTTAATAAAAGTACTAAGGCACAATCGTTGTTTTTATTTCTTAATGGCTTCTGAAATTACTATGTAATATGTATGAGAAAAAATCAAATTTTTCCTTTGAATTTATCATTTTATGAAATTTGCACCTTGATATGAAAAAATATTATAAAACCAAAACTAAAGATCAAAAAGTAAAGTGTTGTACCTCATTTTAATCAGCATTAAACCGGCAAGTTTTTATAATACAGGGTCACCTTTCCGTAATACGTTTTTTTTTCAAATGGTGCTCTTAAAGTGAGAAGTAATTTTTTGAAACGCATCAAAATTTACGGAAAAACATTAATTGCTCGTTAAGTTTGATACCAAGAGCTGCAATACATTTTTTGTAGTATTGATACAAAATCGAGTCATAATACAACAGCTTTTTTTTAATTATTTTTAATCATTTTAAGTTTTACTGATTAAATTGTAAAAAAACTCGGTACTTTCATTGAAAAAACAAAAATAGTTCATATCTTTTCGTGCAATGAAGTTATAGCCATGCTGGAGAAAGATTTTTTGTTGGAAATTACCTCCTTTATCTCCCTGTTTCGTTTGATCCACGACTTTTTGGCCACCCTGTATAAATAAACATAGAATATAATAGATGGGTATAGGTACTATACCCATTCTATGGTTAAGAAAACGATTACAAATAATGTGGTATTTTCAGAAGCTATTTAGACGGATACAATATTACCTAATCGTTATCTAGGATATATATTTAAATCAAAAAGTACGTGTGAAAATTTATTATAAGTATATATTTTTATTCTGTGTTTTTACTATATTGCAGTAGATATATTTGATAAAGAAGTTTTTTGCCACGAACACTCTCCCACGCGGGCGAAGCTGCGGGCAAAAGCTAGTTATTAATATGGAGGTAAGAGTTTATATGGCAGAATGCCGGCAAAAGAGCGGATGATTGGCTAAATAGAAAAGAAGAAGCGATTGCTTGCCTATTCATTCAATGTTATTAAAAACTACTTACGTAATTCGACATCTTTATCGACTTTTCTCGCAATCAAAGGTACTGGAGGATACAATCGTAATGTCTCTCGAATCAGTGCATCCAAGTACTTTAGCTTAGAGAGATGCTCTGCAGTGGGCATCGAAACGTCTTTTGTCACTTCTATTATCCTATAATTGAGACACAGAAATTAATAGCGTAAACGACAAAATCCGTGTTTTCTTAGGCCTGAGGGGCAAAGAGACAGATGGACGTACTGTGTAATACCCCACGGTGGCGGTCACATTAGTGTCAAGAGTATCAGACATCGATGACGTATCATTTGTAATAAGTTAGAGTGCAATGTGTCAAAAGGATATCATAACATTATAAATTACCCACAGGAGAGATAAAATAATGCTGCCATATCAGGGACGATACTCCCTACAACCCGAATATAGGCTGTTCTTAACATTTTATTGTAAGCAGGCAATATTATTACTTACTCATTGTACGCCCGTTCCTGACATTCAGGATGCATGGCCAGCATGAGACATGTGAAGCAGACGGCCACGGTACTTGTGTCGGTACTGGCCAGGATCAGCACAACCAGCTCATCTCGCAGCTCCTCCAAACTGAACGGCTGGTTAAAGCTTCGAGAGGTTTCCATTATCATTTCCATCACGTTCTTGGAAGATCCCTTTACTAAAGCATAGTATTCTAAATATTCGTATTAATACGCCTAGAGGTACAAAGTATATAGGAGTACGTGTCATGACCCATGGGCAACTATCGTCTGCTTTGAGCTTACAAAATTGGATGTATTGTTCAAAACTATATTTAACTTGAAAGTCCAAATTTTTATTTCAGACTACTGCTAGTTTTGAGCTAATTGGACGAATAAAGTAAATTATTATAACTACTACTAGTAGGTACTAAACTTGTCCTAACGACTGATTATTTAATTTTATTATTGACGATTACCTTATTAAATTTATTTATCAAATTAGTGCACAACTTTGTTCATTTGAAGGAAGGGAAATTGCCGGGTAGTAAATAGATAGAAATTTACTTACCCGCTGGCTTATTCATATTTGTCTTTATAACCTGAAAACGGTATATTATATTTAAACATTTATAATATTATTATCTATTGATTTTTTTATGTTCCATTATTATTAAATATTAATTTTATTTCTAGGAAACCTATTTTTCGAACATATAATAATGTCAAAACATGTAATGAAAACCAAAAATACCAAAATGTTATCACTGATCACTGTCTTTACCTGTTCAATAAAATTGAGTATTATACTTTTCAACTTCTCCAGTTTCTTGTATATCGGCATGGTCTTGAATATGACGTCAGAGCGGAGCCAGGGCTGGCTCATCCTTTCCGCTACGTATTGTAGATACGTAGAAAATGAGTGCAAAAACAGTTCATGCTCCGTCATGTCCATGTCCATTCCAAGTAATGATTCTGGTGAAAAAAACTATAGTATTTATCTTAAGTACCTACTTAGTTTTACAAAACATGCTGTTATGCTATCTGAAACATATTAGAAGGTTGCGAAACAGCCCCTGAATCTAATAAATAAACAAAATATTAGTAGGTAACTTGGGGTAGGCACCTCATTCATTAATCAACTTATTATATGTTTTCAAAAACAAAAAGTAATCAATTCTTATAATTTGGGGATGTTTCACGCATCCAAGCTACAATCGCCTTAGTGTGTAGTGCTCCTTAGCGACAAATTTCAATAATATAAATTATTGATAATTTTAAGGTATTATAATGTCCACATACGGCTAACTGAAGTCATAGAATATTTCAAAATATGCTCCCATATGGAGAACGGTCCCAAACCAGCGACTTGGTCCAATTCTTTGAGTGTGACGAGGCTGTGTTCGGCGAAAATGTCTATGTACATGCGCAAGTGCTTCTCACTGAGGCTGTGTAATATCACTCTTCGGTGTTTTCGCCAAATGTCTACTGTAATGAAATTATAACTCCTGACTATCGAAATAGGTACTTAGTTTTATTATTTATTAAGAGAGGTTACAAGTTAAAACATAATATAGGTATTTACGTACAATCAGTTACATAGTTCCTCTTCAAACTTTTATATACACTATCGCAGGGTTTCTCAAACTTTTGGCTCCACGAACCCCTGTTAGATAGATGACAGCGAACCCCATGACTAACCAATTAAAACCCCGTATAGAAAATAATAAAGTTGACTATTGAAGAAAAAAATAAACAATAAAAGGTAACAAACAGTGTCAAAAGAAATATCTTTATAATATTAATGTGATGGTTTGACAATTTAACCTTGATTCTGACTCGGCATCAAGTCGATTTCTGTATTTCGTTTTTATCGTATTACGTTAATCTTGGCGCGACCCCCTACCGAACCCCCAGGAGTTCGCGTACCCTTTGAGAAACCCTGCACTATCGGATGCGTAGTAAAGTAATGAAACATTTGTAGAGTAGGTAGATATTCTGTAGTCACACACCAGTTGTCTAAACGATATGCCTATTTAAGTATTATTAATAATTTTGAAATGAATCTTCTTTAGCGGCATTAAGAAGGAAATTTCAAGGTCGCATTACGTCACGACACAATTTTGGATATAACGCCATCGATATAACTCTACCTCTACTCGGAAGCTACTTATACTTCTAGCATAACAACATAACTTTCTAAAGTACGGCTCAATACGAAGATAGTGCTAGGTGTACAAATATTAATTTCTGAAGTGATGTTCTTTAGGCACTATTATCTTTATAATAGTGCCTAAAGAAGGGATATGGATACGTTAGGTTAGGTTACAAATCGTAGGCTGGGATCTCCTTCATAGGGAAGCCCTAGCCTGTATAATAGGTAAGGGTTTGGATGAAGGTCTTCAAAAGGTAAGCGAAGCCGATAGGAATGGAGTTATAGGAACCCCACGTCATTGTTACATAGAGTATTTTTGGATTTAAAGATGATACTTAATTGAAGTTTCACTTCTTCCACGTGTGCTCTGCACACGACAAGTTTTTTCAGCAATACCAGATATAGCAGGATATTAATTATAATTCTTACGTGGTGCAAATATAGATCCGTATTTCCCAGTGAGGTGGCGGAAGGCTTTCATATCTGACTTCACGAGCACTGTCTTAGTCAGCACTGCCGCGGCTAACGGGTCTGCCACAACTGCAATATTAAGGCCCGTATTAATAAACCGTTCTCAAGACCTTTCTAGGCTGAGACGGTCTCAAGTAACGATTAGCTTCTCAAGAATTTCTTTAATTAATAGTATGATCTCAAGAACGTGATTGAGATCACTTACTCAACTTTTAAGCGTCACCTACACGACAAAGAACGAATGAAATAACGTTTCGTTTACACTTTTAAAAAGAGAGGCTTTTTATTGACTATACATTCTTTCAATATTTCTTTTTAAAAAGTAATATTTAATAATATAAATACCAAAAAACTTTAGTCTGTATTTTTTATATTGAAAAAAAAAAACAGATTTTTATTCATTTTTACGTAGATATTAATATTTATTATTCTCTAACATATTAATATCCACATTTTTACAATAATTACGTAAAACGGACCCGGGATCATTTACATTCGAAAAAAAGTTCTTCTTATTCTTTAAAATGGCTCCTTAGTGTTTCGCCAATATCAGAGTGTGCTGACGAAAACTCTGCCTTATGAGTGGGTTTTATGAATAAACAAGGGTACGGTGTACTGGAGGAAATCTATTGAATAATCTAAAACCTAGAACAAACACAAAAATGTAGGGTTACTACCACTACACATTTACAAGAAATTATCTCAATCTGAATTTACGTTTACGTCCTGCAAAACTTACATGTCACACGAAATGTCACACGACGTAAGTTTTGCAGGACGTAAACGTAAATACAGATTGAGATAATTTCTTGTAAATGTTAAGAATTGTTAAAAATTCCAACGGAATATCATTGTAATGGCATAAAGCTACGTAAAATTTATAAATGGCATTTTTAAATGCCTCCAATATGATCCTAATTTAATGGTGACGCCACTACAATGTTATGTTGTGAGATTAACTGTTAGTGTCATAGGGATCAAGGTTCGCCGCGCCGAGTATAGTAAGAATATATTATGTACATAAAGTTTCAATAAAAGGAGTATTTACAAAACACAGAACAGATTTAAGGTCGATAGGGCAAGGAATTGTAGGAGGAAGGGAATCATATGATGAGGAGTGAGCGAACAAAAAGTTCTGCTGTCAAGTGTCAAACCAAGTCATTTTTGTTTTGACTTTTATCTTTGGTATGAGTGCTATTAATATAAATCAAATAGGTAATTCATTTAATGTAATTAAATAAAAAAAATCGAAAATGTTTCTTTAAATAATTGACACTGGCATAATGGTGCAAAACCTTTGCAATCGAGATTGCAAGAACAAGAAGTATTTACAAGAGTCTTTTGTGTTGAGTGTAAATCCTGAGTTTGTTTAATCGTAAGTATTTTGATTTTAATTTACATAATTGTAACATAACCAAAAACACATTACACACACATAATGTGTTTTTGGTTGTGTTTTGTACACATATTGTATTGTATCCCAAGCCGTACTCTTGTCAAGGTTTGACTGTACTCACTAAACTGCGTCTCAAGTAACAGTTTGATAGCAATGAGAGTACGTACTTGAGTAACGAGTCTCGTTTATTATAACGTTTGTACTCACTTAATATGCCTTACGTACTTAAGTACGATCTATTAGGTCCTTACATATGAAATTGGTGTTTTGCTGTACTGGCCACTGATCTCAAATATATCTTCTTTGGTTAGGAATTCCAATTTCAAATTTATACCGCTATTTACTTATGCATTTGTGTTTCGGAACCGTAATTCATTTGTTTTTTTCTCTTTTGGTTTTTTCTTTGGGTCACTCTGTTTACAAAATGGAAAACTTGAAATATCGTATTATTTTCGACTACGAGTTCCACCGCGGCACCAGTGCTGCAGAAACGGCTCGAAGTATTAATGATGTGTATGTGTAAAATACAGTGCGTTTTTTTTTAATCTTTATTAGAGAAGGGATTTTAATCTATAAAGATTATGCCATCCCCATAGTTTTATACAGATAAAAATACAAACAAATAATAACTACTTAGCATAATATTATTTAAATATTAAAACAGAACCCTATTAACATTTCTTAGCTTTATCGCTGATTCTACTAGTTTGTATAGCATCTTGGCCTCGTCCGATGTGGGACAAGCCAAAATGCTATTACATACACCGATTTCATGTATATCTATGCCGTGAACAGTGCAAAAGGTACTCCTCTCCCATTCGTTCCGGACACATTCCACCATCACGTGATAGATATCCTCAATTTTGTCACAATCAGTACAATTTCTGGTATTTATTCTGTTCATCATAAACGCGAAGCTATTTAGTGGGATGTGTCCGGAACGAAGTATCATAGCAGTTACTATTGTATTCCTAGAAAAGTTGGACTTCGTAAACCAGGCAGACGATCGTAAGTTAGGTTGTATGGTCTTATACCATATTCCTTTGGCTTGCGAGCGCTCATCGAAATATTCATTCCAAATTTTTATACAGTTTTGTTTAACTAAGTATAATGTGTCAGTGTAATATGGTAAACAATGTATCGTCGTACCGTCGGATATAGCTTCTCTTGCGAGACGGTCTACTGTTTCGTTACCCGTCAGGCCTACATGCGACGGTATCCACTGTAATACTACCCGATATCCCCGAGATGAGAGTGTCAGTATAGCGTCTATCATTTTGTAGGCTATCGGTGCTCCTCGACCGTTCGAGGTACACCGAGCCACATGCTGAAGCGCACTTTTAGAATCAGTGAGCACTACATAGTCGCCCGGCTTAAACGAAGAAATGTACAAGATGGCTTCTAATATGACAAATAATTCCAAACACATAATTGATATTTTTGTTTTAACGTGAAATTTCATTGAGATATCTAATTGTGGATCATACGAGTATATAGCTAGCCCGCACTCGTTATTATATTTGGAGCCATCTGTATAAACTTTATAATATGGATAAAAATTTTCACATATAAATTTACTGCAAATACGTTCTAAATCTGATATTTTATAATCTCTTTTTGTACTGTTCACGGGTTCTATCTTATATTTAATTATACTTTGAAGATTCACACTACTTATCCAAGTATTAAGTGAGAACATACCCAATTGTTTACTCGTATATAAGGCTGTATATTTAAGGTATCTATGAACTGAGATCAGAATAGGTTTATTTTTACATTTCCAATAAGAATTTTGACATAAAGGTTCTAGTTCATATAAAATACTTAATATATTGTGGTTCGAAAAGGATTTAATTTTAAGATAATATTTACCAGCGAGATATTGTCTTCTAATGAATAAAGGCGGTAGATTTAGCTCTGACTCCATTATGTGAATGGGTGTAGTTCTTATAAATCCCCCTACGACGCGCAAACATTGGTTTTGTATTTTATCTAATTTCGTCAAAAGAGTCTTACAAGCGTTACCATAAATAAAAGTTGCATAATCAAGTTTACTGCGAATACAAGAAATATACAGTCGTCTCATGTGAATAAGATTAACTCCCTAGCCCGGTCCAGACAACACTTTAATAACATTTATTATTTTAGATATTCTACTAACTAAATCATTTATCTGTTTAGACCAACGTAATTTTCTGTCCAGCCAAATGCCTAAATATTTGATATCATCTACTACTTCTAAGGGTCTACCATAAACATTAAGAGAAACTGAGTCACATCTATGTTTATTTTGAAAAATACATATTTTAGTTTTTGTGGCCGACACATTTAAACCTACGTCAGCGAGCTCATTTACAAAGTTATTTAATGCTATTTGTAATTTTATTCTAGGAATTTCAATATTATGATTCGTGGTGTATAGCACAAAATCGTCGGCGTATTGAGATAAACATACTTCAAGTTCAGGTTTACTTACATCCTTCGTCAGAATGTTAAAAAGAGTAGGGGATAAGGGATCTCCTTGTGCGAATCCCAATGAAGCATGTCTAGTTATTATACTATTATCTGTGAATATACTTAATTTCCTATCGTTTAAGAAGTTCCAAACATATAAACATATTATTTGTCCTAGACCGAAACTATCCATTTTTGTAATTAAGCGTTTTGTGTTAACATTATTGTAAGCGCTGTGTATGTCAATGAAGCAGGACAAGGTGTGCTGTTTTTTTGAAAAGCCTACTTGAATACTTGATACTAGTTTCGACAAATTATCTACAGTAGATCTACATTTACGAAAACCTGTATTCTCGTCAGATAACATATTATTGCTCTCCAAATGCCATTCTATTCTATTCAGTAAAATATTATTAAGAACTTTACACACGAATGAGATTAATGAAATGGGTCTTATAGCGGATACAGACTGGGGGTCTCTTCCGGGTTTAGGTATCGGAACGACAGCTATGTTACGCCATTGATATGGTATAATACCGCTTGTAAATATTATGTTGTAAATATTTAATAAAATTTCTTTTCCATTTTCTGGTAAATTTAAAAGCATGGAGTAGGATATGTTACCACTACCTGGCGAGGTGTCGGCATGACGCAAACAGACATCCAACTCATGTCTTGTTACAGCCGATTCTAATTTTAAATTTGAGGATTTAACTAATAAACATAATCAGGAGCTAAGTTCTGTAATAATTCGTACGCCGTATCTTTACTTATATGTTGTCTAGGAGTATATAGCCCTTTAAACCACCTCATTCTTTTCCATAAGGCAGCTTGGGAAGTATTTTCATCTAAACATGAGCAAAATTCTTTCCACCCTTCGTTTTTGGCTTTAGGTATAATATGTTTTTGGGCTATTTTAATTTTACTTTTCAAGATATCAAAATTTCTTGGGGTGGGACTACGCCGAAATTTAGAAAGGCCAAACGTCTTTCGGCAACTAATATGGACAGTGAGCTATTCCAATACGGTTTTGGGGTAAAATTACTCGTAGGGTTTTTATTAATTCTTATAATTGGAATGTGTTGATCCGCCGAAATATATGTATATATATATATATATATATATATATATATATATACATATAGAAATATATAGCTTGTGAAGGTCTTTAGAAACATTAAAATGGGTAAAAAGGTTTTCTAGGGTATTATGATATTGTGTCAATCAGCTTTTTTATAATTAAACCTTCTTTGTAAATTACTGTCATTATTACTAACGTGTGTGGTAATCTTAATAATGAGGTGGTCACTTCCCAACAACTCATTAGTTATATCCCAATAAAACCTACAAGCCACATCCGTAGAAGGTAACGAAATATCTGGAGAAGATGTTGAATTTCATTATTAACTAATTTAATACGTGTGTATCTCCCATCATTTAAACTTACTAAATTTGAATCCGTGAGTGCATCATATATTTGAGAACCCCTTTGGTCTATTTTATGGGACCAACTTGTGTAGTGTCCATTGAAATCGCCTAGGATTAACAACTTTCTGTTAAATCTCGAAAAACATAATCCCAATCTTCTTTGGATGTATGTACAGATGGCGGGCAATACAATGAAATAACGTATTCTAAATGTGGGCAGTTATAAATGCGTACGCAAATGAATTCCATACCGGTATTCAAACTATCTAAATATATATAATTTGATTTGATTGATTTATGCACCAGTATAGCAACACCGCCATAGCTGTCGTACCTGTCCCTACGGTATACAGTATAACTATTCACCTTAAGATGACTGCCGGACTCTAACCTCGTCTCACTGAGAAAAGCAATGTGAATCTTCATGTGAACTAATATGTGTTCCAAATCTATTAATTTTGGTCTAACACTTTGACAAATCCATTGAGCTAAATTTAACCTAAAATTAATTTTATTAGGTTCCATAATTTAAATACAAATAATCAAACAATAACTTACAGAGAGGCCAGTCTAAAATATATTCTACTACACTCAAAATAGTCCATTCTAAGCAACACTTGATCACACTCGTAAATTTTGTCCCTACAGATGTCTCTCTTAAAAATATAATTTCTTTTATTCGTGTTACTAACTCTTCCACTCGTACGGGCTTATGTGGTACTTTTTCTTCTTTTCTTTCTTCTGATTTCGGCCCTGGATCTAATGAAGTCTCCTCTATTACGGGACTTGAAGTGACATTTCTATCAGGCTTAGTATGAAGACGATCTTTATCATTTCGGAAGATATTACGTTTGTGAATAACATTCTTCGTCGCCGCTTCTAAGTATGAAATCGTTGGGGTCTTATACTGATTTTCTGTCTTATTTGTATGGGTTAAATTTTTGTCTGACACGTTGGAAGATTGTTGCGAAGGAGGACCAATACTTTCAGGGTCAGAAGGCGGAACATAAATAGATATAGCTCTTCTATAAGTGCAATTGAAATCCACCATAATTTCTCTTAATCTTTTTTCTTTTTAAAAATAAAGCATAATGTTTTGTGTAAAGCCATATATATGGTTTCCATCACAGTTAATACACTTATAGTTTCGCGTTTCACAGTTAATATGGCTTTCGCCGCATTTTGGGCACACAGTTTTATTAATGGGACATTTTTTTGCAGTATGGCCATATCTCCAGCACCTTGAGCACTGGGAGACAGGAAAGACGTACGGATTAACTTTAATACGTAGACTATCAACATATATGTATTGTGGAATAAATGTACCTTTAAAGCATACTTGTACCGCCTCACTTGGCATCCATCCGTCTCCTTCCCGGTTACGTTTTTGTAATCGACGCACTGATATTATTTTAGCTGGATCGTTGCATGAAATGGATTTAATTATGTCTTCTTCGGATAGGTCTTGGTCCTTATCTTATGGTTATTATATGGTCTTTTATTACACCGAAGGAAAAGTTTCTTTCCATTGCCCTTGTTATTCTCCATCCTTTTTCTATAAATTCTTGACAATTTTCAATTTTATGTGCACTTAGTTCACTTCCAATATCCAAATGAATTTTAAAGGGGTTAATGTATTTAACGTTTTCTATATCGGCAATATTGTAAGCTTTAAACAATTTAGCTAAAGACAAGTGCTTAGGCATTTTTTCGCTACAAGAAATATATATCTCAATCTTTTCTTTTAACTGTGTTTAAATCTCTTCTCTTTACTTTCTACTTTAGTCCATTCCCCTTCCTCTTCAATTTCTTCATTAATTTCGTCTCTTCTTTTATCCCTCCTACAATCCTGGTCCTTTTCTACCAAGGCTGTTACTATTAACTCTTCTGAACATACTTCTAATTCTATGTCTGACGTCATGTCTTGTTCACTCCGCCATAATTTTTTGTTGCAAATTCGTAAATGTTGAATATCGCGGGCGATAAGCTTGTTATCACTCGGTGCGCCGCGCCGATGCGTCGACGCAGGCGCACACAACGTAGGTAAGCACTTGTTTGTTATTTAGATTCGCTTAATACGTGCACTCGACCAACTCGTACGCATACTGCAACGAGACTACAGTACGTTTTTGGTTCCAACGTTTTACGGGGTAAAATATGAATGAATGAATGTTTAAAACCTAATTTCACGCGGCAATTTATGCTAGTAATATAATAATAATACTTTATTTCAGACTATGGATCCATAATTGTGTTAGTATTGTACAAATCGTCTTATATGAATTATTAGGAATTGTTTAATTATAGTACTTAATGCTTATATAATATGAAGATTAGTGCAGTGTATCCATATAGGACATTCCAGTTTAATAGCAATTTCCTTCAGGTACCTGTTGGAACTGTCTCGCAATCTTCGCATCGTAAACGCGGATCGCTTACGCAGTATAGCTGCGAAACTGTCGATGTTAGCGGATGTGGACATCGCGGATGCGCTACAGTATCGTGGCAGTCGCATCAGAAACCTGAAGGCAGTGTATATATTGCACTCTAAGCGCAGTGACAGCTCGCTGCATATGACTTGGTCTGGTCCACAATCGTATAGAATGATTGCGCGTAAGCTCGAAGACGTATCATTAATAGAGAACACGCATTTGTTTTATATCAGCAAAATTATTATATTTTCCGAAAGGCAACATAAAAATGCAAAAATTCAGTAATCAGTTGCTAAATTAAAAAGTTACAGGACTAAAAAAACACGATTTTTTTTGCTATGATTGAAAATTACTCTTCAAATTCTTAGTTTATTTATACCTATGTAATTTAATAAAATCAATTTTGTACTTATCTTCATACATTTTCAACTGCTGCTACGTCACTTGTAAGTCGTGCATAATTTTTTGTATTGATTTTTTAATAAAAAAGCGTGAAAACGCTCCATAATAAAGTCGTACCAGCTGTTACGTCACGCCTAGGTAAAAATGTATGAAGTATAAGGCCGCAGGAACATATTTGTAAATATCTCCGATATTTGTGCGTTTAAGTTCGTCCTTACCATAATTAATGTTTTTGTATATGATGTAAGTAAACTAATGATGTAGGTTTTGTTTACTAAAATAGCAAAAACTTTTTCGTAGGTCTAGATGTAGATATTTAATTAATAAACTACACATAAAATATTATATTTTTTACATTAACCAAGTAGTAATGTCTCAATATTTCTGAGTATATTAATGAAATTAAATATTTTAGATGTAGTCAACTCCCATAATTTCGCGTATTCACGTGATTTACAATTTTAAAATTTACTACTAATATACATCCTACTAAATTCTCGCTAATCAGCAACAAGGATTGGTAGACTTACCGACATAGAAGTTCATTCCTATCCACGCGCCAGTGACTCCGTGCTTACTGTTCATCGCCTCTCTCGAAAACTTCTTCAAAACGTTCAGTCGATCTACAAAACAATAGGTGCACATAGACAATAAGAAGTCTTCAAACAAAGGGTGGTATGGAAACCTTCATTCAACCATAAATTTCCCATAGCAATTACTATTTAGTGAGTCCGTCCCCAAGGGCATCACTTTAGCGCTAGTACTAGGGTCCTAGTAAATGTGCGCTTAAACAACACTAAAATAAAACTCTCCTTGTCCAATAAGCCTGCAGAATAATAACTACAATTTTTATAAAAATCTGTAACCCGACTACGTAAATTATATAGCCTATGTTACCCGGGCTATATTATAACGAATCTATTGACAACTCATTCATTAAAATCGGACCAGTAGTTTTTTTTTTTTTTTTTTTTTTTTTTTTTTTTTTTTTTGTCTTGTTCCCCCTACCATAAGCAGGGCCAATTTTTTGCTTGTTTCTTTTATTACATTACAATTACTTATTATTTCGGACCAGTAGTTTAGGCGCTATGGTGGAACAAACATACATACATACATAGACTGTCAAAATCACCACCCTTCCTTTTGGCTTCGCCGTAGTCGGGTAAAAACATCAAACCCATACCCTAGCCCTATTTTCTTCGGGTTCATATCAAATTTTGATACAGGGCCCGTCTAGGGCACGATAATAATAATAATGGCTCCCCACACCGATTTCGGTGACGGTGGCCGGTACAACTTACGATTGTAGACAAGCTCTTCTAATAGAATATTTGCGTTAAGTAACTTGCTGTGAATCATCAGTACAAATGTCAAAATGGCTTACTCTAATTGGTTAAAGTGAATAGCTTACACGTGACAAGTCAAATTTGACTATTAAATTAAATTTAATTAAATAACGTTTATTTCGGGGGCATAGGCCCATATTATAAATACGTTACAGACTAACATACATATTATTATTATTATATACATAAACTTCACTTTATCGACAAACACGTGATAAAGTGGCGACGTGATGCACGCTTCGTTCCGGAGGCTCCCCCGGAACCTCCAGTAGACCACACCACACCCGTCGGCCAGAACTTCTCCACCCCGAAAGGTCGACAAAAGATGCGTCGGCACTCTCACCACAAAGAAACTGAAGTTGACCTTATTGTGAGACTCTAGACGTTCGACCCTCAAGGCGATGGACGTCTTCTTGCGGATGTAGTCCACGATGTCCTCGACCTCCATGGACCAGTGCAGGCGGGATACGTTCAACGGCGTCGCGGGTACCTCGCACCGCAGGCACAGTTCCGGTACGTAAGGTGCGGTGCCGCGATGGTTATGGGTGGTGGGCTTCCTCTTCTTTCTTCTTTTCACCAGTATGAAGCCCTCCTCATCGCACCTCCTACTCTCTTCCTTACCAGGTCGAAGAGGCTCAGCTTTGCGGCTCTCCACAGCAATTTGGCTTTCTTTCTCTTCTTTGTCTTCGCCCACGGGGGAGGTGCGGGGCGACCGGTGACAATCGTAATTTTTTTCTGCTGAGTCGCTTTCTTGATCTGATGATTCACTCCAAACTTAACGCTAAACTATAGAATATCATAATCAATTATCACTTATATCCTATCTCTAAACTAAAATATTTTATTTTATTTATTTAAAAATTTATTGCACACAAGAAAGAAGTATAACATTACAATTTAACAAAGAAAGATGACACAAAGGTTCTGCTTATTTCTAAAAAGAAATTTCTTATAGCAGCCCTACGGAGAGAGATGGGATAAAATACAGCAGATAGGATGTGTACAATTACAAATACACTTACATATTATTATATCCTTACTAAAATAAAGAATATAATGTGTAGTGTATACTATCAAAATATACATATTTAACAAATATAAAACACATTGAATTTAATCGAACTGATGGAATTTGTTTGAGACGACGTAGAACTTTCTCTGTCGTAAATTTTCTTAACAATGAAAAGAAACGAAATTCGTGCGGTGATAAAGTTTTACGTTTTAAAAGAGAAAACAGCAACCCAGATTAAAACCAAGCTAGACAGTGTTTTAGGTAATTCTGCTCCTGCATTGAGTACAATTCACACCTGGGTAACTGATTTTAAACGTGGAAGACAGAGCTGCGAAGACGCCCACAGGTCTGGCCGTTCAAATGAAATCACGAATCCGGACATGATAAAAAAATTCACAAAATTGTATTGAATGATCGGCGCTTAAAGTTGCGAGAGATAGCAGAGATGGTGAGCATTTCATCTGAACGCGTTTTTAATATTTTGCACCAACATTATGGAATGAAAAAGCTTTGCGCGCGATGGGTGCCGCGTCTGCTCACTGTAGACCAAAAGCAACGTCGAGTGGACGATTCATCGGAGTGTTTGGCGCTGTTTAACCGAGATCCTAATAACTCATTAGGATCTCGGTTAAACAGTTGCGGCGTTATGTAACAGTCGATGAAACCTGGATACATCATTATACTTCCGGGACAAAAGAACAATCTAAGCAGTGGACTGAGAGCGGAAAACCTGCGCCCAAGAAAGCAAAAACTGTTTTTTCGGCCGGCAAAGTGATGGCGACTGTTTTTTGGGATGCTCGAGGGATTATTTTAGTGGATTATCTGCAAAAAGGAAAAACAATCAATGGAGAGTACTACGCAAGCTTGCTGCAAAAATTAAGTGAAGAAATCCAGAAGAAACGACCACATTTGGCCAATAAAAATATTTGTTCCACCATGACAACGCACCTGCACACACGTCAATGGTTGCAGTCGCCAAACTCCATGAATTGCGGTTCGAATTGCTACCGCATCCACCCTATTCCCCGGATCTGGCCCCGTGCGACTTCCACTTATTCCCAAACCTGAAGAAATGCTTAGGTGGCCAGAGATTTTCATCAAATGAAGAAGTCATTATTGCCGTGGACGAGTATTTTGAGGGGTTGAAGAAAACATTTTATCAAACTGGTGTAACGGCATTGGAGAAGCGCTGGACTAAATGCATCGAGGTAGAAGGAAACTACGTTGACAAATAAATTTATTTTAAATAGATTTTTGAAGTTTTTCTTTGTCGTTTCGGAAACTTATCAATCAGCCCTCGTATATATAATAACGGTATTTATATGGATTGAATTTCGAGGTAGTGCTCTTTCAAGCGTCTTTTAAATACAATAATAGTGGGACTGTCACGAACGTGGGGAAGCGAGTTCCACAATCTGACTGCATGAACGGTGAATGAGTAGGAGTAGAAGTTGGAGCGATGGGATGGGAGGGAAAGATTTGTTCTAACATTAGACCTACAAGGGATATCGAAGGGTCGAGAAAAGTTAAATCGATCGAGAAGATAGGAAGGAGAGAGGGGATTATACAAAATGTTATAAAGTAGACAGGATGTGGGAGTTACGTCGAAGTCGGATACGGAGCCACTTGAGCTTCAATCGAAAGGTGAAGGATTTATTGATTATTATAAATATAATAATTATAATAATTATTTATTAATTAATTATAAATAATTATTATAATTAATTAATTAATTATAATAATTAAATTATAAATTAAATTAATAATTAATAATTAATATAAACCTGCTTATGAATTAGATTCCGTGATAGTATACAAAACCCCAAAATGACGAACACACCAACCTGTTTCTGTAGGGTGAGCAGGAACATTTTGTAAAAATTGTAACGTAACGTAAAGTGTCATCGAGACGTATACTTCGAAATTCTTAGGGACCTAGCACAAAGCGGCAAGCGCTTTGTAATCGTATTGTCAACACATGAGATGACGCAATCCTACGTAACGAATGATGAACGAATGAAAGGTATATCATAGAGTTGACTAAAACAGTGCTGCCAAATATACGGATTTTGCCCATGTGTATGCCGAATTTTAATTTTCTAGAATATTAAAAGCTAAAATTCGGAGATATCTGAGAAATAAATAGTAATTACTTCCCTTTAATTAATTATGCTATAGCGGTACTAATGGGGGAAAAAAAACGAGTGCAACCATTATTATATTATACATATTTTAAACGGAATATGGCATTTTTTTTAAGGAAAACTGTTTTAAGATGTGGGCATCCCTGACAGCTGACGTATGTGTATAACTAAATAATGGCGTTTGTGTCCTTTTTATGTTCTTATTATTGTGTGAAAACTTGTTAACCAATCACAATAAAGACATATTTTGTTTCATCAGAAGTTTTGGACAAGTTCTGCCTATCACTAAGGATCCAATGTATCTACTTTATGTGTCCATCAAGCAAGTTTATTCTCCGTATTAACTATTAGGTACTCAACAACAATAAAACGGATTTAATCGAAAAGGTACCTATGCTTTGTTTTAATAGTATTGAGGCTTTTATTTTTTTCTTTGTTCAAATACCTATACCATAACTGCCCTCCAATACGAAGTCTATGTTGTTATATGTTATGTTTTGTTGATCTAATCATAATAAAAGGTCGTGTTATTCCTTTGTAGATACCTACTTAAAGTTCAACAAAAAACATATTGGAATAGGGATTTATATGCTTAATTCAACATTTATTTTAGGGTTAAGTTGCAGCAGTTTCAAAAGAAAAGCAATATATGAGGCTCATTATCATTTACAGCCCGTTAAACTGTTTAACAAGTGAAGGTATCCAATGTTTATTTGCAAGGACTAGATTATTAGCACAATAAAGCTCAAATGTAAGTAGAGACATTTGGTGTCAATAAAACAATTATAAAATTTGTGACAAGATTTATTTCTTTCCTATTAAATAATTTAAAAATGTGTACTTATAATATTGTTTTATTCATTACATTTCATACATGTGCACATAGATGTATTAAAAAGCATGTGCATCAATTATTACTCCACATTTATTTTAACAAATGCTTATGACAATTTATAACAAAGTTCAATCCTAATTCCTAAGTTCATTCCTATTCCTCAAAGAACCAGCCCATTGCTAAATAGTAAATACCAAATATTATATCATTAGGCTGACACAAAGTTAAGTTTAACAGTTATGACTTGTACTTTTATACTAATATTGGTGCTTGCATTTTGCCAACTAAGAATTGATGATATATATCAATTTGCATGTTATGATATATGCCTTGCATTTATATATGGAACATCAGAATTTTATATTAATGTAGAATGTTTTATATTATGTAATAGTTTCCTCAAGCTACTTTTTGTAACATTTCTTATCTTATTTCAAAACTTGGTTAATGTTGTTTTGTCTGAAACCAAAAACAATTAATAAATAACTTTGGTATACATTATATAAACACTAATTAATATATTTTGGTGTCATAGAACATTATCATACTTTATGTTTGAGTTTTTTATAAGTCATCATCGGCTTTCGAATATAATCAATATAATAGCAGTTCTTAATTATTAAAGGAGTCAGGGTATTGTTTCTATTTTGTAAGTAGGTAAAGACAGACATTATCAAAGCCACCCCGGGATTGCGGGTTCCAATCCAGTCATGTAACAAAAAGAAATACAAACAAAATACTGTCAATTTTGTTCTAAAAGAATCCTAATTTATATTTTAGTGTTTTCTTGCCATGTTACGAACTTATTTTGTATCTATTTGTTCACTATGTGAACGCGTTTGATTTAACAAATCAAAAGCGACAAATTCATCTCAGAAACAGGGCCTCTATTAATCATGCAGCTTGCTGCAAGGTAAATTGCTACGTCTGCTAACTGACGGTGCGTTGTGCATTTTATTTGTTGTTTGTCAAAAAATTTATATAATATTTATTTCATAAAAATTCGTGATATTGATCGACTCACTTCTTTGTTTGACATTTGGCAAAATCATAGTGTTGCCATGTAGGATTTTTAAATTATAATATGTATGTCGCCTAAATTTTTTTTTCGTCTATTCGATGTTAGACAACATGTTGATAAACAATCTAGAACCCATTTTGGTATTTTTTATAAAAACAATCCTAACAATTTAAACTTACAATAAGAAACAGAGCGATATATCGGCCCATGATGTCACGAGTTGCTCTCGCCATACATTTATCATTAAAAAATTTATGGCGGTAGAAGCTTGTGACGTAACAAATTGTTTTGCGAGAAAGAGATGAACAATATTTTTATTTGCTTTTTTTTAGATTTATGTAATTGAATATAGTTCAACTATTTTGATTACTTAATTTGTAAAAATATTGTGTTATTCAACACTAGGCAACATAGTGCTAATAGCTAATATGGGCTTTTATTTTAAAATTATTTGTTCGCGCCAACACTAGCGCGACGTTTAGAATAAACACAAAGGACATCACTACGTGATGTATGGCCGACCGAAAGGGGCGCTGTCAGAGAGTGACGAACACTTGCATTTAGATCCCCTTCCGCGCCGGATGCATTTTTAGCTCATCCCGAAACCTAGTGAACGCGAACGCGTGTGCGCATATTTATTTGTGCTCGTTAATATAATACCAAATTCGCCGGCGAACCGCGATAAATCTATCGATAATCCGCTCAACAGCTGTGTAGTGTAGTGAGAAGAAACCTCCGCCCAGATACAGAACCACCAGCTCAACAATAAGGTCAGTCCCAGATTTCTCCAGCCCTCACATTAACCTATATACCTACTTCCCTCAGCTCAAAGTCGTATGTGTAAGTTCCTAGCTTACACATTTCTTGGTCCATCGAGCCTTCGTGAAGCCCTTCTCCCTATTACCGGCGTTGGGCCTGATTAGAACCAGCACCTACAGTTCCACTCCGCCCAATTCTGCACATAAAATCAGCTCGATTATTTATATTTTGTCCAATTAATTCTGGCCAGGCCGCCCCGCCATTTTAAAACCAAGTTACAGTCCATTCCCATTATCAATTCGGCACATTTAACATTAAACCCCTATTCTGTACTTTGATATTAACCTATATGTTAATTATTTAAATTATTTTGTGCATATTTCGGCCCATAATTCATAGGAAAAACCCAAAAAAAAAAAAAAAAAAAAATAGTGGGTAGGTTGTCGGCTTATTGTCGAACAAAGAACTCGAACATTCCAGAACTTCCCTAACGTACCTAATACATAATTTGTGCCAATAATATCTCATATAATTTTCTCAGCTCTTAATTACATACAAAATATTTTAATGTTTGATTCGCATATAAAATAAGTAATAACTAGTGCGTATTGTGAATTACGTTCGGCTCATAACAGAATTGTAAATCGTCGTTGCATTACTAAGTTTGAATTATTTTATCTATATATAACGTTTATATCTTCATATTCTCAAGTTTTAAAACACAATATTAATTAACTTAGCATTATTTTAATAGTTACGGGTTGCATAACATCTCAAGTGCCCATACAAACATCGTCGGCTCGCTTCGATACAGAAAACTTGATTTGTGTGCATTCTGTAGGTAATAGGTACAGGCTACACGGCGCCCGTGCGAACAACAGCTGTTACATTCATTCTCAATTAGGTATTCTTCATAGAATAAATAGTGACCTTCACATTGAATTCATATCTATCTACGTTCTGTATCTATACAAAAATATTATTAGGTGTTACGTTACAGCTGTTTTAAATAAGAATTCTTATCGACGTTCTGTGTTTATACAAATATATTATAGGTGTTACGTTACAGCTGTTTTGAATAAGTCGGCACACTATTGAGATTGAAACTGCTCATACCTACTTGCATTGTTTTCATTACGTTATTTTGTTTCTAACGCGCCCGCTAAGATTTGTTTATATTCAAACTTCAAGACATTAATATAATATTACAGACGACTTGTAACGCATTAATCTCCGCTCATCAAACATACACTAATACTTTAGCATCAGGCGATCGGTCAGCTCATTTGTTAATTAACTCGTACACATTTTATGATAAAATTGTATACATTGTCGGCACATTATTAAAATCTATTTTCTGCGTTTTAATTAATTGCGCGCGTATTTTCCGCTCATTACTTTTAAATATTTAACTTAGTTACACGCATATATTTTTAAACATGCCTACAAAATCGCAAGCGGCCATATTTAGGCAAACTATAAAATCTATTAGTCGGCTCAGAGAGATCGCATTGGCATTACACAAAGGTGACTCAAAGTCTAACAAAACGGAGTTTAATGCGCGTTTTAAAGACCTACAAAATTTGAAACAAAAATTAGAAAATTTATACTGCGAAATTTTAGACGACGGCAGTGTTACAGAAGAAATTGAAAAGTTTTATACAGCCGGTTACGAGAACGCGCTATCCGAATATTATGATATTTTAACTGCAGCGGAAAATATAAGTTCCACTACAGAGTCAAGTCAGCTCACTTCTGCCGTTCTGCCCAAAATTGAACTGCCAAAATTCAGCTCACGCGTTGAGGACTGGCCATCGTTTATTACGATTTTTAGGAGTCTTACAGACGACATGACGTCACTTACAGATGCAGTTAAGCTGCACTATCTTTTGTCTTGCCTATCGGGGGAGGCGCTCAGCATGATTGCGCATTTAAAAATCACAAATGATAATTACAGCGTCGCGCTCGATATACTCACACGTAGGTATGAAAACCGCCGTGTTCTGATAGATGGGTTTGTTGATATAATTCTCGGCCTACCTAATATTCATATTCGATCAAGCATACGCGCGACGTTTTTAACTCCGCTCATTTCCGCACAAAGCGCATTAAATAATCTGCGTTTACCTATGGATAGTAATTACGTATTTGTGTCTATTGTAGTTAGAAAATTACGAGGCGAGCTCCGCACCCTGTTCGAAAGAAGATACGGCATCTCGGACACTCTGCCCACCTTAGGTGATTTGATTTCTTTTTTAGAGGAGCACGCGCGCTGTATCGAAACCGAATATTCTAATGCAACGCGCGGTGTTACCTACTCACCACAAACTGTGCCCTCTCGTCAACACACACCCCCCGCAAACTCTCCGTGCAGTCCACGCTTTAGACCAATTAGTCCCGCGTATCCTCGTAATACTCAGCGCTCGCCATCGGCTCACACTTTAAGTAGCTATCACGTCAGCCCAGTTCCTCATTACCCTCAACGCTACTGGCCCCCCTCCCCCCGAACAGAGCGGCGCGAGTACTCAGCCCGGAATACAGATAAACACAAGCGATTCTACTGCCCCTATTGTAGGAATACAGAACACAAACTTATCGCGTGTCCGAAATATAATCATCAGCCCACTCAAGTTCGTTGGGATTTCATAGAAGCCAACGACAGATGTCGTAAATGTCTAGGTCCGCATTTTGAAAATGAATGTCGTTCGACAAACTCATGCAAAGAGTGTGGAAGTGCAAATCACCACACCTCGCTTCATCGTCACGGAACTCCAAATTCTCCGGTGTCGTCAGCGCATTTGCTTCCTCCTCATTTACGTGCACAGCCCCGCCGGCGTGCTCAAGACAAGCCACATACCTACACGGCCTACACACAACATACGCGTGCACATCAATCATCATCATCAGACCCCAACCAATCGTCTGATCATGCACCGTCTACAACTCATCAATCTCAAAACAAAAAACAATGACTACCTACAATCACGGAGCACATAGAATTAGAAGATCAACCCAATAATTTAAAATGTCATTCAGCTCATAGTACACCTGCATCACATTCAGCTCATAAAATATCTAAATCTAGTTCAGCCCAATATTCTGTAGAATCAGCCCAAGTAAATTCAACTCAGCACATAGAAAACCCATTAAAAACTCCAGTGTTACTTCCCACAGTCGTTTTAAATATATCTGATAAATGCGGAGAATATCACAAAGCTCGGGCTTTATTGGACTGTGGTAGCATGATAACGCTCATAACTCAGCGCATGACTAGAAATCTTAATTTGCAACCAAAACAATGTTCATTAAAAATTACAGGTGTAGGTGATCAGCACATACAAAATTCTAAAGGTTGGGTCACAATAACATTTAGGCCCACAAACCGTGACACGCCATCTATTACTACTACCGCTCATATTCTCAAAGACGTTACAGGTTATTTACCTTTGCAAAAAATACCAGATGTTGTACAAGACTCAGCTCATCAGCTCATTCCATTGGCGGATCAAGCTTATCATACTCCTGCGCCCATTGATCTCATTTTAGGCTCAGACGTTTTGGGTCACGTTTTGGATGGTACTAAGATTGCTTTGGGCCCGGGGAAGCCCATAGCCTTCGGCACGATTTTTGATTTTGCACTCATAGGACTCGTTGAGCACTCATGCGATTCACCTGTAGCTCAAGTTGGCTCTGCTCATGTTACTCATACTCATTATACTCAGTCGGCTCACTCTACACATTCTGCTCATTCTACTCATGATATTTGCAAAAGCCTGGAAAGATTCTGGGAGTCGGAAGAACCCCAGCCTCGTTCTGCTCATTCAAACCCGCTACACGAGCAATGTGAACACATATTCAGCTCAATCACCATTCGTGACGATTCAGGCCGTTACATGGTGACTCTTCCCTTCTTATCAGATGCACCCGTATTAGGTAGTACTCATGCTATTGCTCTACGTAGATATCTCAATCTAGAAAAACGGTTGCAATCCGATCACACACTGCGACAAAAATATATAGAATTCATGAACGAATACATAAACTTAGGACACATGACACCGTGTCATCCGTCTACATTTACTCATAAACCTCATTATTATATTCCTCATCATGGCGTGTTCAAATCAGGTACTGACAAACTCCGCACAGTATTTGATGGCAGTTGTAAGTCATCCAATGGAGTCAGTTTAAACGATTGCTTGCACACAGGTCCAGCACTTCAACGAGACATTGTAGATATTATTATATCATTCCGCGCACATCGTATAGTATTCAGCACTGACATAAAAATGATGTTTAGAAATATTCTCTTAAGACCAGACCAAAGACACTATCAGCTCATACTCTGGCGATCGTCTCCAGATCGACCTCTGCTCACATATGCACTCAACACTGTTACATACGGATTGCGCTCAAGTCCATATCATGCTATCCGCACATTATTACAATTAGCTGAAGATGAAGGTCATCGCTATCCTCAGGCTACCGAAATTTTGCGTAAATTTGTTTTCGTGGATGACGTACTTTGCGGCCATGACACCATAGAAGAAGCATCAGCACTCCAAACTCAGCTCATTGATTTGTTATCACTCGGTGGATTTAAACTTAGTAAATGGACATCAAACACTCCTCAGCTCTTGCAAAGATTTCCAGACGATCAATGCGAAATGCCTAAAGACTTTGACATCAGCGCAGAGTCTCCATCAATTAAGGTTTTGGGTATTAGATGGATTCCCCGGTCTGATGAATTTACATATCACATCTCATTACCACCAGTTACCCACATTACAAAACGTTCAATTCTTAGCACAGTAGCTTCTCTCTATGACCCAAACGGTTGGGTTACACCCGTCATATTCCGCGCAAAAATACTTCTTCAAAGGTTATGGTTAACTAAATTGGACTGGGACGATCCCACTCCAAATAATATTACAGATGATTGGCAGCGCATCTATCATGATCTTCCACACATCTCAGATATACATTTTCCCAGACATATCGCTCCACACAAATTCAAATCAACATACTCACTTCACGGCTTCGCAGATGCTTCGGAAAGCGGTTTTGCTGCAGTGATATATTTACAAGAATCAGCTCACAACGGATTTGTTAACGTTCACCTCATAATTGCTAAATCTAAAGTCGCACCGATTAAAAATAAACTCACAATCCCCAAATTAGAGTTGTCTGCTGCAACTCTATTATCTCAGCTCATGTTGCGTGTCTCCCAACAATTGTCTGCTCATCTCACAATTACACATCACGTTTGTTGGTCAGATTGTTGGTCAGATAGTACCATAGTGCTTGCATGGATAAAAACTCCGCCCCATCGTTTACAAACATTTGAATCAAATAGAGTAACAAAAATTAACTCAAATTCACTCACACTTAAGTGGCGTCATGTACCTTCCCAATTAAATCCTGCTGACTGTGCAAGCAGAGGATTATCAGCTCAAGCTCTCTCCGCTCATGATTTATGGTGGTCTCCTCCTTGGCTCAAATTGCCAGAGGATACCTGGCCCAAGATGCCTTCAGCTCATACTCGACAAGACTTGCCAGGGCTCAAACCAAAATACGTACCATGCAATTTCTCGATACCCGGTGTCGATAGTGATCTGCTCACTCGCTTCAGCTCTTTAGAAAAACTAACTGGTGTCACTGCCTACATGAGGCGATTCATTCGTAACTGTAAACTAAATTCAAACTCGCGACAACTAGGCCCTCTAACTGTAAGTGAACGTAGAGAAGCATTACTCTTCTGGATCCGCTCTGTACAGCAGAATGCATTCGCAGAAGATATTCACCGCCTGCAAACCGATAGAATCTGCACAGTACGACTACAACGTCTGTCGCCTTTTACGCAGGACGGTCTCCTCAGAGTAGGAGGTAGACTCATTCGTTCGGAACTCACATACGATGCTCAACACCCATACATTTTGCCTAGTTCTAGTCCGCTCGTAGACTTCATAATAGATCACTATCATCGCATACACTGCCACCCTGGCACGGACACGCTACATGCTATTTTACGTCAGCAATTTTGGATATTATCTGCCCGCCGCATTATAAGGCACAAAACGTTTAAATGCATAAGATGTTTCCGTTGCCGCGCTCAGCCCGAAGTACCTATCATGGCTGACCTGCCAGCTGATAGAGTCATACCTCAGCCCGTATTTAGTCACGTATCAACAGATTTCGCCGGACCATTTCTGCTCAAATCAAGTCAATTACGTAATGCTAAGTTAATTAAGGGATATTTTTGCATATTTGTTTGCCTCACTACAAAGGCGGTTCACTTAGAACCAGTCTCATCGCTCACTGCCGAAGCGTTTATTGCAACATTACAAAGGTTCTGCTCACGTCGCGGACTTCCGGTATTGATACGTTCGGATTGTGGCACAAATTATGTAGGAGCTAGGAATCATCTACTAGAGGTACAACAATTTCTCAATGACAATAACGACGCCATTTCTCATAAACTCTCAACTCAAAATATAACTTGGTTACTCAATCCGCCTAAAGCCCCATGGATGGGAGGTATCCATGAGATTAATGTTAAATCCACAAAGCAACTTCTATACCGTGTTATCGGTGAGCAACACCTCACTTTCGAGGAATTCTTAACTCTGCTCACTAGAATCGAAGCTGTGTTAAACTCTCGGCCCATCAGTCCACTT
Source organism: Phengaris alcon alcon (assembly GCA_037179445.1). Taxonomy (NCBI): domain Eukaryota; kingdom Metazoa; phylum Arthropoda; class Insecta; order Lepidoptera; family Lycaenidae; genus Phengaris; species Phengaris alcon. The sequence goes on along the minus strand of JAYRCH010000497.1, from coordinate 486,530 downwards.
TCGTCCGATCCCACGGACTATCAGCCCCTTACTGCTGGCCACTTTCTCATTGGCCGTCCGCTCACAGCTCTCCCCGAGCTGACTCTAGATGAAAGAGTAATATCTCCGCTCAAACGCTTTCAGCTCATTCAATCACTCTCTCAGCGCTTTTGGAACCTTTGGACTAAGTCCTACCTCCATGCCCTTCAAATCCGCTCCAAATGGCTTTCCTCTTCCTCTCCACCCAAAATTGGAGAACTGGTTCTGCTCAAGGAGGACAATTTGCCTCCTCTACAATGGAAGATGGGAAGAATCTCACGTCTGCTACCTGGGAAGGATGGAGTCATCAGAGTTGTGGACTTGGACACGACTCAAGGCCAGCTGCGGAGGCCTGTCGGCAAGATTGCCCGGCTCCCACTGGATTCTGCTCAGGATGGGGCTCAGCTCGCCGCCTGTGCGGGCCCCCCAGGATGTTCGCGCCAACACTAGCGCGACGTTTAGAATAAACACAAAGGACATCACTACGTGATGTATGGCCGACCGAAAGGGGCGCTGTCAGAGAGTGACGAACACTTGCATTTAGATCCCCTTCCGCGCCGGATGCATTTTCAGCTCATCCCGAAACCTAGTGAACGCGAACGCGTGTGCGCATATTTATTTGTGCTCGTTAATATAATACCAAATTCGCCGGCGAACCGCGATAAATCTATCGATAATCCGCTCAACAGCTGTGTAGTGTAGTGAGAAGAAACCTCCGCCCAGATACAGAACCACCAGCTCAACAATAAGGTCAGTCCCAGATTTCTCCAGCCCTCACATTAACCTATATACCTACTTCCCTCAGCTCAAAGTCGTATGTGTAAGTTCCTAGCTTACACATTATTGTTCGAATCCTAATAATTTTCCTAAAAAGTTTTTGGCATGACCTAGCACGGAAACTTACAAGTTTCTATCTCCTATAGTTTAGAAATGCCAGGCCCCCTTGGAACAACTTATTAGCCACTTTGGAGGCCGATTACTCGAAAATGGTCATTTGGACTTGGAATAGACTTTGTAAAATAGTAATGTATAAAATTTTGCTTTTATTTTAAAATACCTATTCAACCATACCCCACACGATGGGGCATAATAAAAATATATTTTTCGTCTCTACTTCACATGTATGGAGAGCCTAAAATATAAAATATTTACTTGATGATGATTAAGTATGTAATAGTGACATATGCTTGTAGTTATATAAACATTTTTTTTTCTTTATAATCATCGTAATATTAATTTTATACAAATGAAGTGTGATGCATGCAGTTCTTCTTTCACTGACGGTGTATTTTGTAATGGTTGTTTACGAAATTTGGATTTTTCCTGTGCCTCCATCTCCGAGTCTGGATATCGCAAACTAGGGGCTGACAGACGGGCAATGTGGAGATGCCCTCAATGTAAGCTCGCTACAGGCTCGCGATCACCAACAGTCTCCGATTCAGGTTCTGTGACTCTTGAAATGATCATGATGGAGTTGCGGGATATGAAGACTCAGTTAAGGAAACTTCCTGAACTTTTCGAAGATGTGAAGACCATAAAAAAAGAAATCACGGAGTTAAAAGCGTCATGCGAGTTTAATAGCTCCAGACTTGAAGGTTTGGAAACTAAAGTTCTGGCTATCGAAAAACATGTCTCGGAATCCCAGAGGATGGAGTCCTCTTTTTCTAAAGATATTGGGCTACTCAAGAAAGACAACATCAACCGGGAGCAGTGGTCTCGCATGAATAACTTGGAAATAAAGGGCTTACCGATTAAACATAATGAAAACTTATTTACTCTTGTTGACTCGATCGCTAAAGTTGTGAATTATCCTCTTCCAAAGACACAAATCAACTACATAGCTCGTGTTCCATCGCACAACTCGAACAATAAATCGATCATTGTTAGCTTTATTAATCGATATATCAAAGAAGAATTTATCGCCGCCACTCGAGCAAGGAAACGAATAAGTTTAAGTGATATAGGGATGGGAGAGAATGATCGACTTGTCTATGTTAATGACCACCTTGTTCCTGATATGAAGAAACTGCTAACGCGAGTCAAGGAATATTCAAAGCTTAAAGGATTTCAGTATGTATGGGTTAAGTTTTGTAAAATACATGTTCGCAAAAATGACAAATCACCCATCTCTATCATATCAAATGCAGCGGATTTAAACAAAGTAGCATAGTATGTCTCTTGCATTGTTTATCATATTATGTGGTTAGATTGGCTATATCATATATAACTCTTTCATTTTTAAACTCTTACTTTTACTGCTTGTACTTATTTTATTGTATTATAGCTGTTGCATTTTATATGTATTCATTAGAACGTAATGCTTTATTTTTTAAATTAATAATTACATTATTATTTTTTCACGGTTTAGACATAAATCTAATACCGAACCACAAGAAAAGGTTGAGAACCGCTTGCTTTGCAATCGGAGTCTCGCTTCGTCACTGTTCGTACAGTATCGGATCACCAAAACCAGTAATGATCCATAGATCGCTACTATTTTTGTCTCGCTCGCACCTGCTCCCGCTTATGGACAGTTTAACCAGTACAGATATTAACGTCTACCTGCTTTGCAACTCTAGGCTAACTTTGCTTGATACCTTTTATAAATTTGCAACTTCGAATGTTTTTAATGCACTTTTTTATCATAGGCCCAGTAAATCTGATTCTTATATTTATTAATTTTATACTCCACAAAAAGTGGGTTTGTATGTGAAGGAATTCCATGTTTTCTGTATTATTGCTGTGGGTACATTGATAACAATAATTTTATTCTATATGGAATTTTATTTTTGGCTATATAAAAAAGGAATTGTTGATTGTTGTGTAATAGGTATTCAAAAGTGGTTCTGTTGTACTTGTCATTTATCGACGTACACTGATTTAAGGAACCTCTTACACTTCGCATTTTGTAATTTTACAATTAAGTATTTAAATTTTGTTTTCTTCCATATTTTATTTGAATATTTACCGTGTATTATGTTACAAGAACTATTGAGGAACAGACTATTGCTTTACAAGATAATTGAAATAGCTTTGCCCGTATATCTTGGAATAGCACTCGTCAGTCTCTTGTATGTTTTATGATACAATCAGGTTTTATATAACCTTAATAATTTGTCAATATTCTTATCATGGGATGCCTATTATATGAATATCACAATATGTTATTATGACTACTCACCATATTTTTTTAACACTAAAAAAGGTCGGTACTTAATTACTCAATTCACAATAATATTATTTTGCCCTACTGTAATGTTAACTGTGTGTATTATAATATATGTTTTGTGTCTTAGATTAATAATTATATTTAACATAATATGGAGGCAAACTTTTATTCATAAATTATTGAAACTTGATATTTATTTTATTATTTGTTATTGTGTTCATCACGAGTCTTATTATTACTTAGGGGATATTTTTGCAAAAATACAATTATTATGGTTTTTAAAATATTATACCTTAATATATAATGGACTCTAGATTGACCATATTCTACCAGAATGCTAGGGGCTTACGAGCGAAAACAGACATGTTCAAGAGAAATGTCTGCCTCAATTCATATGACATAATTTCGATTACTGAGACCTGGCTATTGGAGGGAATACTGGATGAGGAATTATTTGACAATAGATATGTTGTTTGGCGGCGTGACAGAAATTATTCTTTAACCAAACAATCATTGGGAGGCGGTGTCCTACTAGCGATTCGCCGTGATTTTGCCGCGGTGGGTCGTCCTGAATGGCATACCTCCGCTGAGGATCTCTGGGTGTCTATCACACTTAATGATAGGTCTCAAGATACTATTCACCTGGGCACACTTTATCTTTGTAAGCAGAACGAGGGAAACAGCTCAGGCCTTCAGCTTGAAACGTTTTCCAATAGTCTATTCAACATCATTAATTCATTCCCAAATAATAAATTCGTAGTCTTAGAGGACTTCAATCTCCCGTCTATCGACTGGAATCCTCAGGGAATGCACTTTGCATCAGGTGGCGTGCCACTCACGAGAACTCACACTAATTTTTTGGATACCCTGGCCCAGTGTAATCTCATACAGCGCAGTCAATTCGCAATCATAATAATCGACTCTTGGATCTAGTTTTTTCTAATTGTGATCTGACTGTTAATGCTTGTGATGACCCCTTGGTCCCTGACGATGTACCTCACCACCGGTCTTTGTGTATTGAACTTGTACAGAGCATGGAAAGCACTTTGGAATCAAAAAAGCGACTTAAATATTTTTATAATCGTGGTAAATATGACTTAATTCGCTCCTCTTTAAATTTAGTTGACTGGCATGAACGTCTTAATAACAAGTGCTTAGATGATGCTGTCAAGTGTTTTTATAACATTATTTACGATCTTCGGAAAACACATATACCACATAAAATAATTTCACCGAACTGTTACCCCCCCTGGTACGACTCTGCGCTAAAAAAAGTTTTGAGAGAGAAATACAAATTTCATCGTAAATTTAAACGTTATGGTAATCACAGTGATTACCTAATTTTCTCATTACTAAGCGCAGAGCGAAATTATTAGAGCACGCGTGCTATGAGTCTTATATAAGTAAAACTGAGAGTTCTCTTATAAATAATCCCAAACTGTTTTGGAATTTTGTGAAAGGTAGCAAAGCTTCTTCCACATTTCCTTCCTCCATGTGCTATGAAGGAGAACTAGCAACTGAAGGTGATACAATTTGTAACCTATTTGCGATATACTTTCAAGCAAACTTTCTCGATTCTAGTACCTCACCTAGTGATTTGGATTCTGAATTGCATACTATGAATAACAATTCCATTGGGGACGTCAACATAGATTCTGATGATATACTCAAACTGCTAAAGTCCGTAAATTTAAATAAGGGCGCTGGGCCTGACGATATTTCCCCTATACTAGTTGTTGAGTGCGCCACTAGCTTGGTTACTCCCCTAACTATATTATATTCAAAATCAATTAAGGAAGGATATGTACCAAGCATTTGGAAATCTGCATTTATTACACCTGTACATAAGGGCGGGGATAAAGTCAATATTAAGAACTACAGGCCAATATCTAAACTTAGTATTTTTGCCAAACTCTTTGAGAGCATTATACATCAACAAGTTTATTCTGCACTTAAATGTTGGTTCATACCTAAACAACATGGGTTTCTAAAAGGGCGCTCAACAACCTCAAATCTTCTTCTAAACCTTGACCATGTCAGTTCGGGCATGGATTCAGGCCCACAGGTGGATTTAATATTTACGGACTTTAGCAAGGCGTTTGATCGTATAGACCATAGTATCTTACTCCAGAAGTTGTCTTATACGGGTATACATGGAAATCTTCTCCGTTGGTTTACCTCATATATTAGTAACAGATCCCAAGCAGTAGCTATTAACGGCTTCACTTCTAGATGGATATTTGTACCTTCTGGTGTTCCTCAAGGTTCTCTGTTGGAGCCATTGCTCTTTGCTATCTTCCTTAACGATATTACTACTTGTTTTCACCATTCAAAATTTTTATTGTATGCTGACGACACAAAAATACTGAAAAAAAATTCCTCGTATGACGACTGTCGCCTCTTACAAGAGGATTTGAATAGGTTTTCTAACTTCTGTGTAATTAATAAATTAGACCTGAATGTATCAAAGTGTTTTGCCATTAATTTTAGTCGTAAAGTAAATTTAGTTAAGTATAATTATGAACTTAAAAATAAGGTTCTCATATATTTTAAGAAATCGATTAAAGATCTTGGAGTTATTATTGACTCTAAATTAATTTTCGATGAGCACATTGACTATACTATTAATAGGGCCTCGAAAGCTTTAGGCTTCATTATAAGGTCTTGTAATAAATTCAAATCTATTAATTAAGGTTGTAAAAGTACTTTATTGTGCATACGTTCGCAGTCTTTTGGAGTATTGTTCAGAGCTCTGGAACCCTGTTTATAATATATATATATATATATATATATATATATATATATATATATATATATATATATATATATATAAATAGAATTGAGTCAATACAGGAACGCTTTCTTAGATTTCTTCAATTTAAATGCCACTTATCCCTTACTGATTATGATGCCAGGTGCAAAAAATTCCATTTTCTTCCTTTACACTATCGTAGGAACATCTCTGACCTGGCTTACTTGTGTAAAATTATTAACAATAAAATTGATGTACCTGAACTATTAATTAAAATCAATCTTAACGTTCCCATTAGAACTTCCCGTAATTTTATGCCTTTTTATATCCCGCTTTTTAACACCTACTATCGTCGAAATTCATTTGTTTTTAGATCCAGCGCACAATTCAACAAATTCCTAAATAGTAATCCATGTGAGGACTTATTCTTACTAAAGCCCAAGAAAGTTAGAAAACTTATGACTGATGCCTTCTTTAAATCTAATTTATAAGCTGCCTATTTAATATTCTATGTCCTAATTATTTATTAAAAACCATTTGCTGTGAGTATGAGTATGTGTGACGTGTCCTTTGATTTTATTATTATCTTTATTAATTGACTAGCCTTTTCTTGTGGTTTGAGTATTTGAGTATTGATTATACTGATCATTATTATTATTATTGATTTTAGTTTTACTTTCATGCAGTGTGTCCATGTTAACTAAAGTCATGATCAGATGCTTAGCATGTGCTTAGATTAACTTTAATTTGTTTTACACTAGTGAAAACTTGTTATTGGCATTTCGCTTTTTAATATGTATTTTTATTGTTATTTTTTTATATGCTGTATGTTTTCCAAATAAAATAAAATAAATAAATAAAATTCTGAAATTTTCAAAAGTTTATCTTCAAAGACTGAGGAATGCCGTTTAGCGCTTTTGGATCCAGGGTATATACAACCTTGGCACAACATTTCATTTTTTGGTGGCTTATGCTCGAGTCATTTCAAAAATTCTAAATAACTATGGGTGTCCCTATAAATTTTGGGGACTTCTCTCGATTCCTCATGGATCCTATCACCAGGTCTACTATTTGGTGACGACGGGACCAATTTGGGAGCAGGGAGTGAACCCTTTAAAAAAAAAAAAATTTGAAAATCGATCCACAAACGGCGAAGTAATCGCGTAACATATACAGGAATTGAAAACCTCCTTCTGTGTTTTGGAAGAATTACAAATTATTCAAAATGTACTATACCCTTTTTTGAAATTCGTCCCTTGAGAGTGCAATCCAAGCGGACGAAATCGCGCGCAAAAGTTAGAGATAAACTTTGTTTTAAAAATCTATGTGATTTTAAGATTTGGCAACACTGACGTGTGTTTATAAATACGTAGTAACTAATTCTTGATCTGTGTTTATAAATAATAATGGCCATTAGGCATAGTTATTAATCGTCAAATAAATAATTTGTGTAAATTCTAATCAAATAAGCAATAATTAATACTGATCATCTGATAATGGAAGTTTTGTACAAGTTTGCCTTTCACTAGGGAATAAGGATCCAATATTTCATTAAGCAAGTTGATTCTCCAAATTTAATACATAAATTAACTAAAATACGAGATATAATCCAAAGGTACAATAATACATAATAAGTATGCTTTATTTATACCTAAACAATTGCCTTTAGTGAAGTGTTATTTATTATTTTATTGATTTCATCATAACAATAAGGACAATACATTATTCCCTCGTAAATACTCATGTTTAACAACAAAAACTTTTAAATAGGTATTTAAATGATTAATTTAACCTTTATTTAGGTTGATGGATGATCTAAGGGAAAAGCTATGTAAAAAGCACATTTAATAATTATTAGCCCAATATGCTGTTGAAACTTGAAGACTTGAGTGTCTATGTTATGCAAGGATATATCGGCACATTAAAGCTCAAATGAAACTAGAAGCATGTGGTATCAATAAATCAAATATAACATTTGTGACAAGTTTTATTTATTTCCTTTAAAATCAATTTAATTTATTCCAAAGAAAATTAACATATTATGTCTAATTATGTTTTTATTCATTACATTTGATACTTATTCATCAAATATAATATATATATATATATTCTTTAAATATATATTATTCTACTTAAATATTTACAGATAAATGCATATGATAAATAATAGCAAAGTTCAATTGTAACCCATCGGGAAGAATCACCCGTTGCCAAATTACTGTATCATTAGACTAACAGTATAAACCATCACTTGTACCAATATACTAATATTAGTGCTTGCATATTTTATGTTTATTTATATGCAAGGACTGTAATATATTAGCACAAATAAAACTAGAGGCATGTATGTGGTATTAATAAAACAAATACAAAATTTGTAACCGGATATACTTATTATCTTTAAACATAATATGTAATGTACCTATATTATATTTTACTCATTACTTACATTTTACACAAATTAAAAAGCTTTATTCTACATAGAAATATCTTTAGATACAAAAACTGCTTATGATAATTTAAATCAAAGGTCAATCCTTCCGCAATGGGAAGAACCGGCCTGTTCCTACCAAGATGTTATATTTATACAAAGAAATTAAATTAAAGTGTCTGTTTGTAATTTAAAATCAACAGCTTTTCACTTGATGCATATGAAAGTATATACATAGTTGCTTATTTTGAAAATATTTGTGATGATGTAAACTGTTTTCCCAAGCTTCTTTTTTGTAACATTCCTTGTCTTATTATTGCTAAGCTTTGATATTGGAGCTTTGTCTGATACCAAAAATTATTTTAATAAATAACTTAGTAACTATTTTTAGTAAAAAACTTAGATTACTGTTAACATTATGTAATATTTGTTGAGAACATGAGCATACTTAACCTGTAGACTGTATGAGTTATTTCAAAGAATTCATCGGCTTTAAAATGTATGGCTTTTCTAATGGCAATTATGTAATTGACAATTGTATCTTTGAATAAATCTTAGAAATTTGTATTTTTTTTTTGTTTAGCTCGACGGCTTGTTTCTCTGAAATGAAAGATGATTACAAAAGATTAGCACAATGTATTGTTTGTATTATGTATTTGTATAAGTAGGTATGGACTATGGACAGACATGAATAAAGCCCCCTGTCTGGCTAGCTTGCGGGTTCGAATCCCGTCATGTAACCAGAAAAATTACAAAATAATGTAAATTCTGTAACCAATTATTTATAAGAATCTCAATAATATATTTTATGTTTTGCTTTGTAGCAAACTTACCTTGTATATCTTGTTCTTGTTCCATAGCATTAATTGAGCGTCCTAGGTTCAATTGGATTTGCACCTTGCATTTTTATAGGTTCTTTTCAATAAATCACTTAATATTTAGTTTAAAAACACTTAAAATTACACGAGATAGTTGGACGTAGCCTTGGCACCGACGAATTTTAAGTGATAGAGTATTCGTAATTTTACGTAGCACGTAACTATACCGTCCGTCAAATTAGTGTTCCTGCTCGCTATTTTCATACAAAATTGACAAGTATCGAATAAGCCGTGTTACGTAACTATCCAAAAAAGGTTCCTGCTATCGATTTAGTTACCCTTACGTCCACTAGAGGCGCTGTTATGGTTTTCATACATTTTTTTTCGTTTACGTACACGTAACGATATTCACAAAATGTTCCTGCTCACCCTGCGCAATTCAGTAACCGCGGACTAATATTTACTGCATATGATCATGGCCTTTGACTTATTTGGATTGACTTACAAACCAAAAGATTTAGCCCAGACTGCTATGCGCTGTAGTTCAGCGTTAACATCTGTTACTGCGGAATTAATCTCATATATATGTGAATGACGGTAGAGTTGTAGGTCGTTTGCGTACAGATGGAAATTTGATAAGATTAATGTGGAAACAGTGTTAATAAAATAAGTAACTCGTACCTTTCCACATATGTTCGCTGATGACTATATTGTTTGCGGTGCGTAAGGTAATTTTGTACACACTGACATATTTTACTATCTAACTCTACATACTTACCTTCATTGGTACCCAGGGCCATGTATGCATGTCCTATAAGTGGTAGAGGTTTGTAAGAATTCTTCAATTTGTCGGCCAGTTCGTAGATCCTCTTCATTTGTATTCGTCGTTTTACGATGTAAAGTGCTGTCAGGCTCAAGATGATTTGGCACACTAGCTTCACTATATCGTATAGCATTTCAGTGCAATGGACTGAAAGTCATAATAAAATGAAATTAAGATCACCGGCTAATGATTTTATTAATTCTGAATGGAATTAATTTTTAGTTAGACTAGAATAGGGGAGACGACTACAATATGTAAAATATTTCGTTATTAATAGGGTTTCCGATTTCTCGAGGTTTTTTAGTTCTCGGGTGTCGAGACTTCTCGAGCCTGATTTCTCGGGTCTTCTCGGGTTGTCGAGAAAAAATAAAATACGTCTAAATTTTTGTTTAATTAATAAAAAGAGTCTTTAATTTAACTGTGTTTATTTTACATGAAAAAAATCAACATAATTTTTAACAAAAAAAACAAGTTCTCAATAAAAAATCAGCTCAAAACAAAATTGCTAACTAAAAACAATCATACTTCTTCTCCTTATCATAACTAATCTCATCTCACTAATCTGTAATAAAAAACAAAATCTCTGTTAACAATCAGCTTAAAACAAACTTCTTAACTAAAAACAATCATACTTCTTCTTATTATAACTAATCTCATTATCTCACTAATCTTTAATAAAAAACAAAATCTCTGTTAACAATCAGCTTAAAACAAACATCTTAACTCTTAAGTCTTAACTCTTAACTAAAAACAATCATAATTTTTCTCATCATAACTAAAGATCACTCACTAATCTCACTATGTGGGTGGTATGGTATCACAATTTTTGGCAGTTTAATGTAATTAAATAAGAGATATCTATCTACTATTAATACGAAAAATATAACTGTCTTTAAGCCTGCTTATTAATTCTTATGAAATATGCCTTAAGATAAACCAAAGCATTAATAGATTTATCAGACAGCCGGCTCCTAATCTTACTGACCACATTTCCCGATATGGAAAATACCCTTTCATTTTCTGTTGAAGTCGGCTTGACTGAAATTAATGCTTTGTATAGTGTTTCTAGATTAGGGGTCCTCTTGCCTGTTTTTTCAAATAGCAAAAACTCTTTTTTTATAATTGATTTGGAAAGCACCACAGCATTAGTTGATTCACCATTTCTCGAAACACCTTTTATTGCTCTCTCTAATTGAGCTGCAAAGCTGTCTTGTTCAGTTTCTGATTCGCTTACGCCTGCTTCGAAAACTTCTGAATTATTTCCTGTCGAAGGTTCTGTAGTAGTGGGAACAGTGGGGTATAGACGATTGAATAAGTCTTCAGCGTATCCAATTAAAAATGTCTTGCTATTATCGGTAAAATAAGCACTCTTTTTGAGAATAAAATTATCGGGGCTGTTTAGGTAGCGTAGCAGCGATATTAGAGGTGTATTCCGACGATCTGATATTTTCATTTTAAGAGATTCTACTAACTGAAGAGCCAAAGGGTCGTCGATACTTTCTAATTGTTTTAGCAACACATCTGTTATAGCCTCTGCAGTTAGTAAATTGGCATCTTGTCTGCTCAATGCTTCAACTGCAAGTTTAGTTGGCGTCAATATCAACCGCAATTTTTGTAGTATAGGAATATTTTCCTCCTTCCATTTAAATGAGCTATCTAAATCAATCAAGGCTTTTTTAATGGAATTTTTTAACTTCAAGAAACGCTCAATCATTGTTAGCATTGAATTCCACCTAGTTCTGACATCCTGTAATAAGACTAGTTCGGCCCCGAATTCAGTCTTCACATGTTTTTGTAGTGTGATATTTCTAAGGGGACTCTTTCTGAAAAATCTTATGATCGAACGGGTCTCATTTAGCACTTTGTTTATGTCGTCAATAGGCTGCAATATAGATTCATCATCAGATTCTTCGTCATCGTTATCAGTGCTGGCTTCATCAGAGCTGCTGTGTTCGTCGTCGCTAACAGGTGTGTTTCTTCTAGCAACTGTAGTTACTGTTTTTTTTTTGCAAAAGGTATCAAGAATAGCCAAATGGATGGCATGGTTTACACAGAGGACCATCTCACAGGGGCTCTCTCTGCCAAATTTTTTCATAACATTTGGCCCGTCGCTTGTTACGGCCAAGACATAATGCTCGAAGTTTACCCCAAAGTATTTCAAACGCTCCTCTACTATTTCTCTAACCTCTGCGGCACCGCATAAAACTTCAATATTAGGTTCATAACTTCGGTTTGGGTCTTTGGAAGTTTATACCTCTTGGCAGCAAGTGATTCACGGATAAATTCACTTTTAGTAATGCCTCTTATAGTAAAACCATCTTGGGCTGAAAGTTTAGCTAAAATTTCACCTAACGATTTTCTGGGTTGAACGTCAAATTTCAGTGTTTGCTGTACGTGCATAGTTTCAAAATCACTTCTTAATTTTTTTGGTGCCGTCACCCCGGAACTAGACGAACTGGTAGATGCTTCTTCTGTGTCCATTTGAACCTCGGTGGATCTTACATCAATTTTGTGTACATGAGCTAAATGCCTCACTAGTCCGCTTGTGTTTGATCCTTTACAGGCTATGGTTTTAGGACATTTTAGACATTGCGCATTTGAGGCGTCCTTATTTTTCTTGAAATATTTCCAAACTTTGGAAGTTTCCATTTTGGTTCATTAGTTGTAAAATCTATAACAAACAGTTCAAGAATTAGTAAGTATTTTAGTTTAGTACCTACAAAATAGCTGACGCAACAGTGGGGAGGCCTATGCCCAGCAGGGGGTTGATGTGGTTAGGTTAGGCTGATGATGATGATGAAAAAATAGCTGTGTCCTTTTGTATACTACGTTTGGTAGGATTGGTTGGATACGTTTTGTGTTATTTGTAGTAGATAAATTGCCATAAAACAACGTCTTAATATTATGTGTTTAGTTTAGAACTTTAGGCTTTTGTGGGATTATTACAACATCTGCAATACAAATGCAATTAATGAAATCGGTAAATATTTATGCACTAACAATTCTCTTATTTGATTAAAAACAAAAGTTTTATTTCTTTAACATACCTATTCATTTTAAACAAAAATATTATTTTGGTAATACAAAAGTACTTACAAATACAAAACAAAACAAACACTTGAACTATTTAAATAAATAATAACAATACTTACCTGTTTGTTCTGCGATTCTATTACTCGTGCGTCACTAAATAGTAAATACACTCACTATGCTGGGTTTATGATCCGACCGATGACCGATCCGAACACGGCGGGAGTTGAAACACGAATGAACAAAATACAACTGGGGCCGCGTCGCGCTTGCGTTTGTCGGCAAAAACAAAGGATACCGACAGACACGAGCCGTGCTGTCAAAGGATGCCGCTGCCGCCTCGCATTTACAAAGAAAGCTAAGCGTAAAAATGTTTATTTAAACTTCTCGATGTCTCGACTTTTCTCGAGCTGAATTTCCCGGGACCGAGACCGATCGATTTCCCGGGAATTCCCGGGACGAGAATTCCCGGGAACAGACCCTAGTTATTAATAATTAATTTACATAATGAGAAATATTTAGGTACTAGACTGAACTACTGGATAAACGTAAAAATGTAAATTTTATGTGAAGTTTAGTTATTAGATACATCTAAATATAATTACAAAAAATCTTCAAAATTCTATGGCAAATTAGTAAAAAAACCTCATTAGTTTATTTACATAAAAACATTCATAATAGTACGTAAGAACTTAAGCTAACAAAAAACACCATCACAGCATCCAATGTGCTATATCCATGTCTATGGAGACACCATAGCTGAACTGGTGAGAATGGCTGTAGAAGAAATAAAAATAATAATGGAAACATCAAACCGAGACTCCAAATAACACCTCTGGAACAGACACATACCTCAAAATAAACGAATCTAGCCTAAAGACAAAAAGAGCGCTCATCTTCGAAAGACCCACCTCATATGCAGAAGCTACAATATAGAAAACAAGTTATAACATCAGTAATCATCATCTAGCAAAACCTAGACACATCAGAAGACATAATAAAGACTATCAAAACAAATGTAGACGTTGTAAAAATGGGTCTAGGCATAAGCAGAGTCAGAAAGGCATTGAACCAAAAGGTCTGGTTCACTGCTTTTCTGACTGAAATAATAATAATCTGCACCACCATCGAAGACAGAAATTAGAGAACAATAAAAACTAAAAATAAACACGCTGGAAAACAAAAATCCACTCCTAAAGATCATTGGACTAACAAACGACATACAGAACAACCAGACACCGCACGCTATAACAAAACATAACAAAATAATAAAAGAAGAAGATCTAAAAGATATCACAATAATAAGAAGAACAAGAGGAAAGAGGAAAAAAAGATCGCAAACGTAATAATGGAAGTAACACCAGCACTCTGGAACACCCTAGTCGACAGAAAAGTACATATAGGGTTCCAGATCGTACCTATAATAGACCAATCACCCATTAGCCAGTGCTATAGATGCCTAGATTTTGGACACAAAGCGAAAGTGTGCACAGGCGATCAAAAATGCGGATACTGTGCACACAATCATTATACAAGGGGGTGTCCAAACAAAAACGGAAGGCCTAAATGTACCAACTGCAAAGAAGGGGACCATCCAGCATACTCATCGGAGTGCCCCCAATGGCAAAAATGGGACAAAATATAATAGTCAGGAGCAGAATCAACTACTGCTTAAGTGGACAGGACAAAACATAGAAATAAAAATAGCTCAAATAAACCTGGATAGAGGTCAATGTGCAATACAAGAGGCATTATAATCAACCACCTACCTAGGTTATTCAGCGATATTAACACAATAACCTTACATCGGAGCACGCGGATTCCTGACGTACGGATACAGTAATCCAAAAGACCACAAACAGAACGTATCCACTCAAAGCCGCATTGATAGTTCTGGATCCAAACGTCGGGATCTTGTCAAAAGCAAAATGGACAACAGAGAACATAGCGGGAGCCATAGTGGCCCTCAGGGTTGACCTCAGAGTGGGCCTGGTATCCATATACTGGGAAGTGAACGAAGACATCAAAAAACAAATAAAATAACTAGACCAAATTCTAGAGGATATGGACACAAACATAATTGTGGTAGGAGGGGACTTCAACGCTAAAAGCACCTGTTGGGGTGAAGCAACGGAAGATAAGAGGGGAGAGACCCTAGCGAGTATCTCGCTAGCAAAGACACAGAACTCCTTAACACCCCATACACAAGCATTGTAGACATAACCTAGAAGGACTAGATGGTTGACCCAGACTTAATCAGATCACAACAATCATTACATTTAAAATAAAGACAAGCAAAAACACGAAAGGAACAATCGCACAATCAACATCAACAAGGATATACAACACCAGAAAAGCGAACTGGGCCAAACTGAAAGAGACAATTAGAGATAAACTTATAAACAATGACATGACTGAACAGAAGATTAACTTACTGAAAACCAAAAAAGATATGTGATGAAGCTTTCCCTAGAATAAAACAAAAAGCACAAAATAAATAAATTGGTGGGCCATGGAACTGGATGAACAGAAAAAACAAGTCAATAGATTAAGACGAAAAATAAAGAAAGCTAACCCTATAAGGAAGGAACAAGTAATAAGAAACTATCTTGAGACAAAATATACCGCGTCCTGAGACATACAAGTAAAGACAAGGCGACTTACTACTAAAAGCAAACGACCATGACTATGACCAAAAATAAACTGCCGAACTCCTGAACCTTTTACCCGAAAGATTATAAAGATAATGACACAGTAGACAGCAAGCACACTAAACAAGAATCAGAAACTATTTACGACAGAACTAGATAATACTGACATGACTGACCAAACTCAACTTACCAAAATAACAAAATGAAATCGACATGACGTTCAAGCACATGAACCCCAAAAAAGCACCCGGTGAAGATGGGTTTTCATGTAATATTTGCGAAGCAGCATATAGGGCAGACCCAGAGACCCTAGCAGCAATTTTCAATGCTTGCCTTAGGGTTGGCTGGTTTCCTAAAATATGGAAAAGTGCCACCATTATAGTCTTAAGGAAACCAGCAAAGAACGCGATACCGCCCCAAAATCCTATCGACCCATTGGCCTCCTACCCATTATGGGAAAGGTGTTTCAAAAAATCCTGTGTAGAAGATTACTCTGGAGCCTGGGACGCGAAAGGCAACTCAACCCGAGACAATATAGGTTCATGTCCCAGCGCAGTACCGAAGATGCTCTCTACGACGCCACAGAAATAATACGACAAGCAGTCCAACAGAAGGAAATTACAGCTGTGGTGTCGCTAGATATTAAGGAAGCATTTGATAACGTCTGGTGGCCCAAGATTAAGCAACAACTATACAGGAAAAATATCGACAAACACCTACTAGAAACCATGTTCGATTACCTAAATGACCGGAAGATCAAACTCACATATGCTTATTTGGGGAAATACCACGCCCTCTCGGAAAACTGGCATAAAAGAACGCTTAAGTTTATTTTTCCGAGAGAGTGGCAATAGCGGAGGCTTTTTTGTATTTATAACTTTTTTTAAATATGTTGATAATAATAATTTAATAAATATAACTAAAAAGAGATTTTTTTTTATTTTTAAACCAAAAATTAAAACCGACTTCCAAAGTAAAAATGCAGAAAAAAGTATGAAATAAAAATATTTCCTAACTATTATTAAAAAAATTGCACAAAAAAAAAATGAAATAAAACTTATTTCTTAAATTATTCCCCTTTTAAATTCAGCTGAAATTTTAACCATTTCTCCGCTTAATATTCGTAATATTGAAGTCGGTACCAGCCCGAACAACATCCTGATAAGACAATATCTTAAAGAACTCACGTTCAAGTTGGCTGGTCCCGACTTCAAAATTATGGAAATTGAGATGAGAAATGGTTTAAATTTTTGCCGAATTTAAAAGGGGAATAATTTAGGAAATAAGTTTTATTTCATTTTTTTTTGTGCAATTTTTTTTTATTAAAAATCTCTACATTACAGAAGTACGGAATATTTACCCATAGTCGGTTCTCTCAAAGTTATATTCCTTAGCACTGTAAACACCAAATGTAGCTTAAACTGTTGCCAGTGCCATACAGACTGAAAAAGATAAAGTAAACATGGAGTTTATATATAATCGGCTCAGAAACTATTCAACGTGTATGAATAGGAATTTTATTTATTTCATAAATTTAAGGTTATTTATTACACAGTAATTAAGTAGTAAACACACAAGCTACTTTAAAATATTTACAAACTAAGGAAAAACTTAAATAAAAATAAAACTACAAAAAGCTTAAATGGCTTTAAATAAAATAAAACTACGACCTAGGGGTCGTCCCCATTAAGCAGAGTTCCTTTATAGGCACTCCAAATAAGCGAGGTAATTCTTTGAGCATAATGGCTCCAAGAATTACCTCGCTTGACCGCAATTTTAAATCTAGATATTTTTGACAATCTATATTGTAATCAAATTAAAATACCAACTCATAGCAGTCCAATAAATAAACGTAGCTTCAATATATAGTTCACAACTTTGTGACTTAACACTATGATGATACTTCACGTAAAATATTTTATTTTATTCACTACATTTTTCCGAAGCGGTGTTGATACAAGCAGAAACGTTTATAAAATTAAAGCCACGTAAATAGTAGAATCATAAAATAACTATAAAACTTTAATGACATCATGAAATACTTAATAATGTTGATGTTGGCGTGAAAAAATATCAATCATAGGTATTAGGAACTTTATTTTTAGGCCAAATTATAGAATGGAACATGTAGAAAATAAAACTAAACAATTCATAAAAATAGAATTTTACTTTATATATAAGGGTAGTCATACCAGTGTGTACCTGACAAGTTTGCCTGCACAGTTACACCTGTCAGGTAAACTTGAGCTGAGTAGTGTCCACACATGCACAGCCCTAATGCCAACATACACGGTATGGTAATTTACATCTAAAACTCAAACACAGGCAAACCTGTCAGGTATCCGTATACCCTTACGCCATAATATAATAGCTAGCCGCTAGCATAAGAGAAGCGCGAAAATTGGAATAGGTATACTTAACCTATTCGTATTTTGACACTATTCTTCATTAATATGTAAACTTACCATAGATATAATACCTTAATTATTATTTTTAAACAAAAAATTAAACCCACGTCCAAAGTAAAAATACACATAAAACTTCTGGTACTGACTTCAAAATTATGAAGATTGTATAGAGAAATAGTTAAAATTTTAGCCGATTTTAAATGCTTGCAGTTCTTTAAACAATGCCGAAATTTACAAAATCGTATCCTTAAAGACTGAGGAGCTCTGTTCAGTGCTTTTGGGTCCAGGGTATACCTTGGTGCGAAATATATTTTTGTAGCATATGCTTGTGTTACTTCAGAAAAAGTCAAAATCACTATATGTGTCCATATACATTTCGAGGAGTTCCCTCTATGCCTCATGGATCCCATTATCACGTTTCCACTTTAGTAACTAAAGGACCAATTTCGAATTATTATACCCTTTACAACAACAAAAGAATTTTGCAAATAGATCCATAAACGGCAGAGTAATGTTCAAAGTTATCCGTGTCGGTGTAAAATACTATGAGAAGTACCTTTTATATCATCATAATGTGTGATGATGGTGGTGATGATGATGATTAGGTCAAGGAGGCAACAGTGACTCAGTCGACAACAGTGACTCATATGTTTCCACGTTAAGAGAAATCATGATTAGGTTTGTCTCTTTCACACATTGTAGCACGTGACCCGCAAGCACTTTTGAACTAGTCGGCCGGCAGGTGGAGTGCCGTTAGGTTGTGTTATAGACAGAAAACAAATTCCGCGTTGATAAATTTTAATTTTAAGGTAAGTTTATTTGGATTTTTTTGCGTAAAACAATAGCAATTAGTTATAACTATTATATTTGCTGGTTGGTAGATATAGTATAATCTTCATTTATACAGTTTTTTTACGAGATTGGATTTTGGTTTTGTTATTACAAATCGAAATTTTCAAAATGGCGTAGGCGTGCACAGTGGCTCAATTTTGAAAAGTACACAGTGGCTCGTGAGTCACTGTGTACCTATGTACTAATACTTCTTATTTAAATACTTATAATTGCTATATATTTATTTATTTTGATTGCTATATTTAAAGGCAAAATTGTTTGTTCTTTAGAATGCCACGACCTCAAAAAGAAAGAAAAATTGGTAATGCCGAGAGTATAAGGAAAGGATTGATATTAATTCGAAACGGAGAGTCTATACGTAAGGCTTCGGACAATGTTGGAGTCTCTTTTGCCACTTTAAAACGATACCATCATAAATTTAAAGATGCTTCTTCGCTGGAAGATTTGACAACATACCAACTGGAGCCTAACTATTCAGTCAATATGATTTTCACAACTGAACAAGAGATTATACTAAAAAACTATATAACGCATTGTGCTCTTCTGTTTTACGGATTGACTGCAAAAGAAAGCCGGAGACTGGCATATCAGTGTGGAAAAATCAATAACTTGAAAATGCCTTGGGATTGGGATTGCCATCTTGGGAGGCGAAACAAATGGCCGGCAAAGATTGGTTAATTAGTTTCAGACGCAGACATAATATATCGCTGAAAAAACCCGAAGCCTGCAGTCTTGCCAGAGCTACGGCTTTTAACAGAGTCAATGTAGATAAGTATTTTGACAACCTTGAAAATATAATGGCTCGAAGTACCCATTTTTCCGACGGCACCAGGATTTTCAATTTGGACGAAACGTCCACCACTACCGTTCAAAAACCACAAAAAGTTTTTGCGCCAACGGGACGAAAGACTATAGGAAAAGTTACTAGTGGAGAGAGGGGCACATTGATAACAACGTGTTGTATTATAAGCGCAAGGTGAAATTTCTTACCTCCTGTTATGGTCTTTCCCAGGAAAAACTTTAAAGATCATATGATCAAAAATACACCACCTGGGACACTTGGTTTGGCAACACCGACTGGGTGGATGAATTCAACAATTTTTCCAGAGGTGATAAAACATTTTGTTAAACACACCAATTCATCAAAAGAAAATCCATCTATTTTAATTATGGACAATCACGAATCCCATCTCAGTATTGCAGCCCTAGATTTAGCGAAAAATGCAGGGGTTCACATTCTAACCCTTCATCCTCACACGTCGGCTAAGTTGCAACCCCTTGATGTGGGAATCTACGGTCCATTTAAAACTTTTTACAATGCTGCAACTGACTCCTGGCTTTTGAGGAATCCGGGAAAACCAGTAACTATTTACGACTTGGGTGAGATAATTGGATCTGCCTTTCAAAAAGCCATGACTCCAAAAAATATTACGAGCTCTTTTGCAAAATGTGGAATTTTTCCGTTCGATCGACACATATTTACAGACGAAGATTTTCTGCCAAGCTCTGTGACTGATCGCCCTTACCCAGAAGATAATCGAGATGACGGAGCTTCAACACCTGATTCTATTAGCTTACTCGATGAAAACATGCCTATCATTCCAATAACAGAACCAGAAGTAGCCCTCAGAAGCACACCATTTACGTCTACAAGTACAGACATCCAAGCTGTTCCACACTTCGAAAGCATGCCTACCACGTCTACCATTACAAGTGCACAAGCAGCTACAGCCTTGTCCACGTCTCCCGTTACAGTCACACAAACAGCCTTTGTATACATGTCTATGACTACAAGTGCCCAAGCAACTTCAGGATTCGTAAGTACGCCATCCACCTCTGCTATTACAAACACCAAAGAGATTCCAGCTTTAACAAACAGCACGCCATTAATTTCTGCACCCACCCAAGAAGCACCAGATTTTGTGAGCACGCCACCCACGTCTACATTCACAAACACGGCCATGTCCCCCCAGCCATCTTCTATTATCAACACCCCCTCTAAGATTAAAAATAAAACAACTTTTACTTCGCCGTTTGAATTTAGAGATCCCATAAAAGCTGGTCCTAGAAAATCTAACAGAAAGCGTAGACCTGGACGTAGCATAATAGCTACCGATACTCCAGAAAAGACCATGATTGAATAAGAAAAAAGTGCTACTAAACGAAAAAATTAAGCCAAAAGAAAGAAAACTTGCCGAACGGTACTAGATAGTGACGAAGAAGAAGTAAATCAGAATAAATAAATCCAATTCGCTGACTCTGAAGATGATATTGACTGGGCAGAACAGCAAGAAGAAGACCCTGAAGATGCTAAAGAAGTTTTAATAGAGATAGACTTAAAGAACCCTTTACCCCATTCACCTAAAGAAGGGGAATTTGTCATAGTACAATTAACATCAAAAAGGCAAAGATTGTTGTTTATTGGAAAGATATTAGAGGAAAGAAATCGTAATCTTGATTACTACATATCATTCTTAAAACGTAAGCCCGGCACTGAAAGGTTTGTAATGCCAGATAATCCTGACCTGTCGCTTGTAAACGAGTCTGATTTAAAATATATATTGCCAGTGCCATCTTGGGTTGGGACCTCTTCTAGGCCATTCTATAGTTTCCCTATTGATTTTTCTTCTCTACCCATTGGTTAAATTCTTCCAAAATATCATAATGTTTTTAACTCAAACTTTTTCTCTTGATCTTGATTTTATAATAATTATTCTAAGACTTTTTGTAACATTCTGTGATTTAAATTATTGATTAATAAAGTAAAGACTACTAGTAAATAAAAATATTTAGTTTAAGACTGAGTAAAGCTTACTTAGAACTTAATGGTTCCTTAACAATATAAATAAGACTGTTTATTGCAAGACTGTTGTTAATGTTTATATATATTTTTAAGTTTGTGATAATAATAAGAGAAGACATATTATTATTTACTTTATTTTATGAGAAAACTCATTGTTAACATAGTTTGTAGAATGTTGGTAAAATTGTTGATTCGACTGGATACTAAGTCAATAAAATTGATCTTTAAGTTTGTTTTTGTATAAGTAAATAAAAACTTATTTGTTTTTTCTTTAATTAATAAATAAAAACTGGATTAATTTTCGTTTTTTTTATTACTCCTTTTGATGAGTCACTGTGTACCTTTAGAGCCACTGTGGACCACAGGGTTGGGTCACTGTGTACACATGGGTGTGTACAGTGGCTCAAAAGTCTTTTTTTTTTTCTATTTTTTATTATATTTTTACTTATTTTATGGAATTGTGTTGATTCAAAATTAAACTAGAATAGTTAATTAACAATATGCAAAAGTTTCACATGAATCCCGTCATAATTTATATTTAATTTACCTTTTTGAAAAACATATGAGTCACTGTTGCCTCCTTGACCTCTAATTAACATTGTGGCATAAGCTTACAGTTCTTTAAACAACGCCGAAATCCCCAAACATGTATTGCCGGTGCTGTTTTAAGAACTGCAAGCATATGCCATCGTACCATTTACAGCAGGGACCGAAAAGGTTACCCATTTTGGTGTTTTAAACTGTTTAATTTATACGATTCTCTGAAAAACCCTAACATGCGCATCAGCCGGCATTTATACGGCTGAATTAACGGTATAAATAAACCGTTTATGAATAAGGTTCATTTTCGTTCGTTTTTCTGTGTTAAAAAAGGATACGTGATAAGTAAGTACTGCGGAACGCTATTGGTTGAATGTGTTCAATCATGTCACAACGAGAATTACGCGCCATTTTACGCAAAAATGATCATAACTGCGTAAGACATAAGATGATAATGTTATTTAATGCAAGTTCTCCGCCATTTGTTTATTATTGTTTTTACATTCATAGTCTTTCCTTGATATTGATTTGGTAAAGAGCGAAAAGTTAATTCCCAGCTTATTTTTTTAATTTCTAATGAGGCGGAATTGTAATTTAGTTCAAATTATTGAATCGCAGTAAATAAACATGCCAAAGGGTAAAAAAGATGCAGTGCACAGACATTTTACCTATAGCGAAGAAAACAACATCAGCCAGTGTAACTATTGCTGTTCAAAATTGAAAGTGAGTAGGTATTTTACATTATAATATTTTCTTTATTATTATCTAGGGTTTGTTATAGTAGATATGTACATAAGGAAAAAAATATAGAACCTATTAGAGAATATTATCTCTAGAGCACCAGCAGCGTTCGAAGACGATATAAGAATATTAAAGATTTGACTACAGTTGCTGTTTCTTAGGGTTCCGTACCCAAAGGTGCCTTAAGAAGCCTATTTCCTATGCCTTTGCTTTCCGTACGTCTGTTTGTCTCATGAATTCAATATTTTTTTACAACATACTTTACAATAGTCAATATAGGTACAGATGGTGTATTTTTTAAACCGCTTTAATAATAAAAATAAAGTTTATCAATGATGATGGTGACCGCCTTGGTCGGGTGCTCGGTTGACTACAAAGAGGCAGTTGAGGCTTTTAGATTTGCATCCTGCAAGGGGCAGATGTATGATGAGTACGAGCTTATAAGTCATAAATGATTTAAATTTTGTTTGTATATTCTACGTAGTTAGGGGCCATGAGTGTCAAAAAAATTCAATAAATGAATTTTGATTTTTTTTTTAATTTTAATCGTTTTCTGAAATTTTAATTTGATCTATTTTGCTTGTAAATTTGTAGCGAGTACTACTTGCTTCAGATTTTTATCATAACATTTAATTTTTGTGGCCAAATACAATGGCTCTAACATTAAATGAATTTAAAGTACTCACTTGCCTTGTCGACATCAAAACAGATTAGCTATAGCTATAACAGACTACCTACTGCATTGATTAATCTCAACTTTGCATGCCATTCAATCCACAAAAAGTCACCGAGGGTCAATTGTTCTTTTTGTAAGTGGCATTATATAAAGGTTGTAAGCATGTAACCAAGTCATCAATAACTTGAAACGATTCTTCATTTAAAATAGCACGAATGTCCTCATTTTCTGAACAAACCGATTTAAAGGATTGGAATCGTAGTAACATTCCATACGTTGAGGAGTAGCGAGTCGGACAATCACAATCAAATTCACAAAATCACAATTCAATAAACTTCTGATGTGGGTGTTCGGAAGATATAAAAGTAGGTACCTAATGCTCATTAAGTAATTTTGACTAGAGTAGAGATAGATTACTAATCTAATTGAAATAAGTTTCCCAGCCTAACGATTATCCATAAATATTTACAGTGTTCCATAAATTACGTTACCAGCTTTCTCTCATCTTTCAAAGTCACTTTCACTTACCAAATATCCTAATTTACAGTATTAAATAGGTAATTTTTTTTTCAGGGTCACCATGCAACAAACTTGAAAAATCACTTAGCAGTTAAACATAAAGATAAATATAACGATGTACTAAATATTAACAATGAGAAGGAAAATATTTCACCAATGAAGTCGAAAATAGATAAAACGGAAGAGAGAATTAAATTAAACTGTCTGAAAATCGTAACTATTCATGGTCGACCTTTTCAATATCTTTTCTATCGAAGCATTTCAAGATATTATTAACATATCATTAAATAAGAAGGAAAAATTTATAAATATTCAAAGTGTTAAGCCCATGGTCGCTGACAAAGCATATGAAGTTAGATCAAAAATTGCATCTGAAGTAAAAGGTAAATTAGTCAGCTTAAAGTTGGATTCTGCGACATATATGTTTCGATCATTCGTCGGAATAAACTTACAATTTATCAAAAATGGAAAAATTACTGTAAGGACATTGGCAACAAAGGAAGTTTTTGATAGCCAAACGGGAGACTATCTCAAAACAGACCCTTGAGGAAGTGCTTAATAGGTATAGAATTGACATCTCACAAATATATAGCATCACAACATATAACGGAAAGAATTTAAAAAAATGGCCAACCTGCTGGGCGGTTCATACGACACAATTGATGAAGATGAATCCAACTCTGATGTTTAATATGAAAGCGGTGAACAAAACGAAGGAACGCTGTAGAAGCACTGACACAATCAGATGAGCTTTCGTTCAAACCTCGTACAATGTTGTGTGCAGCACATACCTTCCAACTATCCATAAAAGACGCCATATACAGGCAAACGCCTACGTCAAAAATTTACTTAGTAACGTACGACACGTTGTAAGAATCCTGCGAACACCTACTTTGAGAAGTTTATTGAAAAGGGCAAATATGAAATATCCTGTAATTGATTGTTCGACTCGCTGGTCCTCAACGTATGAAATGCTTCTACGATTCCAGTTCTTTAAATCGGTTTGTTCAGAAAATGAGGATATTCGTGCTATTTTAAATGAAGAATCGTGGCAAGTTATTGATGACTAGGTTACATGCTTGCAACCTTTATATAATGCCACTAAGAAGCTACAAAAAGAACAATTGACCCTCGGTGACTTTTTTGTGGAATGGATGACATGCAAAGTTATGGTTAACCAATGCAGAAGTCTATTTGTTAATAGATTATCTGTGTCGATGTCGGCAAGGCAAGTGAGTTTGCTTAAAACTCCTTTGATGTTAGAGGCATTGTATTTGGACACAAGATTAAATATTATCTTGACAGATGCTGAAGCAAGTTATGCTCGTCACTACTTACACCAAACTTACGAACAAATAGTTTAAATAAAAACTTTTCATAACGATGATGTTGGCGATGAATCAACCCCCTTAATTGACCAATCGATTACTAATGATGAGCGACCAAGAACAAGCTCAAATCAAGAGCCAGGTACTAGTTCTGCTGGACAGGATATGTGCGGTGTAATAGAAGAAATTTTAAAACAAACAGAACTGGAAAGAGGACTAGAGCGCCAGCGTAACATTAGCGCTATTGATAGTATGCTACAAGAAATCAGAACTCTGCCAAGGCTTTTATCAAAGGAAAATATTATTACATTTTGGAACACAAAGCTCTCTTCACCTGCAATGGCTAAATTGACCTTATGTGTTTTAGATGCGCCAGCTACTCAGATATCAGTAGAAAGGCTGTTTTCTTCTTTAAAATTTATTTTGTCGCCGGCCAGAACTAATTTAAGTCCCAGTGTGCTTGAAGACATAATGGTTATTAGAAATAACAAGGATTTGTTTAATTAAAATCAAGAGTAACAGTTTTTATAATGTTTATTAATCATAATATTTTGACTTCTATGACTGATTATTTAACATTTGTTTTTTATTATTTGATGCTATACATAACTCCTAAGTATTTCTTGCATACAATCCAATTTATAATTATTAGGTATTCTTAACATTTCATTAGCAATTATCTTAGCGATAAGCTGATTAGTTTCAAGTGAATTTTTTTCTGATTTTATATCAGCCTCGTTCTTGTTTAACGGTGGCGGTGTAGATTAATTTTTTAGTCTTGTGGTTTTTTCTGAAAGTTATTAATATAAATTATTCAAGTTTAGAATAGAGAACCCCACCACCACATAAGTATTCAGCGCCACTAACATAATATTTAGGTACTTAAATTTATTTTATCTCATTATAAACTCACTACTATGCCTAAGTCGGTATCAGCCCGAACAACATCCTGAATCCTGATAAGACAATATTTTATAGAACTCACGTTCAAGTTGGCTGCTACCGACTTCAAAATTATGAAGATTACTAGTTGAAATTTTGGACGAATTGAAAATGGACATTATTTAGAAAATAAGTTTTATTTCATACTTTTTTTTGCATTTTTACTTTGGAAGTCGGTTTTAATTTTTTGTTGAAAAATAGTAAAATTACCTACGTAATAACATTTTTAACATAATGAAATTTTAAATATAAAAAAAGAGCGTTGTTGTTAAACTTTTTATTACTGAAAACCATAATTTAATGTTCGTTTATTTTTAATCCTTTAGATGTTTAATAAGTAAGTAGATAAATAAATTTTCTGATTTAAAAATTATTATCTTCACCGACTGGACTTCCACTTCAACTCTATGGTCGTTATCGACATGGCTTCAACTTCAAGTGACATGAGTTTCTTGCCAACAATAATTCCTACGTCTTGCTTCACATCATCACTAAAATGGAATACTTATTAAAAATAATAATATAAAATAAAGATTACTTTAAAATTTAAATTAAGATTTAGGTATATAACCTAACCACTGAAGTTGAATAAAAATGCATTAATTCACAAAATTAACATAATTTTATAGAATATAATTATTAAAGTCTGGTAAAGTATAATATTACTTATTAAAGTTTTTTCTATCTTATAAGATAACTATATAATAAAAATAGTACCTAAGTTATAGTAAGTCTGTGATGCCACTTAACCTAACCTGCCTTTTTGTTACAACAATACATTGTCAATAATGTTGATATGCACTCGGTGAGCATAACTAACGATTAGCGCTCAAGTAATATACTAAAAGTAATAATTATAGAACACTTGACAAGTATATACAGGTGATTTAAACTCTGAATATACAGAGATAATATAAAAAGAATATACAATTACTGTTACTGGCATACAACTGTTCCGTAAACGCAAAAGGAACGGTTTCACTCATGTTTCACTAATAATGTTGACCTTTATTAGAGACTTGGGCACGTAAATTTTGAGATAAATATTTATAATTTATACTATTTGGGAATAATAATCATCAATGCAAATCAAATCAAAATCAAATCAAAATTTTTTTTATTCAAAATTGGTATTTTTAAATACTCTTTTTGAACGTCGATACTACGTGATGCCTACCACCGGTTCGAGAACTAACCCAGCGAGAAGAGCCGGCAAGAAACTCGTCTGGGGCCATCTTTTACCAAAAAGATGGAAAATTATTCTTTTAAAATCAAAATTATTACAATGTTTACTTATGTCTATGTAACAAATAATAAGATAAGATAAGGAGCCACCTTATTCCCAAGGTGTGCCGTCTTGAATAAAGTCATTAATTTTATAATACGCTTTGGCACACAAACGCTCTTTAACTACTTTTTTAAACTTATTAATGGGAAAGTTTTGAACCTTTTCTGGGATTATATTGTATAAGCGTATACATTGGCCTTTAAAGGATTTACTAACTTTGCTTAGTCTGAACACTGGCATATCTAACTTGTTCTTATTTCTAGTGTTTACACAATGATTATCACATTTCTTTTTGAAGTTGTTTAGATTCTTTCTTACATATAACACATTTTCCAAAATGTATTGAGATGCGACGGTCAGAACTTTTATTTCTTTAAACTTTTCCCTTAGAGATTCAAAAGTCGACATCTTATAAATAGAACGTATAGCACGTTTCTGCAGCACAAATATTGCATTAATGTCCGCAGCGTTTCCCCACAAGAGGATGCCGTACGACATTATGCTATGAAAATAGCTAAAGTAAACTAATCGCGCGGTCTCTATGTCGGTAATTTCTCTAATTTTTTTAACAGCGTATGCTGCAGAACTCAGCTTATCTGCCAATTTAGCAATATGTGGTCCCCACTGTAACTTACTATCTAATGTTATACCTAGAAATACAGTGGTGTCTACTAATTTCATTTTCTCATTATTTAATAGTATATTGGTTTGTGCCTGCGTAACATTTGGCAAGCTGAACTTTAAACATTTTGTTTTATTAGAATTCAACAGTAAATTATTAGCATTAAACCAATGTACTATTTTTGAGAGAGCACTATTTACCTCGTCATTGTTAGATTGTCGTCGCTTCACATTAAAAATTAGTGAAGTGTCATCAGCAAAAAGTACTATCTCATGCTTATCATTAACTAGATAAGGTAGATCATTTATATAGATGAGAAATAGAAAAGGGCCCAAAATAGACCCCTGTGGTACTCCTAGTTTAATTTTAGTACCATTAGACCTTTTGGAATTAACTTCTACAGTCTGTGTTCTATTTATTAGATAAGAGCTTAGAAGCTTTAGTGCCGTGCCCCTTACACCATAATGGTATAATTTCCTGAACAGCGTATCATGCTCCACACAGTCAAATGCTTTGGATAAATCACAGAATATACCAAGTGCATCCTGTGACCTCTCCCAAGCTTCAAATATACTGCACAGAAGACTGATACCTGCATCTGTTGTGGACCGACCTTTAGTAAAACCAAACTGATTACTATGTAACAATTTATTCGAGTTGAAGTGAAAAAGTAATTGATTTAGAATAATTTTCTCAAAAATTTTACTTAAAGTCGGTAATATGGATATTGGTCTATAGTTAGCTGGGTCTGATTTATTCCCAGCTTTAAAGAGAGGCATCACCTTGCTGTGCTTCATCAAGTCAGGGAACACGCCACTTTTAATACAATTATTAAAAACTAATGCTAGGTGAGGGGCAATGATGTCAATTACTGGTTTTATAACTTTTGTGGACATACCCCAGAGATCAGTTGTACTTTTAATATTAAGTAATTTAAATGCCTTGATAATGTCTCTAGAGTCTATTTCTTTGAAAATAAAATTTACATCACATTCCTTCACATTATCTCTAAGTAATTTTTCGGCAACTGTAGGTGATGAATTTAAGTTTTTTGTAGTTGAGATCGGAATGTCTGCAAAAAACTTCTCAAATACTGTCGCAACTTCAATGTCAGAACTAACTTTTTTATCATTAATATAAAGTTCAAATTTAGAGTTGCGACTGGCGACTCTTCCAGTCTCATCTGCAATTATTTTCCAGATGGTTTTCACTTTGTTTTTAGAGTTCTTAATTTTTTCTTTGATGTGAAGAACCTTCGCCGCTTGACATACCTTCTTGAAAATCTTCGAGTATTTCTTGACATATAGTTTAAAAGCTTCACTCCTGTTCATTGACTTCTCGTTATACAAGTCATACAATCTTTGTCTACTAACAATAATACCTGCAGTTGCCCAGTTACTAAAATTATTTCTTTTATTACTAAATCTGACCGATTTAGAAGTAAATACAGAGTCAAATTGGTTTTTTACTACTTTAAATAAATTATTAAAAGTTTCATTTGGATTAATTGACTCATTCAAACATTGAAAACTTGAAAGTAATTTACTTCTAAATTTCTCAATACGTTTTGTGTTTACAGGAATAAACTCAATATTTTCTATCGGATTATTATCACATTTAAGATCAAATGATGCTAGCTGTCCACAGTGATCAGAGTTAAGTACATTAATTATGTCTTTCCTAAAAGGAGTGACATTTGTGAAAATATTATCTATACAAGTAGCTGTTGTTTCACATATTCTTGTTGGTTCATAAAATAAATTAATTAGATTATACGATTTGAACAAAGATGTGAATCTAACAGTGGTGGAGTTAGAGTCTAATAAATTAATATTAAAATCACCACATACAATAATCTTCTTATTAGAGACACATACTTTCGTCAGCACTTGATCCATTATTTGTTCAAAAGAATCGTATAAGCTTGATGGAGGCCTGTATACACATACAATAATAAAGTGGCTCAACTCAATACAAGCCAACTCAATAATTCGTTCACTAGACAGTTTTACAATATCTTTACGTTCTTTACATTTCAATTTATTATTAATCAAAATTAAGGAGCCACCCCTAATGACATTGTCTCGACAGAAAGAGCTCCCTACTTGGTGATCACAATAGTTAAATATTAATTCATGATTTTTTAACCAATGTTCTGTTACGCATATAATGTCAATTTTAAATTCATTTAAAAATAACTCAAGTTCTAATTCTTTCCCTATTATGCCTTGTAAATTTTGATGCACCAAGTTTATATTAAAATTACAGTTTTTCCCAGAGTTCTTACTAGGCCCTTCGTAGGAGGTATAAAGGATCAGTATAAATATTTCCAGCTAAGAAATTGCTAGAATGAGCCTCTGTTGTCCTATAATCTAATTTAAATTATTTGGAACATATTCCAAGTTTTTACTAATAAAATTGTCAGTATAAGAACACTGCTCAATAAAAGCAGTGGTCGGCTTAGCCAATTTTTTGGCTTGTCTTAAAACTAAAAAATTATATAGCCATTTAGCTAAATGTCGTGTAAAAAATTTAGATAAGTAATACTTATCATATGTTAGATTATTTAACCTAGAGATAAAAATATTATTAAAGTCAACCACATCGATTTGTGGTAAAGTTTTATTTAAAACTAAACAATTTTGATTAGTAGCACTACACAGTAGGCTGTTCAATTTAAACCTAATATAATTTTCTTTAGTCTCGTGCGGCAGTTTATTATTTGATAATTTGATGTAAGGAAAGGTAAACAATAAGATTTTTTTAATATTTTCTTTGTTACTTAATGTGTCTATATAATCTAACATCTGTTTTTTGTTTATCTTTCCTCTTCTCCCGACTAGTAAAACTAAAGTTGTATTGGGGCAACAAGTAGAATTGATTGCCCGGCTAATGATTTGTTCAAATGATGCCCCCGGCAAACAAGTGCTAGTTACTTGTTGTCCCAAACACAATTTATTTAGATACACACCAAGTCCATGGCCTATTTCATCACAGTAAATGCTAATGAAACCAGACTCTGGGGTATGTGTCTGTGTCTTATTATAATATTTTGAGGATTCAGTACAAGCCTTCGACTCTGAACAGATAACTGACTTATTAATATCGTACTGAGAATTATTGATATTTTTGTGGCAATTACAATTGTTATAAAAAGAATTTACACGGTCCTCATTATACTGTCCAATTTCAATCAGGTCATCCATAGCTGATATATGTGCAGAAATTTCTTTCTGCGCTAATTCATACTTTTGTTGAATAAGTGTCAATGAGCAGTGTAACTGTGAAATTTCAGATTGAAGGCTACTTACATCCGCCTCATAGCTAAGCCTAGTATTTTCTAGCTCTTTACAGCAGCTTAATAATTGATTTTTAATAATGTTTTTATTTTTTGTCAACCGTATAAGCTGCCTTACATTTTTTTTGTTTTTTTGCACTAGTAACTCGGTTTTCCTAATACATTTTTTAACTTTAATATACTTTTTAAATTTATTTTTGCTACACATAGTATGATAGTTATTTATTGTATCATCCCCAGTGAGATCTATGGTAGTAATGTTATTCTTTGTAAAGTTATTTCCGTTACCTAAAAGTTCATCGTATAAACATTGAGTTTCTTCCAACTTTTTGCATTGTAACTGATGTTCAAGGGACTTGATATACTCCTGAGCATCTTGCAGCATCTTTTTAATATTATGTGTGTCCTGCAAACATTGTTCATATTCTAATCTACAATTGTCAAAGCCGTCCACAACACTTTGCAGTTCTAAGTTATGGTCACAGATGTTTTCATATTGTTGATTTAACTTGTTAAGTTCTGATTTTAAATCCACATTTTTTTTCAAAATTAAAAGCATTTCCTTTTCACTTTCTTCACGTTCAATGAGTAGCTGCTGGCATTGATCCTTTGAGTCCTTCAACTCCTGAAGAGCGACCCGGAGCTGCTCTTCTGACCGGCGAGCTAAGTTTGAACGTGTCATCATTTTGCAGATGTATTTATTCATGATATCTGAAATCCCCGGGTTTTTCGCAGAATATCAGGAACAAAATTCAAATTCCACTTTGATATTGTAAAGTTCGTTGGTGCAGTCAGCTGTCACTTTAAAACTTGTTGAAATTCCACAATAAAGTCTACTCGCTTGTAAACTATTTATTTTCGTCCATATTTACACACTAAATATTAGTTTTACGAACACTAATAGCGTAAAATAGTAATGTAATATAATAAAAAACAATTTTTAAATCGGGAGATACAATTCTACGTAACGTCTCAAATGTTGCCACACGAGAAAAAGTCAACTTGTAAATCAAATTAAATCGAATCAAATGTAATAACTTAAAAATCTTACACCACCTCAAAGGTAAAAGATAAGGTAAGGTAAAATATTCTACGAGAAAGAGTGACTTTAAAGCTGCTAATATTCATAGTTAATTACCAAAATAATTAACAAAACCTAAATATAGATAGAGTACCTACTACCTAGATATATATGTAGATAAAGTCTCAAATCCAATAAAAATGTATTATGTTTATACTTACTCGTTATAAATTATAACAACCATAGTTCCTCTCGGTGTTAGAAACGCAACATTATCAATAGAGTCCCTCTCTGGCATTCGATCGAGCTCGCTAAAAATAAAAAAACATGACGTGTACAGGTACACGTGGCAGAAGTGAAACTTCATTCATAATTTAAAATCCAAAAATACTCTCATCAGCCTACAGACATCACTTCAAAAAATAAAATTTGTACACCTAGCGCCATCTGTTTAAAAAGTTATGTAAGTTATGTAAACGCAAACTTGATATTTCACTATCAACGTCGCTGAAGAGGTTTCACATCAAAAATATACTGTCGTAACTGGTCAGAAAATATAAATAGCACTAGCTATTAGACAGGACATACTCACATTCGTACTTCAATATCTTCAAATTGTCTTGCTACATATTTTGTAACTTCGACTCTTCTGGAACCACGGGGTAAAAATTTTGAGAAATGCCCCATAGCGTAGAACATCGGTTGTTTATAGAATGTTCCTTTAGCTGAGTCCACTAGTATGGAAGCGTCTAGCTGGGTGCCAACACAGCTCGGTCCACCGGCCATGTCCAAACACAGGTTCCAGTCCATCCAACCAACTATATTGAAGTTTAAGTCCTACAATTTCTTTTAATTAGCAAAATGGCTAAGCCCCTCCCGAATGCCACAAATATACATTAGATGCATTGATAAGTTGAAAATAGAATACTAGTAACTAGTAAGTAGGGGTAGTACTGTATTTAATACTCTACTCCCTATTATACTCAATATACATTTCCTTAAGTAGCAGGAACTCACAGCTAGAATGTCTTTTGTGTATATTTCAGCGTGTTTCCATTTTCCCAATACCGGTCCAGAGGCAGGCACGGCTGAAATATAAAAATAATCAAAATTAACATTTTGGAAACTTTAAATAATAATTTAATATCAATAGATTGATTATTATTATGAGTCTTATAAAATCAGTCAAGTGCGAGTCGCGCACGTAGGGTTCCGTATAATTATATTGATATTATACATGTTTACTTATTATTTGGTAATTTTTGTACGAAGTTTTCCAAGTAAGCGAATTTTACAAGTTATGTATCTATAGCTCCTGAACTAAAAAAAGTATATAAGCCGTTAAAGTTTTCCTTTAAAGTTTAATAGACATTACATGGACTACCGTCATAAATTTTATCAGATTTTTCGAGCTAGCCGTTTAGCTTTTAGAGGGGACACCCTATTTTAACAAAAAAATGTGCTTTAAAGTTGAATATCTGGCGGATACCTAAATTTAAAAATCGTCTTAGCAATGGTTTTAAAATATATATCTAATGATACCTCACACTATGGAGTAGACGCGAGAAAAAAAAAACATCCCGCTGAGGTACTGTTATATCGCAAGTTGCATGAGTTCATATGTACCTATAGTAAAATTGCTGAGTTTACCATTGCATTATTGCTAATGCAATAGGAAACCTACATTATTTCCGTTTAATTAAAATATAGTGTTGTCGGTTAGATTGAATTGGAATTCCGTCGGGCGCAGGTCTCTCTCTAAGTTCTTTTTTATAATATACGAGTATCTTTTCGTGTCAATTAAAATAGCTTAAAAATGAACAACTCCATAACAGTGGTGTCATCACGATGTTTCCTTCACCGTTAAAGCGTCCGTATAATGTACTTGAGATCTGAAAAAGTCACATTGGTATACGCCACGACCTGGGAATCGAACCTACACTCTCTCGAGTGCGAATCAAACTGTCTACCCACTAGGCCACGGAGCTATCTAACTTTAAATAAGATTGTTATTAATCTATGCAATTTTCGTGGTTTATTTACTACATACGTTATAGCTGCTAGTATCAGCTGATTTTCTCTGCTCGCACCTGCGCGGGCGCGGGTGACGTGTTTGCGCGGCCTACCCCTCGCCAACCGACCTCCGACCGCCAACTCCGCCCGTGTGGATATGTACTATGTACGTTGTACATTGCATATTGAACATTTTAACTTTTACAAAAACAATCGATTAAAAGCAAATGACTAGTACCAATGGATCTATCTCATGGCCTAATTTAAGCCCACGAAGTTAATGGGACTGGTCTGAATACACCGGTATAATAATGAAAAGCGTAATTCGTTTAGTCATTCTAATAATTATAATAATCCATGTGAAAATGTCGGCGACTATGATTTAAACTAACCGATCGGATTACGAAAAAGTGACGTCGTTCTCCGACTAATTTAGGCACACTAAAATTTTCCACAAAATCCATTTCTTCAAAATTCTAATCTTAAATCAAATAATTCATCTCAACACATTCCTTCAGGAACCTCTGTATCGTTGAGTCATATTTCTAAATCATTGGACCACACGGGTAACCATCCCCAAACAAGTGCCAATATCTCTAAATCATTGGACCACACGGGTAACCAGCCCCAAACAAGTGCCAATATCTCTAAATCATTGGATCACACGGGTAACCAGCCCCAAACAAGTGTCAATAGCTCAAAATCGTCGGACCGCCATACGGGTAGCCAGCACCAAATAAATGTCCACAATCTTTAAAAAATATAATAAAAATTATATTGATAATGAAAATAAAATGGAGTCTAATTTTAAAACTCCAATATATGAGAGAAAAAATATCCTTGTCTCACATTGATTTAAAAACCGAATTATCTACGCGTCCTTTACGGTTTCTAATAGACACTGGTGCAAGCATAAGCCTTAAAAAAATCCAGCTTAGATCAAAAAAATATTTTATCCCGCGAAATAGTTAAGATAAAAGGGATCAATAATTTCGAACATTGTTCTGAATCTTTAGGTACATCTCAGGTCATTTTTTATTTATCTAATAGCACTTATAATTATAAATTTCATATATTTAATGATGATGAAAGTCTAGAGTATGACGGCATCATCGGTAGTAATTTTTTAGGCTATTTTCAAGCTAACATTAATTACGAATCCAAATTAATTAATTTTTGCGGGCAAACCATGGATATGAACTATGTTCAGCCAACTGACATAATTCCTTCGCGTTCCGAAGCCGTCATCGAGTGCGCGGTATCAAATTACTCACCCGAGCGTTACCCGATCAATCAAGGATTATTATTAGACCATACTTTTAAAGATGGCATTTATTTCGCTAATTGTATTGTCATAATAAAATCTAACAAAATAATTAACGTAACAATTTTAAATACTACTAACTCAGCTATTGAAATCAAAGATTACGCCGTAGAATTAATCCTTTTGAACCACAATATACTTCTAATATTATATCGTCACAATTCGTTAATTCTATTATTATTCTATATCTAATACAGATAGAGTGCAAAAAGTACTTGATCTTATTCGCTGCTCACATTTAAATCATGAAGAGAAAGAAACTCTTTGGTTACAAACTACCGATAGAAATCGCCTTGCTGTACTCAAATTTTTAATCAGTGCCATAATTCCAAATCTCGCACTGATCATCCAGCATCTCTTGTTGTCTTTAATGATAATAGTATTATAAATGATTCCGTGCCGGAGGAAACATATATTGGCACACCAAATCCTTTGAAAAGAAATGTTGTGTTAACCAATCTCCTTCTCCTCCAAAACCTCTCATCACTTTTGGATGTGATGATCGATCTTAACGGGGGCGTTGTTATGTCGCAAATTGCATGAGTTCATATGTTATATAGTAAAATTGCTGAGTTTCCCATTGCATTATTGCTAATGTAATAGGAAACCTATATTATTTCCGTTTAATTAAATCAGTGGCTCTCAAACTTTTTTGGTGACGGAACCCATTTGGAAAGCAAAATACTTGACGGAACCCTACAATAAAACAATAGTTTTTAAAAGTGTATTCTTTATTAATAAACATAATAAAAGTACAATGTAACAGTTACTGATTATTACTTACTTTAACATGCCACATGGCAAGTAAATTATTACAAGATATTAAAAAGAAAAAATCTAACTAATGGGAGGTATGAAAATGTTTTTTATTTTTCATTAATTGGTTGATGTCAGGTTTGATAGAATACAGTTGCAGTCTCATATCAGGTTCGGCGTCCAGTCTATTGCTTAATTTTGTTTTCGTGGCATGGCATATTTGCGCGAAACAGGATTCTCAACGTATGCAACGTTGAGAATCCTGTTTCGCACAAATATGTTGTTGGGAACGGGAGAAGAATATTCAGAGCCATGTTACCAAGCATTGGATATTCATTACGAATTCTGCACCAAAAATCGTTGAGAGACATCGTTTTCAACAGTGGCTCCATACTTGTGTCTGATGACATTTCTAAAAGAGATTCATATATCTCGTTTGACATACTTTCGGGCTTTTGCAAGTTGGGTAAAAAAGGATTATGAATCCATGAATTCAGTTTTATTTATGTATTCTGTTCTTCGGGAAAATACTTTTCAAAAGATGCGCGCATCGAAGTGAGATATTGGACCAATTCTTCAAACATATCATCTTGAAACATTTCTGAGTCGTTATTGCTAACAAACTCACTGAGTGACGTAAAGCTTTCTATAAGCTTTATATTTCTCTCTTATCAATGCAAACAATCCAAAAATCTAATTTTCGTTTGAAGGCAGTATTTTGTTATAGGCCTGGAACACTGTTGTCTGTTTACCTTGCAATGATAAATTCAATTAATTTCGTTTTTGAATTACCAAGTTTTATCATACAAACGGTCTTTCAAATTAAAAGAAGTATCAGCTGAAAGAAACATTTGTAACTCCGCTCTAAGTTCAAATAGCCTTGTTAAAGTTTTACCCCGAGACAGCCATCGCACTTCTGTATGGAGCAGCAGTGTTTTATGTTTGCTGCCATAATCTTCACACAATAATGAGAACAATCGGGATTGTAGTGGTCGTGATTTGATAAAATTAATTATTTTTACCGCTTCATCCATAACTAATTTTAGATTTGACGGCATTTGCTTCATCGCAAGTGCTTGTCTATGCAGAATACAATGGCTGGAACTACAATTAGGCGCTTTATTTTTTATGGGTAAAACTGCTCCTGCTGTTTTATCTGTCGCCTTGGCCCCATCTGTACAAATGTCAATGCAATCGTTCCAACTGAGATTATTTTCTTCAAAAAATATGTTTATTTTATTAAAAATTTCTTCCCCGGTAGTGTTTGTGGGCAGCGGTGAACACATAAGCATGTCTTCTTCAAAAGAACTTTCATATGGATATCTCACGATAACCAGCAAGTTAGCCAGACCAGCGACATAAGTTGACTCATCCATTTGCAAGGCGAATCGTGTTCTTGTACAGTATCGTTTGATAGCGGCATAGTAGAAAGACGCTTTGCAGATTTTTCATCGAGCATACATTTTGTTATGTCTAACACACATGGCTTTATTAAATTTTCAGCGATAGTGTGCTTTTCACCTGCTTGTGCAATACGATAGCTAACTAAATATGATGCCTCCGTGGCCTTTTCATTGATAGTTTGTGTTACATGCATCATATTTTTTTTACTTTCTAATAACTGTTCTTTTCTGCGAACAAAAAATTATTTATTCTTGTATTTAGACTCGGGGTGTACAGTTTCTAAATGTCGGCGCAATTTGGCTGGTGCCATGGAACTATTAGGAAGCAGTTTACTACGTAGCATGCAGAGAGGTGAGCCGTTGGAATCAACAAATCCGAAACTGATATATAATTCATCATACTTCCTTTTTTTCGTCTTTGAAGCTTGACGTCGTGGCATCATCGTCTGGATCGGTAATTGCTGCATTCTCCGCGCGTACTGCTTTTGAACTTTATTTATTAATAATGTTACACGTCAGGATGGTGGGGTCTAAATAATGCACAATCGTTACTGCTTATAAGAGACTTACACCCGGTTTCTGAAAGGCTAATCAAATAGTTGATGAACTAACACGTTGTTGAGTTAACAGGCTTGTTAAATCAATATCCGTTTCTGAAACGCTGATTAGTGAAAAATTTACTAATCATTGATCAAATTGACATGATACATACAAGCACATAAAAGCCTTAAATAGCTTTCCAGAAACCGAAAACAGCGCTTGACATATTGTTTGACCATACGTTTGACATTAGTTTTGTTAACTAACACGTTGATCAAATCAAATGACTGATCAAGCTTTTTACACCTCAATTTACACTTGACAAGATATTTGCCCGTTGATTAGTTGATTTTGGCGTTGATTAGCCTTTCAGAAACCGGGGGTAAGTTTCGTCCAAAGAAGAAATGTACAAATTTGATACAATCAGAATACAGCAGAAAGTAGAACAATAGACACTAGTTACATATCACGTTTAAACTCCGCAATTAGCTAGCCAGCTTGTAAGTAGGTAGGTAGGAGCTTATCGCTCCGAACGCTAATCGTCAACTGACTGACGAGGCGCGACGCGCGATCGCCGCTTTTATACTTAGTCCTAGACTCGATCTCGAACATTCTCAAAAATACTCGAGTCGGCGCCTTTGATAAACAAAAAGCGGAAATAAAAATAGAAATACAAAAAATGTGTTGTAAACAATCTCGACTTTATATTTTGAAGTTAGAGCCGAAAGTCGCTTGTTCACAACTATAGTGTCTAATTCAAAGGCGGCTTTTATCAAAGGGACTGCGCGCTCACAAGTATACGCGCGGCGGCGGCGCGGCGGGCGGAGTCAAAACGTTCAACGAGAGGTGTTTTGATTTTTTTTTCTAAATTCTTGCGGAACCCCTACAGGGGTATCGCGGAACCCTAGGGTTCCGGGGAACACACTTAGAGTATAGCTGAATTAAAACATAGTGTTTTCAGTTATATTTAATTGTACTTCCGTCGGGTGCAGGTCTCTCTCTAAGTTCTTTTTTATAATATATATTTTCATGTCAATTAAAATAGTTTTCTTTTAAAACAAATCCTGAACGCTCCGTAACAGTACTCCAAAAAATATATTTTTCGTGATTTTATTTAAGCAATTTGTCGATGTGGTAAATACACATATCCATGTAAAGTTTCATTTTTCTAGCACTAAGGACTACTTTCCGTTTGGACGGCAAGCCGAAGACGGATGGACGGACATCACGAAACCGAGACGTGAACTATGAAATTCTAAAACCCTCAACTAGCTAGCCTATTTATATAAACAATTCATACCTAAACTAGCTTCAGAGTTTATTATGAACTTGTCTGGGAAAGTCTCCGTAACTGGTGTCAAGATGGACGCAGGAAGGAAATAATCTTCGTAGAAATGTACTGCGATGCCGTCGATGTACTGTAGAGCTGATGCATTGTAATAGACGACCTGCAAATAAATTTTATTATGTAAAATGGATTGATTTTGGTTTTTCATGTGTAACATCTCTCGCTATAAATAATGTCTGAAAATAGGATTTCGTAAAACCGGGACGAAGAGCACAACACTTCCGGACGAGCAAGGTAAAGTTGACAATTTTGTGCTGCGAAGCGGTGGTAATGTTAGAAGTGCAAAACTTTAATTGTTTTATTTACATTTATATTTTTTCATTTACATCTTTTCATAATAAACAACTTACAAGTATTGACTTAAATTTTAGGGAAATTTGTAAAATGCGCTTACTTGGAAAACTTCCCACAAAAATAACGAAATAATAAGTTGACTACGGAACGTATTCAGTGTGTGGCATGTCACGCACTTGGCTGGTTTTTAACTTACATTATTGAACCATATAGTAACAAAGTTCTTTTGATCGTCTCCCACTATTATCTTGGTGTCTGGTGAACACGAACGAATTGTGGGACCGAAGTACTGAG
Organism: Phengaris alcon alcon; assembly: GCA_037179445.1. Lineage (NCBI taxonomy): Eukaryota > Metazoa > Arthropoda > Insecta > Lepidoptera > Lycaenidae > Phengaris > Phengaris alcon. The sequence goes on along the minus strand of JAYRCH010000497.1, from coordinate 445,828 downwards.
GCAGCCACCTTTTCTATAGGTTGAGAAATAATAAAAATAAAAAATAGAATTTTATAAGGGCTACCATATACGGTGCGGCTTACCATCAGTTCGGCCTGAACGGATGTAAAATTGTATTTGTCTGTGTGCAATTTCGAGATCGCATCAGTCGGCCGGATGGATTGAAGCGATTCGTTCTAGTGTTGCCAACTCTGTTTTTGTGAAACTACTAAACTCGCGTCGATTTCAACTAAAAACTACTAAAAGAATACTGAAAACTATCAAATAAGCTACTAAACTTAGGAATCCCTAAAGGACCCACAAAATCACTGCATTTTAGGTTTTGTTATAGCGAAATTTTATTATTTATTGAATTTTATTATAAATTTTACCGTTAAATTAAAATATACTAGGAAATATTACGTATGTAGTAATTAAACGGGTAGTTTAAAGCAAATTACGGACGAATACTGCGATGTATTATTATGATAAGGTGTCAATATTTTTTTTTTGTGTCTAACCTAGGTAATTTTGCGTATGATTACTGTCTGGCTATTTCGTACTAAAACAATACTAACAACTAAATCCTAACTAAGGATAATAAAATACTTACTTTAGCAGTAAAACTTTGTAAATTTGTGTGACAAATCGCTTCAGTTCGCACTTCTCGCCAGAGCCGCCGTGGGGGCGTATGTCGGGTACAAGCGTAACACGATACGTAATACGTAATAAACACGAACGTAGCTCGCGGCAAACCAAAACGAACTGATGCGATTTTTACCTGTATGTGCTCGTATCTGTTCAGGCCGAACTGACGTCAGTTGTAACTGAAACGATCGGCCTCTCGTCTGTGGAAGCCTTAAAGGTAATATGAATACATTTTATGCATGTAATTGCAAAATAATATTTTGCAATTCTTAATTTAAGCTTCATTTCATATTCGTAGACATCTTGGTCCACTTTTTAAAAAAGTGCCATAAGTCACTGATAATTCTACTAATTTAGAAAAGTTTACTGGGATCGTCGAGCCACTGTCAAAATGACGTATTATATAAGACGACGGCAGTCCAAACCGTAAAGGTAATTTCAGACTACGCTATACTATTTTGCTATATAGCAAAGAAGGACCAAATGCTATACTATATAGCATGGCGTTCACATTACGCGATATTATCGAAAGCATATATGGTATATAGCAAGCTCAGTTGACCGCGATCTTTGAAGAATCATATTTAGATGATGAGGACCAGAGGGCGTTGATTGGTTTCACATCGTCTCCGAGTTAAAAAATAAATATTATTGCAAACGTTAGCCATTTAAGTGTAAATAGTATCATTTTGTGACAACGAACTTCCAAATTTATAGTGACAGTGTTTTCCACGGAAAAAATTGTGAATTAAAAACATTTATAAAAAAGTCTCACGAATATTCAGGTGAATTGTGTGCTAAAAAGTAAACTATATCAGTGCTTAGTACTTTATATTGTGTGTTGCGTACCATATTACCGTAAAAAACTATATAAAATAAGACTCAAAAAAGACAGTGAATCTAAATTAGTACATTTTATGAGAACAAAGGAATTTCAAACTTTATTAAAACCGTTACTTAAAGGAAAGTTGCTCAGCACTAAATATAGAGGACATCACACAACTTGCTGTATACGACCTGTATAAAAAGTACTGAGATGCAAACATAGATGGCGTGCTTCTAAAATAAAATTAATATCTAAAAAATCATATTTCAAAGCACAATTGAAAATAAATAAAAAATATTCCGAGACAAAGTAGGTACATTGTAGGAATTCATTATGTAAAAATATAGTAGAAATAATACAATATAAATATGCACTAAACTGTATAAGAAGCTAAATTTCAAAATGAACATTAATGCTTCACTAGCACAGTGATTTACCGCTGTGACATAAAACGGCAGGTCGCACGATCAAATCCTAAAACGGATCTCTTTTTTTAAGTATAGTAGTTACTCAACTGTTTACTTTCCTCCAAAATGGATAGCCCGGACATAAATATTACGCAAAGGCGAAAAATAACTCAGAGCAAAACATATTCTACAGTTGAGAGTATCTATGGATACACAATAAATACATCTCCCAGTTCAGGCAAGTCAGAAAATGCAAATAGTTTACGGGACCTCTCGAGAGTGCTCCTAAAAAATGAAGTAGAGGAATTAAGGAACGAGATAGCTAACCTTAGACTAGAATTAGAAAAATCTCAATATGAAATCGAAAACTTGAACACAGAATACGTATCCCTACAAAATTTGGTTAAAAGCCACCAGGTAAAAATAAATACACTCAAAACCTTATGCACAGAATTTTCGAGCAAAAAATTGTCAGCGAAGTTAAAAGGAACAAGATCAAAACAAAAGTCCAAAATACATACAAAAATAAACCTAGATGAAAGTTACAATAACTTGCACATTGATACACCTAGCAATGAGGATTGTAACTTACATATTATGACATTAGAAGAAATTCAAAGTGAAAAAAATATTCCACAAGATGAGATAATTCCAACTATGAAATTAAGTAAGAAAGATGTGTGTCTACTAAATAGCCACTTACCAGCTGAATCTTATGCGTCCACAACTGAAAATAAGTTGGTAAATTGAAATAAAAATAAAGTACTAATATTCCCAACTCCTTAGTCTCGTCGTTTAGCAAGCCTGGCGCCTCAACTGACAAACTTCTCGAGTCATCGGGGCAGCTCTGCAAAGATTTCGGCAAAAATTACTATGTTGTAATTACGTGTGAAAACAACGATAGAAACCTATTAAGACTATAATCAGCCCTATACTTTTATCTAGATAAGTTAAAACATACAAACGTGTGTGACTGTGTGAAGTAAAAAGAAATAAGTATTTAAATAAGTTTAAACTACATAATATGTTACATTTAATTCAGCTATACTCTAAGTGTGTTCCGCGGAACCCCAGGGTTCCGCGATACCCCTGTAGGGGTTCCGCAAGAATTTAGAAAAAAAAATCAAAACCCCTCTCTGGTCGAACGTTTTGACTCCGCCGCGCCGCCGCCGCGCGTATACTTGTGATCGCGCAGTCTCTTTGATAAAAGCCGCCTCTGAATTAGACACTATAGTTGTGAACAAGCTACTTTCGTCTCTAACTTCAAAACATAAAGTCTAGATTGTTTACAACGCATTTTTTGTATTTCTATTTTTATTTACGCTTTTTGTTTATCAAAGGCTGAGTTTACGAGTTTACTCGAGTATTTTTGAGAATGTTCGAGATCGAGTCTAGGACTAAGTATAAAAGCGGCGATCGCGCGTCGTGCCTCGTCAGTCAGTTGACGATTAGCGTTCGGAGCGATAAGTTCCTACCTACCTACTTACAAGCTGGCTAGCGAATTGCGGAGTTTAGACGTGATATGTAGGTAACTATTGTTTATTATTCTTCTGCCTGCTGTATTCTGATTGTATCAGATTTGTACATTTCTTCTTTGGACTAAACTTAGTCTCTTATAAGCAGTAACGATTGTGCATTATTTTGACCCCACCATCCTGACGTGTAACATTATTAATAAAGAAGAATGGAACGTTGGCTTAAAGGCGTTAAACGTGTTGCAACAACATCTTCTAATGACGCTGAATGTTCAAAAGCAGTACGCGCGGAGAATGCAGCAATTACCGATCTAGACGATGATGCCACGACGTCAAGCTCCACGGTTTCAAAGACAAAAAAAGGAAGTATGATGAATCATATATCAGTTTCGGATTTGTTGATTCCAACGGCTCACCTCAATGCATGCTATGTAGTAAACTGCTTCCTAATAGTTCCATGGCACCTGCCAAATTGCGCCGACATTTAGAAACTGTACACCCCGAGTCTAAAGACAATAATAAAGATTTTTTTGTTCGCAGAAAACAATAGTTATTGGAAAGTCAAAATAATATGATGCATGTAACACAAACTATCAATGAAAAGACCACGGAGGCATCATATTTAGTTAGCTATCGCATTGCACAAGCAGGTGAAGCGCACACTATCGCTGAAATTTTAATAAAGCCATGTGTGTTAGACATAACAAAATGTATGCTCGATGAAAAATCTGCAAAGCATCTTTCTACTGTGCCGCTATCAAACGATACTGTTTCACGGCGAATCCATGATCTGGTAAGCTACGTCAAACAAGAACTAGTTACACGTCTACAAAAAACACGATTCGCCTTGCAAATGGATGAGTCAACTGATGTCGCTGGTCTGGCTATCTTGCTGGTTATCGTGAGATATCCATATGAAAGTTCTTTTGAAGAAGACATGCTTATGTGTTCATCGCTGCCCACAAACACTACCGGGGAAGAAATTTTTAATAAAATAAACATATTTTTTGAAGAAAATCATCTCAGTTGGAACGATTGCATTGACATTTGTACATATGGGGCCAAGGCGATGACAGGTAAAACAGCAGGAGCAGTTTCACGCATAAAAAATAAAGCGCCTAATTGTAGTTCCAGCCATTGTATTCTGCATAGACAAGCACTTGCGATGAAGCAAATGCCGTCAAATCTAAAATTAGTTATGGATGAAGCGGTAAAAATAATTAATTTTATCAAATCACGACCCCTACAATCCCGATTGTTCTCATTATTGTGTGAAGATTATGGCAGCAAACATAAAACACTGCTGCTCCATAGAGAAGTGCGATGGCTGTCTCGGGGTACGAGTAAAACTTTAACAAGGCTATTTGAACTTTTGAACTTAGAGCGGAGTTACAAATGTTTCTTTCAGCTGATACTTCTTTTAATTTGAAAGACCGTTTGTATGATAAAACTTGGTTATTCAAAAACTAAATTAATTGAATTTATCATTGCAAGGTAAACAGACAACAGTGTTCCAGGCCTATAACAAAATAACTGCCTTCAAAAGAAAATTGATTTTTGGATTGTTTGCGTTGATAAGAGAGAAATAGAAAGCTTTACGTCACTCAGTGAGTTTGTTAGCGAAGACGACTCAGAAATGTTTCAAGATGATATGTTTGAAGAATTTGTCCAATATCTCACTTCGATGCGCGCATCTTTTGAAAAGTATTTTCCCGAAGAACAGAATACAAAAATAAAACTGAATTCATGAATTCCTAATCCTTTTTTACCCAACTTGCAGTAGCCCGAAAGTATGTCAAACGAGATATATGAAACTCTTTTAGAAATGTCATCAGACACAAGTATGGAGTCACTGTTCAAAACGATGCCTCTCAACGATTTTTTGTGCAGAATTCGTAATGAATATCCAATGCTTGGCAAAATGGCTCTGAATATTCTTCTCCCGTTCCCAACAAGATATTTGTGCGAAACAGGATTCTCAACGTATGCAGCCACGAAAACAAAATATAGCAATAGACTGGACGCCGAACCTTATATGAGACTGCAACTGTCTTCTATCAAACCAATTAATGAAAAATAAAAAACAGTTTCATACCTCCCATTAGTTAGATTTTTTCTTTTTTAATATCTTGTACTTGTAATAATGTACTTGCCATGTGGCATGTTAAAGTAAGTAATAATCAGTAACTGTTAAATTGTACTTTTATTATGTTTATTAATAAAGAATACACTTTTAAAAACTATTGTTTTATTGTAGGGTTCCGTCAAGTATTTTGCTTTCCAAAAGGGTTCCGTCACCAAAAAAGTTTGAGAACCGCTGATTTAATTAGTAATCAATTTAATCACAGTACTTTTGTAAAAAATGATGTTCCATATTATAGAGATTACTATCTTGTGCTATCTAGATCTATACTAAGAGGCATATTGTATCTAAATTATAAACCAAACTACAATCAATATATAAAGACTAATACTAAAAACTACTCAAAAAGTACTCAAACCGATGCACAGTTGAACCATGTAATTATGTACTCATCAGTAGAAACACAGACAGAAAATATATTATTTCGTGACTAATAAAACATATTTTTCTATATTACATAACAACATTCAAGGCATTAGAGATCTTTTTAGATTTAGAACTATTGGTAGAGTCAAATAACATAGACGTTCTCTGTTTAAGCGAGACATTCTTACGAGATACCTAAGTACTACCACATAATAACCCAGTAATAATCCAGCCACTAAACTTAAATATTGCCTCATATTTTTCAAGAAAAAACAAATCGCGTGGTGGGGTTTGCATTTATATTAGGTCTTATGAAATTGGCGTTTTGTATGAAAAAATTTAAACTATTTTTTTCGTGTTTTTTTTTATTTGTATTAGTCGAAGTAATCACTCATGCAATCAATGCATATTTTCCAACGCAGTGGCAGTTTATTGATGCCCTTCTTAAAGAAACTAGCTGGACGGGAGGCAACAAATTCTTTAAAGGCATTTTGTACTGCGTCTCGGGTATAGAATTTTTTTCCCGCCAAGAAGCTATCCAAATTCTGGAAAAAGTAGTAGTCTGTAGGCGCAAGGTCTGGTGAGTAGGGCAGATAACGGAGAGCTTCCAACCCCAGTTCTTGCAACTTGGAGACCGTCTGCTGTGCAGTATGAGGTCGCGCGTTGTCGTGCAGGAGCAGCGGAGACGAGCAATTGACCAGTGCTGGTTGGAGATGTGCTTCTCCATCATTGTGTTCAGTTATTCACAGTATACATCTGCAGTAATGCTCACCCCGTTTGGTAAGAAGGTGTGATGAATCACACCGGCGCTAGACCACCAAACACCATCACTTTTTAGGGGTAAGTTTTCGTTTAGGGCATTGTTTAGGTGCTGAACCAGGATCCAACCAACTTGCTGAGCGCTTGCGGTTATCAAACAGAATCCATTTTTCATCGCAGGTAACAATGCGGTTCAAAATTCCTTCATTTGTGTGTCTGTTGAGCAGTGCAAGGCACGTCTCGACGCGTACTTCGCGCTGGCGATCATTGAGTTCGTGGGGCACCCATTTGTCAAGCTTTTTTAGCTTGCCAATTTGACGCAAATGGGCCAATATTGTTTTGACGCTAACGTCGAAAGCTGCTGCTAATTCAGCCGTAGATTGTGTATCATCAGCTTCCACAATCGCCTTTAATTCGTCATTGTTGACCAAAGTCTTCGGACGACCACGAGGTTCATTTTTCAGGTCGAAATTTCCAGAACGGAAGCGAGCAAACCAATCACAGGTGCGTTGGTTGTAGTGTTAGCTCCGTAAACGTCGTTGATGTTGCGTGTCGCTTGTGCCGCGTTGTTGCCACGACGGTACTCATATTCCATAATTAGTCGAATTTTTAACGTATCCATGATGAAGAAAAAGATTGAAATGCGATGAAAATGTAACACTAATCAATAAACAAATGACTACTTTTGGAAAAAGAATTCCATGTTTTTAAAATAAAATTAATTTTAAATTAGAATTCTTATCCAAACAAAAATTATTTTGATTTGAAATGCAAAGTACTGCAGAACGGCAATTTCATAGGAAAAAATCAATTACTTATATAAAAATTGATTGGATCTCAAAAATGTCTCTCGAATCTCATTTCGAATGTTGTGGTATAGTAATCCCCGAGATAAATTGGTATATTGTCTGTATATATAGAACTCCCAATGGAAATTTTAATCTCTTTATAGAAAAATTTGACAAATCATAAGAAGTGTATATCGGAAATATGAGACTTAGGGATTTCAGATCATACAAGCCAAGTCATCAAAATTCCTTGCAGTATTAGTTATAGAGAAAAATATTGGTATAAAATGAGGCGCAATATCAATTATCATATCGATATATTTTTGAAATACATTTCCCAAGTAAACTTTGATGATGTTTATGAATTGAATGACCTAAACTTAGCATATGAAACATTAATTTATTTATTTCAACTAATTTTTGAGCTCTGTGTACCACTACAGAAAATAAAAATTTGTTATAAAATAGATAAATCATGGAAAACTAAAGGTATATTAAAATCTACAAAAATAAAAAGGAAGCTGTATCTCCAGACAAAAAGTAGTAAATGTTGTGACCAAAAAATTTCGTACTCTCGATATTGTCAAATACTTAAACGGGTCATTAAATTATCGAAAAGAAATACAAATATTAAATTAATAGCCAATACTAATACAACTAAATCCACATGGCAATTAATAAAAAGACAAACGCAATCAACACAAACTCTTAAACCTATGGTAGGTTTTGATTACATTTTTTGATTTTTTTGATTACATTATTCAAGATGATAAAATAATAACAACGCCAAATGAACTAGTGAATATTTTTAACAACTTCTACATCAATCAAAGTTGTAATACAGCAGGACTAAACAAAAATAAAAAACTCCCAACAAGAAATCCAAATAGTATTTTTCTGTACCCTACTGATAGCTCTGAAGCAACAAGAATAGTAAAAGACTTAAAACAAGTCATGGTTACGATAATATACCTATAAAAGCTGTTAAAAACAATATTTTCTATATTGTAAATCCGCTTGTGCACATAATTAATCTAATGTTAGAATCGGGAGAATTTCCAAAAAATTTGAAGAAAGCTATAATAAAATCTATATTTAAGAAAGGATCGATGCATGACGTAAATAACTTAGACCGATTGCATTGTTGCCAAGTATATAAAAAATTTTTGAAAAGGTTATTTACTATAGATTAATACATTTTTTGAACTATAGTAAACTCTTAAATGATAACCAGTTTGGATTACAAAAGAAAAAAACTACGTCTTTTGCGATATTTAAATTATTTCATTATGTGTGGGGTAAAATAAATGATAAAAAACAATGTGCTACAATCTTTATCGATTTGTCAAAAGCTTTTGACTGTGTAAAATTTGACGTACTTTTAAATATTCTTGAAATTGTTGGAAGAAGAGGTACAGCATTGAAATTAATAAAAACCTATTGAAACGACAGATTGCAAGCTACTGCCATAGAAGTGTATGATTATCCTACAAAAACGTTAAAAATGGTACTATCAAATTTCGAAAAAGTATTACTTGGCGTTTCCCAAGGTATTATATTAGGGCCACTTCTATTTTTAATCTACATAATCCAGCTTCCCAAAATTATACCTAATCACTTATGTGTTATGTACGCAGATGACGCGACAATATTTATTACTAATGAATATGCAAATAAAGAAGATTACAAAAAGGAAATAAACGAAATTTTAACAACCATCACTAACTGGCTCAACTCCTTAAATCTAAAAGTAAAAGATCCGTCTCAGGCACAGGATCGTGTCCAGACGTGTGGTGTAGCTCGTTTCGCTTGCAGGACGGCCGGGGGTAAGGGAGGAGGAAGAGGGCGGCGCGCGATATAGCACAGCATGAATTCAGCGCATCGTATCATTTTGTAGCGTATAGTAGGCCAATAATGTAATATATAGTACAGTACAGTGTGAACGGGTCTATAACAATGTATGGTGCACGATATTGCTGTGCAATGATGCATATATACTATTTGCTATTATATTATAGCGTAGTCTGAAAGTCGTTTAACGCATTATTAGTCGTAATTAGCTCGAAAGTCCGATCCGCGGTCCAAACTTTGCGTGTTCAAGGCGCTATTATTGTCGATTATAAATACATAATATCATGTTACCACATCAAAATAAAAATTATCAGTAAGAAAACAGGAAAATGTAAATGGAAAAATACCATCTTATTCAACGTCCACCCCAGAACGGGTATTCTGTTGACATTGTACAGCGCGCCATCTGAGGGTTCATTCGTCGTGGTCACTCCCCAGATGGGTATCCCAGACTTGTAGTACAGCTCTATGAACCTAAAAATATTTGCTTTGATAATTAACACAATTTACGTAGTTAGGGTTAAAAAATATACTTTTTTTCCGTGAGTGAATTTTTCATTCGAATGAATGGCTCAGCTGATGAATGAAAATCTGATAGAAGACTCGCGTGAAAATGACACTTACATTGTGTTTCGCTGAATAAATGTAAGTACAAAGGGCAGGCAACGGGTATTCATAAGAGATCCGACGGCTCGTTTACATGCCATATGCTTTTGTCCAATTAATTTAAAAAAAATCGGTTGTCTGTAAAGTCGGTTTACTGACGATAGTTGAACGTGACAACGTCATAAGAAATGGAACAGAGCGAGGTAACGCCGCATGAGTCATGTTTTTTCGTGCGTGCAGCCGGCTCCATCGAGTTATAAGACGTTATCACGTCAAAAACTTTTGTTACAATTACTTACAAGCAACGTTTAACATACGTTTTACAAATCTTTGGCAACCTATGTAGATATACATAGGTTGGTACATTAGGTATTTAAGTATTATCACATTGTTTATACAATAATTACAGCGAATTACTCACCGACAGTGGTAATCAGCGAATGTCTGAAAGTACTCCTCCTTCAGCTTGCCCCCGCCGTAGTACTGGTTGTTGGTCTTCATCCAGCCCGGCGGAGACCAGACCGCCGACAGCACCCTCACCTCCTCAGCTGCTGCTGCGAAACTCGCCTTCACCATTGGGATCTGAAACCAACTGTCTGTCGAGTACGTACAGTATGGTCCTGTTTCACAATTTACCGATACGTGTGAGATAGTTTATTTGCTTGTTTTGTCTCTGTCGCTCGATATAAAGTAAGCAGCGACAAAACTTCCGAATAAGCTATTCGACACTTATTAGAAGATTGTGAAACAGGCTTTTAGTGTGCAATAATAAATGGAGCCAAAAATGTATAACAAATATGTCTAAGAACACTTGGCTAAAGGCTCTGCTTTATTACTTTTAGTTTAAGTTTTCCAACGTTGCAAGAGAAAATAAAAATGTAGAGTATTCTGGAGGAGATTCTATTAGAGGAGTTCTGTATTTTGTACATCTACGCCCATCGCCAGTTATCCAAATATACTATCAGGGAATCTTCTTTTTTTTTATTAAATGAGGGGGCAAGCGAGCAAACGGGTTACCTGATGGTAAGCAACTACCGTCGCTCATGGACACTCGCAACATCAGAAGAGCTGCAGGTGCGTTGCCGGCCTTTTAAGAGGGAATACGCTCTCTTCTTGAAGGTTTGCAGGTCGTGTAGGTCCGGAAATACTGCTGGTGACAGTTCGTTCCAGAGTTTTACAGTGCGCGGGAGAAAGTTACGCGAAAAGCGCACGGTGGAAGACTGCCACTCATCAAGGTGATGAGGATGGTATGTTTCTCGCGTGGGACGATGGCGAAAAGTTGCAGGTGGTATGATTCCGAACAATTCCTCAGAGCACTCCCCGTGATACAACCGATAGAGGATGCAGAGTGAAGCTACATCTTGGCGTAATTCCAAGGGGTCCAAGCTGTTTGAAACACTATGGCAGTCAACAATTCGAGCGGCTCTTCGTTGGATACGATCCAGAGGGAGCAGTTGGTATTTTGGCGCCCCTGCCCAGAGATGAGAACAATATTCCATATGAAGCCGAACCTGCGCCTTGTAGAGTTGTAGGCGTTGGTCCGGACTGAAGTACTGTCTCGCTCTATTAAGAACACCAAGCTTCTTCGAGGCTAACTTGGCCTTACCCTCTAGATGATATCGGAACTGGACTTCGCTCGATATGCTGACGCCAAGTATCTCAATGCTAGGGGAGATGGTTAAAGATGTGCCCTCGAAACGAGGATATACGACCATTGGTGACTTTTTAGTGGTGAACGCGCAGACTTGTGTCTTGGCGGGGTTGAATTGGACTAAGTTACGTCTACCCCATTCAGAGACTTTCTCCAATGAATTCTCTATTTTAGACACAAGTTCGTTTCGACTCTCAATGACATTTAGCCGAGAAATATTGGGGGAGCCGGTATATACAGCATCACCTGTACTATCATCCGCATAGCAATGAATGCCGTTGGTCTGTAACATGTCATTGATATGCAGTATGAATAGGGTAGGCGATAGCACACAGCCCTGAGCGCCAGCTCTGATAGCACCAGCATCAACAGACTGAGTTTCCGAGCATTCGCCGTCAACTACGACCTTTATGCTTCTATCTGCTAAGAAACTAGTGACCCACTTACTCTAACTATAATTCATAAACAGGTTGACAATTGTTATAATTTGCTCGTATATAATATTATGATATCAAACTGACGTGACTGTATGTCGTCATTATAATACTTAGAAATTATAAGAGCACTCTACTGCTTATGAATTAGATTCTTTGATAGTAGGTACATAATGCTACAAACCAAGTGATTTCCTGGCGTCTATCACTTTTTAGCTGACAAACTCTATAAAAAATATTAATTGATATACCTTGTAGTTAAAATCTTCGAAAGCTAACGTGAAGTTTGTAAGTTTTGCGTCGTCTTTAGGCACATCATTATACGCGTACAGGTGGGTGGAGAAGTCGGAGCTGCCGATGGGCACTCGCAACATATTGTATTCGATACCCATCTCACCGTAATATGACCTAAAATAGTTAATTTGCGAAGAGTTTATAGCTTATTAGCTAACAGCTGTTGTTACCTGAGTAATATATAACAACGAATAATGTAGATAAGCTGTTTGCCAATATCCTTTACTTTCCTTCGGTGTAACTGGACAGATTCTCAAGAGGACACACTTTTTTATTTTATGACTTTTTAGTAGGTAGGTAAGTATAAACCCTAATATATTATAAAAATACTCGAGGTCCTTGTTTACTTTTAATATAGGTTATTATCATTTAAAAATCGTCAGACATTTTAATTTAGTTACCAACTTCTGTTAATAGATAATAACTGTCTAGTAACCTGCTAGCATCACCAACAAAAGTGGATCACGGAATTTGAATGTCTGACGATTTTTAAATGATTATACTTAACCTATGGTAAAAGTAAACATAGACCTCAAGTATTTTTTTATATTTTTGTAATAATTAATACGTAAAATACTGTGAAACAAATACTCAATAAGTTTCTGTTGCGCGTCTTCTGGTAGATCCTTCCAGAGCATGCCGGCAGAGTCGGTGACGGCGCCGCCGAACCCCTCTATTGTCTGGTGGGTTTTAGACGGGTGCACTAAAAATATTCTTGTGTATTTCGTACCTGGCGAGAAGATAATGATAGTGCATATACTATACATATAGATATAACGAGCCACATTTTACAAGTTTTAGGTCAATTTCAGGTGGATGAGCCTGACTATAGAATTTTAGGGCCGCAAAATTTGCAATAGACTTCGATGTAATATATTGCAATTTGCAACTTACTTGTGAAATTCTTATTGAGTTCTTCAATTTGCCCTTCGGTGACATGAAATCTTAGGCCACTCTAAAATAAAAATGTAAATCATTAAGAATCAAAACCATAATCAGAAGAATACTCTAATTCATTTATAAAGGAATTCTTTTAATTGTATTATTTTTTTATTATTTATAAGTAATTGAGTTTATGTAAATACATAAAATAAGGATGATGACTACATTTAAAATATTTAGTTTCATTAATATACTCAGAAATATTGAGGCCTTACTACTTAGTAAATGTAAAAAAATATAATATTTTCTGTGTAGTTTATTAATTAGATACATCTAAAAGGTACAAATTTTTTTTTTTGCTAAATTAGTAAAACAAAACCATACATCATTAGTTTACTTACATCATATACAAAAACATAAATTATGGTAATTATGAATTTAAACGCACAAATATCGTAGATATTTACAAATATGTTCCTGCGGCCTGCGGTTTCTATAATACTTCATACACTTTTACCTAGTCGTGACGTCACAGCTAGGTACGACTTTAGTATGGAGCGTTTTCACGAGACTTGCAAAATTTTGTATACAAATCGCTATACCTTCAAAAATATTGACTTTTGATATACTGTTTCTTCTAAGAAGTTACTCATATTTAAGAGTACTATTCATTTATGCAATAAAAAATTCAGTTAGATGACTGAATTGTTTATTGCATATTCTATTGCCTATTCAAATATTTATTGTAAACTAGCTTTTGCCCGTAGCTTCGCCCGCGTGGGAGAGTGTTCGTGGCAATAAACTTCTTTAGCAAATATACCTACTATAATATATTTATTTATTTATTATTCAACTAAATTAACACAAAATACAATTTAACAAAGACATTTCCACAAAGTAGACAATAAGGGTAACATCGGTAGCCGTACTAGTATTAACTGTGTCACAGCTGCCTGAGTTTTCGGCTCGAGGAACTAGAAATAGTAGTAGTAGTTACAAGTAGGTAACAACTAAATGAAATAAATACATTCAAACGAAATAGAATAAAGTTAATTTAAGAAAAATATTAGTCGATTTTAAGATGGTACCATGCAGTATGCTGTGTGTGTGTAAGAGTGAGTGTGTGGTGGGTGTCTATGCGCACGCGCGTGTATGTTGCATATTCATAGGGATGCTAAGTATGTGTATGGGTTTTGTAAACATTTTTAGTACTATTGTAATCTAAAGAAACTAACCAATTCAAAATAACCCGTTTGCATTTGTCCAATGTAAGAGGATACAAATTACTACGTTTATTCGCCGTATTGTAGAGGCGAGAGGAGATAACGTAGAACTGTCGCCTGCCAAGTGAGGTTCGGTGACGAACTGTCAAACAGATTTTCCATGTACTTCGTTTGCTAGGTTGTACGTAGGGGAGCTCTCTATGTTTACGAATGATCGCACTCATGATGAACAGTTGCCTAACCGTGAGCACCTTAGACTCTCGATAAAGAAGTTGAATACTATAGCGACGAGGATACCCATAGATGGCCTTTAAGATAGCGCGCTGAGCACGCTCCAGTGGCAGCAACGTACGGGTTCCACACCCTCCCCATTTGATAATGTAGTATTTATTATATAAAAGATTGCGCGAGAGCAAAGTATGCACACCTTAACGTATTTATATCTGCCGAGCCCCTCAGTTTGCGAAAGAAAGGGATCAGCTTTCTTATGCGCGATGTAATAATTTGTATGTGGGGAGACCAGTAGAGATTATTGTCTAGGACAAGTCCTAGATATTTAATATTGGTGACTGACATTTACTTGGAACAATGACAGACGTTACCAGCACAGTTATGGGCCACAATATAAAAATACTGCAGAACACAATACAAAAATACGCATACTGCGTGCAGAAAATGGTATATATTTAGTATTGTCAAGGTTAACTAACCACTATAATAACCACTAACCACTAACCACTAACCACTAACCACTATAATATCTAACCACTTCATAATCTCTCTGAGAGCAACCTCTGTATGAAGCTTAACCTCCTCCCAACTACCCCCATACACAATCAAGGCCGTGTCATCAGCATATGCGAAAATCTTTCAGTTATTGAGCTAGTTGTTCACATATATAAGGTAGAGGGTGGGACCTAAAACGCGTTCTTGCGGCACACCGTAAGGGAGCCGAGTGGGACTGCTCAGAAATTCTCCTATCTTCACACACTGAGAGCGAACCAAAAGGTAGTCCTGAAAAATATCCAAAACAACACCGCGCACCCCGATAGATTTTAACTTATTCAATAAAAGTGGCACAGAAACCGTGTCGAAGGCCTTAGATAAATCTAAAAACACTCCTATAACTTTGTCAACCTTGTCTAAGTATTTAGTTATCGTTTCGGTGAGGTGTGAAGTAGCATCATCTGTCGATTTACCTTTAGAAAAACCATACTAATTTTCAGCTATAATATGATTCTTGCTTAAGAACCTAATTAACCTAGTATTAAGAAGCTTTTCTATGATCTTCGAAGCGATAGTTAATACAGAAATAGGTCTGTAGTTGCTTACACAATCTCTGTTACCACCTTTATAAATGGGATGAACGAGTGCACGCTTGAGGATCTCCGGGAAAATGCCAGTAGAGAAGCATAAATTAGACAAACATGTCATAGGGGGGTCAAGTTTTTCATGGCAGTTTTTATAACCAATGTCCAAATATTATCTACGCCTGTTGCACAATCATTTTTTAATTTTATTTATTATGGTTTCTACTTCTGCGTGATTCACATCACTTACAACCATGTAATCTCTTTGTGAAGGTTGTTGGGGGATATTGACTAGACTTTAATGTTTCGTTTAAACAATATCGCATCAGCTAAAGTTTTACCGAGCAAAGTAACTGTTAACATAATCCACTGAGTCATGAGAATTCTGGAAAATATTTAAAAGATCGATTGGTGGCGCATTTGACCTTTTTATGTATGTTATTTTATTAATAGTACTCCACATACCTTTAGGAATATTTTTAATTTTTTTAATTCGTCTTGTTCGTATGTAGTTTGAAGTATTTTTAGCAAATTATTACAATTTTTTTTATATCTAGAGTAAATCTGTAAAATAAGATTATTAGGATTTAATTTGGCTTTTTTATGCAACGTGTCGCGATTTCAGATGCATCGTACAAGACCTGGTGTAAGCCATGGCTTAATAGGACGCTTTTTATGGGGAACTAGTACTTTCGTAGAGTTAGCAGAGACTGCGTTAGAAACGATATCAACAAAGGCAGCCGCAGCCAAATTTGCATCGGAGGAGAGATATACCCGACTAAAACAATGCAAGATCATTATTTAATTTCGAATTACGAAAATATTTTTTACATTACGTTTGACTCTACTTTCCAAACCAAATACAAGTGATGCATGGGCGGTGATAAACGTGTCCAAGACAAAAATTTGTGACCTGCGATCTGACCATAACGTGATCGAGGCAGCTGTCGTGTGGGCTGGGAGTGCGATGGAAGTAGACCATGAGGAGCTAGAGTGTCCATATACGTATTACTGTTCATATTGCAGCATCTTATATTTATATTGATTTTGCCAACTAAAATCACTGACTTTACTTTACTTAACCTTAACAAGCACGAATCTAGGCTATCACAGAAATTATCTATATTTTTGTAAGATGGTGACGATATAGTCCCAGAAGTACAATGTAACCATCATGAAGTTGAATAATAATACTATTTGCGACGATAAAGGAAAATTTGTTAAGAGATTATGCTTGTGGGAATATGGTGGCAAGCCCCAAAGGGAGATCTCCGACCGAGCGAGATGGTATGCTCGGTCAGGCCGAAGCCCACTTGTATAAATTTTAGATGTCGTATATATAGTGCAGATCATAGAAAACTTCGATAGCGCGATTCAGGATTGTGGCGCTAATTGCTCCGCCACATGCTAAATATCAGACTTAACGTAAATAACAACACCGTCATTTTGGTTACAAAAAATTGAGGTATGCGATGTGTAACCTCTTATTTCAGGGATATAGTAATAGCACAGAGGAAAAATATATACTTATAATAAATTTTCACACGTACTTTTTAATTTTAATTTATCTCCTAGACAAGGATTAGGTAATATTGGCCGTCCGTCTTAATAGCTTCTGAAAATACCACATTATTTGTGATCATTTTTTAAATTTTAGAATGGGAAAAGATAGACAGACATAGACATATATCTATCTATCTATCTATATATATCTATGCCATCGTAGACTTTTTTGTAGACACCATGGTACCGACTTCAAAAATATGAAGATTGAGTAGAAAAATAGTTAAAATTTTAGTCGAATTTAATAGGGGAATTATTCGGAAACGATTTCGGAACGATCAGTTATAACTTATACATACTTTTTTGTGCATTTTTAATTTGGAAGTCGGTTTTCATTTTTTGTTTAAAAATAATATCTTTCTTTTTTTAATTCTATTTACACATTTTAAGAAAGTTATTAATTGCATACAAAAAAGTCTCCGGTATTCTCATTCTCGGCAAAACAAACTAAAGCGGTTTTTTATGCCGGTTTTCTGCGAGGTCGTCGTATTTCCCCAAATAAGCATTACCGACCTGTGGACCAAATAGACAATCACCACTGATGATAATGATTAGACACTATATCATTAAATTATTATTATTATCTATTCTATGTTAATGATCATAAATATAATTTTGGCAATAGCAAAATTTCATATATATTGATATCGGTGTACAAAACTATGAGGAGTACCTATGTCACCATAATAATATGTTGGTGTATCGTTAGAAGATGGTGATGATGATGATGATGATGATGATTACTGTAAGTGGTATATGCTTGCAGTTCTTTAAACAGTCCTGAAATTTCTAAATGTGTATCTTTAAAGACTGAGGATTCCTTTTCAGTGCTTTTGGATCAAGGGTACACTTTGGCACAAAATTTTACTTTCTATAAAAGTCGAAATCACAAAGTCCTTACAATTTTGTAGAATTCTGTCGATTCCTTATGGATGCCGTCATATGTCAGACCTTGGTGACTAAGGGACCAATTTCGAATTATATTCTTTACAACAACAAAAGAATTTTGAAAATGAGTATAAAGAGTATAAATGTAACGTGTCGGTGTAAAAGACTTGAGAAGTACCATCATAATTTAATAGTGTATGGTGTGATGAAGGTGGTGATTGATGATGATTATTTTAATCGTCATAGTGGCAAATTCTTTCAGTTCTTTAAACAACGCCGAAATCCCCAAATATGTATCTAGAACGACTCGGGAGTTCTGTCCAGTACTTTTGGATCCAGGGGTATACCTTGGTGCAAAATCTTTATTTTTGGTAGTATATGCCTGAATTACTTAAGAAGTAGTCAAAATCACTATATGTGTTCATATAAATTTCGAGGAGTTCCCTGGATTCCTCATTGATTCTATCATCAGGTCACCACTTTGGTGTTAAAAAGACCAATTGGAAATTATACCTTACAGCAAAAAATAATTTTGAAAATCGGTCCACAGGCGGTGGAGTAATCGTTTAACATACAAAAAAATAAAAAAATATTATAAACAGCTGAATGTATAACCGCCACCAACCTCCTCTTTTGGAAGTCAGTTAATTAAATTTTAGGTGAAGTGGAGTAACTAAAACGCATTAGTGAAAACCGCATTCAAATCGGTTAAGCCGATGACTTCGAAAGCGCAAAAACAAATATCGCAGGAGCCGCACATTTTTCCGCAACAAAAATTGTTAATCCAGAGTCTAAACTACTACCATACCAAATTTCATCAAAATCCGTTCAGTAGATTCTGAGATTAGCGCGTACAAACGTACAGACAAACAGATAAACAGACAAACACACAAAAATTCCAAAAATCATTGTTTTAGGTTCTATGTCGTTTGTAAAGCTCTGTAATAGTTTTTTATGTATCTTCAATATACAGACCAGTTACGATTTTATTATATGTATAGATGTATGGTAATTAATATACATACGTAATGCTGGTACTTGGAAGTTAATTTTAAAGTTGCGTAGATATTAATCAGCAACTAATGGTCTTAATTAACATTTTGAAAATAAGCCGACCGCGACCAGTTACGATTTTATTATATGTATAGATGTATGGTAATTAATATACATACGTAATGCTTACGATATACCTGGAAGTTAATTTTAAAGTTGCGTATTATGTTGCGTAGGTATTATTATGTGAGAGAGCAGGACAAGGCAGAAAAAGACGCACTTCGAGTAGGGATGATCGTTTCATTCGGCTTCGTGTACGTAGGAACCCCCGTTTGACGGCCGTCCAAGCCCGACATGAGTTAGAAGCAGTGCGGGGTGTAACCGTAAGTGAGCGTACGGTACGAAGAAGGTTCGAAGAAGCTGGTTTGGGTTCATTTGTGCCCGCCAAGGCTCCAAGGCTCGAGGTAAATCATCGTAGAAACAGGTTAACTTTTGCTCAGGAACATCGACTTTGGAACGCGGACCAATGGAGTAAGGTATTGTTTAGTGATGAGTGCAGAATTCTCTTAAATCAAATTGACGGCAGGCAAAGAATATACAGACGCAAAGTAAAACGATACATTCAGTCAAATTTTGAAACTACAGTTGCATACGGTGGTGGATCAATAATGGTTTGGGCGGGCATTTGTTTGGGAGCTCGCACAGACTTGGTAGTGATTGACAGAGGGAGTCTGACTGCAGACCGCTATATCAGAGAAGTTTTAGAAGAAAATGTCGTACCGTTTGCCCCACATATCGGTGACGATTTTGTTTTTATGCAGGATAATGCTCGGCCGCATACCGCTCGGGTAACTCAATCTTAATGATATGAATATCACTGTTATGGAGTGGCCGGCGAGATCACCGGATATGAACCCAATAGAGCACGTTTGGGACTTGCTGAAAAGAAAAGTTAAGTCCAGAATTCCAGCTCCTGCCAACGTGGGTGAACTGCGAATCGCCGTAGTTGAGGAATGGCGAAGACTATCCCAGGAGACCATCGATAACATCATTCTCAGTATGCCTAGACGGGTAGAAACTTTAATAAGAGCACGTGGAGGAAATACGCGATATTAATGACCATTTTTCTAATTTAATTAATTGTTATTTTAATATTAATTTTCACTTTTCCCGGTTACATGAAAAGTTCAAAAATGTACCATTTTTCACAAATAGCCTTTACTCGCAAAATCTGTTCTTAATGTGATCTCATTTTAAGTAAAACAAATTAAACTTTAAATAACAAAAGAAGTGTAGTAAGTAGATTTTAAAATAAAACCATATTTTTTTAATTATGGACCTTTTTTTTGTGTTCCGCTAAATATGCCGGTGTGTATAGTTACCTTTTTTACGCAAGTTTGTTAAAAGATTTTTTCGATTACAACTGTTTTTTGAATATGAAAGGATTTTTTATACCTCTAATTCCATAGTATGGTTTCGTATAATGTGCCAAATTTTAGAACGTCAGTTTCGCAAAAAAAGCAATAATCTCTTGCTCTTATTTTTTTCATTTTTTTTTCCGGATTCATTGCTATTAATTTCTTCAATATCACTTGTTATTTCCTAAAGAAAAAGAACAAAATAAATCAATTATAAAATCATGTAATTCTACAGATATGTAAGTATCAAATTAAATTGAAGTAAAAAACCTTCGGAAAATAAAAGAAGCTTCATTAGAGATAAAATTAGGTTGACTATTATTATAGTTGACTAAAGTAGAGGAGGATCATGGACAAGAATAGAACTGGTTAGAGTACACCACAGTAGATCAGAATAAGCGTAGTTGTATTATTTTCAATATTCTTTGAAACTTAAATATTCTTTCAAAAAATTCAAAATTCTTTCAACACTTCAAATACGTCTTTTTTTGTTTGTTTAATCAAATCAGGTCTACCATCTACACATTTGTTAAAAATGCAAGCCTAGTGGAAAGCCCACCTGGGATTTTTCTAAGTTACAATCTCGACGTATTCGTGTTTTACACTTAGTGTTAGTAAAGGTATCTTCTATTTCTTCTATATCACTTGTGTCGCTGGAGGAGTCAGCTGATGCAGCATTATATGTTTTGTCTCTGTCACTATCATCAAACTCAGAGTTTCCCGAGCTATGGCCGATATAATAATTAGGATCGTTATTATCAGCAATAAAATTTGACGTAGTAGGTACTGTGTCTCGTGTCGGAGGAACAGCGGTCGGATTTGGCGATAATGACTGGCTAGTTATAGTACTATATGTGGTGAGATAAGATTCTACACTTTCAATTGGTTGAACAAATATTTTGTCATGGTATTGAGATAGCTCAGCCGTAGTTAAAACTTTACCACAAATCGATGTGGTTGATTTTAATAATATTTTTATCTCTAGGTTAAATAATCTAACATATGATAAGTATTACTTATCTAAATTTTTTACACGACATTTAGCTAAATGGCTATATAATTTTTTAGTTTTAAGACAAGCCAAAAAATTGGCTAAGCCGACCACTGCTTTTATTGAGCAGTGTTCTTATACTGACAATTTTATTAGTAAAAACTTGGAATATGTTCCAAATAATTTAAATTAGATTATAGGACAACAGAGGCTCACTCTAGCAATTTCTTAGCTGGAAATATTTATACTGATGCCTCCTACGAAGGGCCTAGTAAGAACTCTGGGAAAAACTGTAATTTTAATATAAACTTGGTGCATCAAAATTTACAAGGCATAATAGGGAAAGAATTAGAACTTGAGTTATTTTTAAATGAATTTAATATTGACATTATATGCGTAACAGAACATTGGTTAAAAAATCATGAATTAATATTTAACTATTGTGATCACCAAGTAGGGAGCTATTTCTGTCGAGAAAATGTCATTAGGGGTGGCTCCTTAATTTTGATTAATAATAAATTGAAATGTAAAGAACGTAAAGATATTGTAAAACTGTCTAGTGAACGAATTATTGAGTTGGCTTGTATTGAGTTGAGCCACCTTATTATTGTATGCGTATAGAGGCCTCCATCAAGCTTATACGATTCTTTTGAACAAATAATGGATCAAGTGCTGACGAAAGTATGTGTCTCTAATAAGAAGATTATTTTATTGGTGATTTTAATATTAATTTATTAGACTCTAACTCCACCACTGTTAGATTCACATCTTTGTTCAAATCGTATAATCTAATTAATTTATTTTATGAACCAACAAGAATATGTGAAACAACAGCTACTTGTATAGATAATATTTTCACAAATGTCACTCCTTTTAGGAAAGACATAATTAATGTACTTAACTCTGATCACTGTGGACAGCTAGCATCATTTGATCTTAAATGTGATAATAATCCGATAGAAAATATTGAGTTTATTCCTGTAAACACAAAACGTATTGAGAAATTTAGAAGTAAATTACTTTCAAGTTTTCAATGTTTGAATGAGTCAATTAATCCAAATGAAACTTTTAATAATTTATTTAAAGTAGTAAAAAACGAATTTGACTCTGTATTTACTTCTAAATCGGTCAGATTTAGTAATAAAAGAAATAATTTTAGTAACTGGGCAACTGCAGGTATTATTGTTAGTAGACAAAGATTGTATGACTTGTATAACGAGAAGTCAATGAACAGGAGTGAAGCTTTTAAACTATATGTCAAGAAATACTCGAAAATTTTCAAGAAGGTATGTCAAGCGGCGAAGGTTCTTCACATCAAAGAAAAAATTAAGAACTCTAAAAACAAAGTGAAAACCATCTGGAAAATAATTGCAGATGAGACTGGAAGAGTCGCCAGTCGCAACTCTAAATTTGAACTTTATATTAATGATAAAAAAGTTAGTTCTGACATTGAAGTTGCGACAGTATTTGAGAAGTTTTTTGCAGAATTCCGATCTCAACTACAAAAAACTTAAATTCATCACCTACAGTTGCCGAAAAATTACTTAGAGATAATGTGAAGGAATGTGATGTAAATTTTATTTTCAAAGAAATAGACTCTAGAGACATTATCAAGGCATTTAAATTACTTAATATTAAAAGTACAACTGATCTCTGGGGTATGTCCACAAAAGTTATAAAACCAGTAATTGACATCATTGCCCCTCACCTAGCATTAGTTTTTAATAATTGTATTAAAAGTGGCGTGTTCCCTGACTTGATGAAGCACAGCAAGGTGATGCCTCTCTTTAAAGCTGGGAATAAATTAGACCCAGCTAACTATAGACCAATATCCATATTACCGACTTTAAGTAAAATTTTTGAGAAAATTATTCTAAATCAATTACTTTTTCACTTCAACTCGAATAAATTGTTACATAGTAATCAGTTTGGTTTTACTAAAGGTCGGTCCACAACAGATGCAGGCATCAGTCTTCTGTGCAGTATATTTGAAGCTTGGGAGAGGTCACAGGATGCACTTGGTATATTCTGTGATTTATCCAAAGCATTTGACTGTGTGGAGTATGATACGCTGTTCAGGAAATTATACCATTATGGTGTAAGGGGCACGGCACTAAAGCTTCTAAGCTCTTATCTAATAAATAGAACACAGACTGTAGAAGTTAATTCCAAAAGGTCTAATGGTACTAAAATTAAACTAGGAGTACCACAGGGGTCTATTTTGGGCCCTTTTCTATTTCTCATCTATATAAATGATCTACCTTATCTAGTTAATGATAAGCATGAGATAGTACTTTTTGCTGATGACACTTCACTAATTTTTAATGTGAAGCGACGACAATCTAACAATGACGAGGTAAATAGTGCTCTCTCAAAAATAGTACATTGGTTTAATGCTAATAATTTACTGTTGAATTCTAATAAAACAAAATGTTTAAAGTTCAGCTTGCCAAATGTTACGCAGGCACAAACCAATATACTATTAAATAATGAGAAAATGAAATTAGTAGACACCACTGTATTTCTAGGTATAACATTAGATAGTAAGTTACAGTGGGGACCACATATTGCTAAATTGGCAGATAAGCTGAGTTCTGCAGCATACGCTGTTAAAAAAATTAGAGAAATTACCGACATAGAGACCGCGCGATTAGTTTACTTTAGCTATTTTCATAGCATAATGTCGTACGGCATCCTCTTGTGGGAAACGCTGCGGACATTAATACAATATTTGTGCTGCAGAAACGTGCTATACGTTCTATTTATAAGATGTCGACTTTTGAATCTCTAAGGGAAAAGTTTAAAGAAATAAAAGTTCTGACCGTCGCATCTCAATACATTTTGGAAAATGTGTTATATGTAAGAAAGAATCTAAACAACTTCAAAAAGAAATATGATAATCATTGTGTAAACACTAGAAATAAGAACAAGTTAGATATGCCAGTGTTCAGACTAAGTAAAGTTAGTAAATCCTTTAAAGGCCAATGTATACGCTTATACAATATAATCCCAGAAAAGGTTCAAAACTTTCCCATTAATAAGTTTAAAAAAGTAGATAAAGAACGTTTGTGTGCCAAAGCGTATTATAAAATTAATGACTTTATTCAAGACGGCACACCTTGGGAACAAGGTGGCTCCTTATCTTATCTTATTATTTGTTACATAGACATAAGTAAACATTGTAATAATTTTGATTTTAAAAGAATAATTTTCCATCTTTTTGGTAAAAGATGGCCCCAGACGAGTTTCTTGCCGGCTCTTCTCGCTGGGTTAGTTCTCGAACCGGTGGTAGGCATCACGTAGTATCGACGTTCAAAAAGAGTATTTAAAAATACCAATTTTGAATAAAAATTTTTTGATTTTGATTTTGATTTTGATTTTGTAGGTGAGTAAGGTACAGTTGTATGGCTTCGTGACAATGATTGGCTAGTCACTGTATGGTTTTGTGTGAGGTATGATTCGTCCCTTTTATTTGGTGATAAAGATTGGCTAGTTACTGTATGATTTTGTGTGTGGTATAATTCGTCCCTTTCATTTGGTAATAATGATTGGCTAGTTACTACACTTCTTTCACCACATTCCCTCCACCTGGAAGATGGGACTTATAATTACCGTCCCCAAGCCTCATAAAAACCTAAGGATGGCCGAGGGCTACCGGCCCATAACCCTCCTAACAACCCTATCCAAGGTCTTCGAACTCCTTTTCCTCAAACACCTTTCTCCCTACCTCCCTCCTCGTGAGGAACAATTTGGTTTTAGGTCCCAGCTGAGTACCACCCTCTAGCTGGTACGCGTGATCCACCTTCCCGTTGCGGTAAATAAGAAGCCTCGGTCGCTGTATTCCTGGATATGGAAAGGCGTTCGACAGTGTCTGGCATGAGGGCCTGCTTTGTAAGCTCATTCGAGCCACCGTACCTCCCCCTATGGTGAGGCTCGTGGCCTCTTTTCTCTCCGGCAGGACCTTTAAGGTGCGCGTTGATGGAGTCCTCTCCGGCGAGCGCCCCATCACCGCTGGCGTACCACAAGGTAGTGTGCTCTCCCCAGGGCTGTACAACTTTTACGCCAGCGACGTGCCTACGCATCCCGGTACCACCGCGGCGCTGTACGCTGACGATACAGCCTACATCGCCAGCTCGCTGAATAGTGACCACGCCGCCATAAAACTTCAGAGGACGCTGGACCTTCTCCCGGACTGGCTGAGCAAATGGAGACTATCTGTAAATGCAGGTAAGTCCCAGGCGCTCGCCGTCTCTACGAGAACAGGTTTTCCGGCTCCTCTGAAGATCGGAGACGCCACAATCCCATGGGGTAAGACGGCGAAGTACCTCGGGGTCACCATTGACCGCCGTCTATCCATGGTCGCCCAGTGCTTAACGGCGGTGGCGAGGGCAAACTCGTCGGTAGCTCAGCTGCGTCCGGCCTACGCATCCCCGCAGATCTACCCTGAGGATGCGCATCGCCCTCTACAAGACGTACGTACGGTCCCGCCTTACGTACGCGGCACCCGCGTGGCACCACTTGCTCTCTGCACCCCAGATAGGGTTGTTGCAGATAGCCCAAAACCGGGTGCTGCGCCGCATTGCGGACGCACCGTGGTACGTCCGCAACACCACCATAGCGAGGGACCTCAGGGTGGAGAGCGTGGAGGCCTATGTGGCCCAGCTCTCCGCGAAATTGTTCACGCGAGCGGATGCCTCGCACCTGGTCGAGTTGACCGATCTGGCGCCGTGGCATGCCCGCCCGCCCAACCGCCACCACCTGCCAAGAGATGCCATCCCACCAGAGGACCCAGCGGAGCCACGCAGCCCGCCCAGCCGCCCCCGAAGAGGAGGAGTCACGGCACATTGATGCGCCCATGCGCCGGGTCCGGGTCGGGACCCCCACGCGTCGCTCGGAGCCGACCGCCGGTCCTGGTCGTGCCTGGTTTTGGCAATCGACATTCTAATTTGTTAATTTACTCCCCCACGGGTTTCCCCCGCGTGCTGCCGCGGGGGGTCTTCCCCTAAAACTGACGAAATGCGCCCAGTACTCGTACTGGGCGCGTCATCCCTACCCCAAGTTGAGGGACTATGCCCCTTTTATTGGTTCCCCGCCCAAGGCCCTTTTCAGGGGCCCGGCGTGAGAAGACGTCTTCTTCACTCATTTCATTTCAGAACGACTTCGGATGATTAGTATTAGCAATATTTATCATTATTTTATATTTTTCCTCACTTTCAGAAATCAGACAATGTATGAAAATGACAAATCATAGAACTTGTATAACTTGACTTATAGTAACCATACAACTTTGCTGCCATATTAACTATTGCTACAAATGACTAGTACTAAATACATGAACCATTATTTTTTGTTGGCCGGCACATTCAGGAAAGGCCCAAAAAAATAATCTCCTTTATCATATCCTCGTGACTTATTTTTTATACAAATTTCGCAATTTCTGCAAAGCTTCTTTATATAATTGGATAAATTTCTAATTGAATAAAATTTACCAACAGTCTTCTGCATTTGGTTGATTCCAATATGACACATATTTTCATGGACATTTTTCAAAAATGTTAAACTTAGTTCCTCTGATAAAATTATTTTATCTCGTTTTCCAACCTTTTTGAAGTATACGTTTTGTTTATTCATAAATGTATCTTTTTTTTCTTATATTTTTTTATTTCTTACTTGATCTTTTAAAATGTCTTCAATCTTTATCATATTAACTACTCTTAGTTGTTCATCTGTGTTTTCATCAGAATTCAGTACTGGATTCCTACTTAAACAGTCTGCCTCTAAATTATTCTTCCCAGGAGAGTATATTATTTTAAATTCATATTGTGAAAGATAATAAGATAGGTTATAATAACCTAGTTCTTCGTCGGTTCTCGATTTTAAATTCATGTTTTCCAAAGGTTTGTGATCTGCAAAAACTGTAAATGGTTTTCCTATTGGTATATTATGGTATATGGTATATTATATGGTATAATGGTTTTCCTATTGGAATATTGGTTATATTGCCAATACGCTACCGCTTCTTTTATTGCCAACAGTTCTAAATAAATAGCGTTCTTTTTCTTTTGAGTTTCAGTCAATTTCTTCGAAAAATAAGCCATATTCTTTACCGTCTGGCTGTACCTGTTTTAAAACAGCGCCATCTCCTTCTATAGATGCGTCTGTATAAATATTAATAGGTAAAATTTGATCAAAAATCTCCAATATCGGTTTTGAGCATAGTAAGTTTTTTACCATCTCAAAAGATTTTTGGCATTCATTAGACCAAAAAAATGTCTGCCCTTTTCTTAGTAACTGATGGGATCTAAAATTATTGCTTTTCCTGGGATGTATTCATGATAAAAAATTATCTTTCCTAAAAATTGTTTAACATTCTTCTGATTTTTAAGAATTGGAAAATTTTGCTCTGATATTATATTATCCTTTAATGGTTGTACGGAGTTGTTCTGAATTATATATCCTAAATATTTTACAGAACCTGAGGCAAAAGTGCACTTTGAAAATTTTAGACGGAATCCTTGTTTTATTATGGCCTCCAGCAACTCCTTTAAGTGATTGATATGTTCATCGAAATCCTTTGAAAAAATTAAAATGTCATCAATGTAATTAACCGTAAAGTCAGTAAGTTTATATTTTCTTAATATGTTGCTCAGTACCCTTTGAAAAATTGCTGATGACGTTTTCAAGCCAAAGGGAAGGCATCTCCACTGGTAATGTCCTTCTTGTGTTACAAACCCAGTTTTTTTTCTATCTTGGACTCGTAACGGTATAGACCAAAAAGCTGAATTTACATCTAGAGTTGTAAAATACTTGCAGTTCCTAGTCTTTATCACTAAATCTTCAAATAACGGGAAAGGTTGAGCTTGTGGTACTACAATTTTATTCAGGTCTCTAAAGTCTATACATAATCTTGTTTTTTTATTACCTTCTTTTTTAAATGCTAATGTTACCGGTGCTGCAAATGGACTATAAGATTCTTCTATTAGCTTATTATCTAGCAATTTTGCAATCTGCTGTTCTATCTCCTTTTTGTCTTCTATAGTGCATCTATAAGGCCTCTTGCTGCAGTATCTATCTACTAATAAGTCTATTCTAGCTTCATATCCATTTACAGTGCCAATATCATATTTATCTTTTGCAAAAACAGATTTATATGTATCAATCATTTTATTTATTTTATATTTCTCATATTCTTTTAAATGAATCATTTTCATTTCAACATCATCTTCTTTTACGTGTTCATTGAAATTAATTTTAATATCTTTAATAATAAAATTTCTATCTTTTTTTATACTTATATCTTCGTTTTGAATCATCTCATTACTATCATCATAATATTTTTTCTGAATAATAGTTAGATCTTCAGTTTAAATTACCTAATCTAAATATTTTTATCAAATCTAATCCAATTAGAAAATCATACTTGAAATTCTTTTCATCGATAATGTACACATCCACCTCTTTTTCCATTTCAAAAATCTTATTTGATTGATTGATTTTTCGCAAATTTTACATGCATTTCTTGTAGCTTCGGCTCGGTAGGTAGATCTATAGGTTCTCTTTGCAGTGAATATTCTTTTTTGTTCCATATGTTCATACCTTCTTACCTCATTAAGCAAATCAATTGTATCTGTTAAGATCTCTCTATCAATCTTATGCAATATATTTTCTGGTAAGCCTACTGCTATCAGGTCTATTGAGGTGCCTGCGTCAATTGATGTTCTCATTTCAAATAGAAGTATTTCTTTTCTTATAGCATAATCTAGTAGAGAACCGTCTTTATATTTATATATTAAAGCAAAATTAACTGGATTCCACCCTTTGTTCGCAAAGGTTTCGCAAAATTTTGATTTCCAGGCAGACCATTCCGAGTTTAATGTTAGCTTCATAATCATTGAGTTATACCAATCGATGCAACTCTTATCCATAAATAATCTAATAATCTCTATTTTCTTTTCATCAGATGTCACATCAAAACGCTCACATTCTCTTTCAAACGTTTGCTTTCGAATTTTTGGTTGTAAACTTTTCAGTAATAACTTTTTCTGCAATGTACTTAAGGTTGCTATGTCTAGTTTCTTGTGCGTTTACTACTACATTTTGATATAAATCTTGAAAACAATTTTTTCGCCTTTTTGTGCTACCTGTTCATCAATTAATTCTTCCAGATATTGCTCTCCAAATTGCAAATTACCATCTTCATCTACATAAATTTTCGTTAGGTCCTCTGCCATATTTATCCAAACTCTTCTGGTTTGGTATGTTTTTTAGGCTATTTCTGACTTTGTTATAGGTATTCGTTTTTATAATTTCACTGTGGTGGCTTATCGCTTGTAATTCCTCAGGTATAGAATACTCTCTATTGCATTGCGTGGTTATCGACGTTATAGATAGTATATTTAACTTTCCGTCGTTTCTGGGTAGCAACGTAAATTTAAATTGTAATTTCTCCATTTCAAAAAACAAGATTGTCGTTTTATAAGATAATATCTTGGAGGAAAAATAAACTATTTTGTTTCTCTGTAAATACGAGAAACGACAATTATGTTTATTGTTATTCCTCCAGTATGGTATTAAATTAAAATCTTTTGTACATCTTTATATAATTTGCTTTTAACATTTTTCCATTTTAATAAAATTTGACAATCTCAATAAGACTTCAAAATAACTTCTATTAAAAATATTTAAATATCTAGCACATAACACTACTTTAAATAAAAACTTAGTTTACATATATATAAAGAGCTCCGTGGCCAAGGGGTAGACCGTTTGATTCGGACTTGAGACAGCTCGACGAAATTTATATGGAACAATATGGTGATTTCGACTTTTTCTGAAGTAATCCAAGCATATGCTACCAAAAAGTAAGAGTTTGCGCCAAGGTATACCCTGGATCCAAAAGTAATGAACAGAACTCCTGACTCCTTATAGATACATGTTTGGGAATTTCGGCGTTCTTTAAAAAACTGCAAGCATATGCCACTATGTTAATTATGGTAATCATCATCACCACCATCATCACACAATACATCATCACATTATGATGATATAATAGGTACTTCTCATAGTATTTTACACCGATACTGATATCTTTGAACATTACTTTGCCATTTGTGAACCTATTTGCAAAATTTTTCTGTTGTTGTAAAGGTTATAATTCAAAATTTGTCCCTTAGTCACCAAAGTGGTGACCTGAAGATGGGATTCATGATGAATCGAGGGAACTCTTCGAAATTTATGTGGAGACATGTAGTGATTTTGACTTTTTTGAAGTAGTCCAAGCATATGCTACCAAAAAGTAAGCTTTTGTACCAAGGTATACCCTGGATCCAAAATTACTGAACAGAACTCCTGAGTCCTTGTGTAAGATACATGTATGGGGATTCCGGTATTTTTTAAAGAACTGAAAGCATATGCTATCATACCACTTACAGTAATCGTCATCATCATCACCACCACTTCACACAAAACACCAACATAATATTATTATGATGACATAGGTACTCACTACTCATCAGAGTTTTGTGCACCGACATCAATGTCTTTGAAATTTTGCTATTGCCAAAATTATATTCGTGATAGTCATCATCACTATAATATATTTAATGCTTACTACTACATTTTTTCCGCCGACTACTACAATACTTAATAATGATTATTTAATAATATAGTAATCTAATCATTATCATCACTAGTGATTGTTTAATAAGTCCACAGATCGGTCATGCTTATTAGGGAATACCACGGCCTCTCAGAAAACTGGCGTAAAATAACGCTTGAGTTTGTTTTGCCGAGAGAGTGAGAATAGCGGAGGCGTTTTTGTATTTATGACTTTCTTAAAATGTGTTAATAATAATAATATATAAAATATAACTAAAAAGAGAAAAAATATTATTCTTAACAAACAATGAAAACCGACATCCAAAGTAAAATGCACAAAAAAGTATGAAATAAAACTTATTTTCTAAATAACTCCCCTTTTAAATTTGGCTAAAACTTTAACTATTTCTCAACAATATTAATTAATTAATTCGATGCCATACAAATTGTAGATAACTTCTTCGTGCGTAGTAGTACTATGTAATTTTAACTAAATATTTCTGTACTCAATCTTCATAATTTTGAAGTCGGTACCAGCCGACTCGAACGTGAGTTCTACATAATTTAAATATTGTTTTATTGGGATGTTGCTCGGGCTGGTACCGACTTCAAAATTATGAAGATTGAGTACAGAAATAGTTAAAATTACCTAGTACTACTACGCACGAAGAAGTTATCTACAATTTGTATGGCATCGAATTAGTTAATTAATATTGTTTGACACTAGGTGCGTTGTTTCGATGCCATATAAATTGTAGTTATCTTCTTCACGGTGAGCAGTGACAAAAACTCGCACTCAGCACATTGATAAATAACAACCTTTGTATGCATAACTTTTTTGCTTACCTTAATTTATATTATTTTGCATACTTACTTAATTAACTTCATAAAATCCTTATTACCTTGGAAGAGGTATAGACCACATACTGTCCACTGTGCAGGGGTCTTCTGGTAATAGTATCGCAGTAGGTGGAGTTACAGACACAGACTGTAGACTCATTTGCCATAACCTGCTTACTGGCACAAGGAACATCTAGTATCAAAAAAAAAAGTATACCTACTGCATAGATCATATTTTAAGGGTAGGTACTATATACATTATATGACTGGATTTCGACTTTTATATTAAAAAAATAGATACTTACCGCCATTTATAAAAGCAAAATTACAAAGCAATT
This sequence comes from Phengaris alcon alcon, assembly GCA_037179445.1. Taxonomy (NCBI): domain Eukaryota; kingdom Metazoa; phylum Arthropoda; class Insecta; order Lepidoptera; family Lycaenidae; genus Phengaris; species Phengaris alcon. Next base: position 413,558 of record JAYRCH010000497.1, on the reverse strand, counting down.
TTATGAAGAGGACGACTAGAAGCAACATTTCTTACGCTTTTATAAATTATGCAAAAATATGTTGTATTTAATGCACTTTACAAGCTCATACGAATAGTGCAAGAGGTGAATCCAATTAAACGACTGCATATTGTGTACTTACTTACATTACAATTACTTTCTTAATGATGCTTGGCAGTCGTCGTATTTCTATGATTACTTGAAAATGATTGACTTTGTGCAAAAGTCATGTATTAAATATTGCCTTTATTTTAAAATATTTATTTTAAATTTTTATATTTTATTGATTTTTCTTTATAATATTGTCTATATATTATTAAATTGTCCAAAATTACTCCTAAAACTGACTCAATTTGCGACAAGAAACACTACACATGTCATTAAAAATATTTCTTTTGATACTGTATTTGTTACTTTTTATTGATATTAAAACTGGAAACCTTAACAGGGGTTCGTGGAGCCAAAAATTTGAGAAACCCTGCCCCACACGATGGGGTAGAATGAAAAAATATATTTCAACTCCACTTCACTTGTATGGAGATTAGAGAGCCACCCCTTACATAAAAAAATATTATTATTATATTTCAAAAATGAGATTGCTGTGTGATTTATTTTTTTCCTATTATTTTTCTTTCCTTTTTAGAGTTCCGTAGTTTTTTTTAATAGAAACATAATAATTGTTATATCAAATGTTTTCTATAAAGAAAATGTTACTCCGTTCTCTTCTTGGTTATTTTTTTTCTTGGGCGCGTCGTGCAGAGTGTAATTATCAACGGGGGCTTTGGAATAAGTTTTAAAAGTAGGTGTTGAATATTTCAGGGTCCGACCTTTGTAATAAGAACTTGGGAATAACGGAGCCCTGGTTCCCTATAACGTCGGATGACGTGAGACTACGCCGGCCAACCATCATTGCCACGTGTTCCCGCTAACGACGGAGCCCACATTCACAAACCAGGAGAGTACCTACGCAAAACCAGATCTGACTTATTTAAAAAGTAATAAACTTTAATTTTTGTTGTATGCTGCGAAGTCTTGGTTCTTGCAAATCCTTCTTATGTTAGAGCGGTGATTACAATGATACAGCAACAATTATGATAATCTTCTTTATTGGTACATATGAGAGAGATGCTTAACACAGATACGTCTACACCAGCGGTTCTCAAACTTTTTTGATGACGGAACCCTTTTGGAAAGCAAAATACTTGACGGAACCCTACAATAAAACAATAGTTTTTAAAAGTGTATTCTTTATTAATAAACATAATAAAAGTACAATGTAACAGTTACTGATTATTACTTACTTTAACATGCCACATGGCAAATACATTATTACAAGATATAAAAAAAGAAAAAATCTAACTAATGGGAGGTATGAAACTGTTTTTTATTTTTCATTAATTGGTTGATGTCAGGTTTGATAGGAGACAGTTGCAGTCTCATATCAGGTTCGGCGTCCAGTCTATTGCGATATTTTGTTTTCGTGGCTGCATACGTTGAGAATCCTTGTTCGCACAAATATGTTGTTGGGAACGGGAGAAGAATATTCAGTGCCATTTTGCCAAGCATTTGATATTCATTACGAATTCTGCACCAAAAATCGTTGAGAGACATCGTTTGAACAGTGGATCCATACTTGTGTCTGATGACATTTCTAAAATAGATTCATATATCTCGTTTGACATACTTTCGGGCTTTTGCAAGTTGGGTAAAAAAAAGGATTATGAATCTATGAATTCAGTTTTATTTTTGTATTCTGTTCTTCGGGAAAATACTTTTCAAAAGATGCGCGCATCGAAGTGAGATATTGGACAAATTCTTCAAACATATCATCTTGAAACATTTCTGAGTCGTCTTCGCTAACAAACTCACTGAGTGACGTAAAGCTTTCTATTTCTCTCTTATCAACGCAAACAATCCAAAAATCAATTTTCTTTTGAAGGCAGTTATTTTGTTATAGGCCTGGAACACTGTTGTCTGTTTACCTTGCAATGATAAATTCAATTAATTTAGTTTTTGAATAACCAAGTTTTATCATACAAACGGTCTTTCAAATTAAAAGAAGTATCAGCTGAAAGAAACATTTGTAACTCCGCTCTAAGTTCAAAAGTTCAAATAGCCTTGTTAAAGTTTTACTCGTACCCCGAGACAGCCATCGCACTTCTCTATGGAGCAGCAGTGTTTTATGTTTGCTGCCATAATCTTCACACAATAATAAGAACAATCGGGATTGTAGTGGTCGTGATTTGATAAAATTAATTATTTTTACCGCTTCATCCATAACTAATTTTAGATTTGACGGCATTTGCTTCATCGCAAGCGCTTGTCTATGCAGAATACAATGGCTGAAACTAACTACTGTTAGTTTCAGCCATTGGAACTAAAAAACTGAAACTGGAACTACAATTAGGCGCTTTATTTTTTATGCGTGACACTGCTCCTGCTGTTTTACCTATCATCGCCTTGGCCCCATCTGTACAAATGTCAATGCAATCGTTCCAACTGAGATTATTTTCTTCAAAAAATATGTTTATTTTATTAAAAAATTCTTCCCCGGTAGTGTTTGTGGGCAGCGGTGAACACATAAGCATGTATTCTTCAAAAGAACTTTCATATGGATATCTCACGATAACCAGCAAGATAGCCAGACCAGCGACATCAGTTGACTCATCAAAGCGAATCGTGTTTTTTGTAGACGTGTAACTAGTTCTTGTTTGACGTAGCTTACCAGATCATGGATTCGCCGTGAAACAGTATCGTTTGATAGTGGCACAGTAGAAAGATGCTTTGCAGATTTTTCATCGAGCATACATTTTGTTATGTCTAACACACATGGCTTTATTAAATTTTCAGCGATAGTGTGTGCTTCACCTGCTTGTGCAATGCGATAGCTAACTAAATATGATGCCTCCGTGGCCTTTTCATTGATAGTTTGTGTTACATGCATAATATTTTTTTGACTTTCCAATAACTGTTCTTTTCTGCGAACAAAAAATTATTTATTCTTGTCTTTAAACTCGGGGTGTACAGTTTCTAAATATTTGGCTGGTGCCTAGAACTATTAGGAAGCAGTTTACTACGTAGCATGCAGAGAGGTGAGCCGTTGGAATCAACAAATCTGAAACTGATATATGATTCATCATACTTCCTTTTTTTCGTCTTTGAAACCGTGGAGCTTGACGTCGTGGCATCATCGTCTGGATCGGTAATTGCTGCATTCTCTGTACTGCTTTTGAATATTCAGGGTCATTAGATGATGTTGTTGCAACACGTTTAACGCCTTTAAGCCAACGTTCTATTCTTCTTTATTAATAATGTTACACGTCAGGATGGTGGGGTCCGAATAATGCACAATCGTTACTGCTTATAAGAGACTGAGTTTCGTCCAAAGAAGAAATGTACAAATCTGATACAATCAGAATACAGCAGGCAGTAGAACAATAAACACTAGTTACATATCACGTTTAAACTCGGCAATTCGCTAGCCAGCTTGTAAGTAGGTAGGTAGGAACTTATCGCCCGAACGCTAATCGTCAACTGACTGACGAGGCGCGACGCGCGATGGCCTCTTTTATACTTAGTCCTAGACTCGATCTCGAACATTCTCAAAAATACTCGAGTCGGCGCCTTTGATAAACAAAAAGCGGAAATAAAAATAGAAATACAAAAAATGCGTTGTAAACAATCTCGACTTTATATTTTGAAGTTAGAGCCGAAAGTAGCTTGTTCACAACTATAGTGTCTAATTCAGAGGCGGCTTTTATCAAGGGGACTGCGCGCTCACAAGTATACGCGCGGCGGCGGCGCGGCGGGCGGAGTCAAAATGTTCGACCAGAGAGAGGTGTTTTGATTTTTATTCTAAATTCTTGCGGAACTCCTACAGGGGTATCGCGGAACCCTAGGGTTCCGCGGAACACACTTAGATTATAGCTTGTTTACACTATACATAGCGTTTTGGCTAACTATATTAATATCTCGATAGGCTTTGCATGTGACATATGTCATTAAGATATCGCCATTATATACTTTTTTAACTACTTTATTATGCAACAGGTTAACTACGTTTTGTCTTATAATTTAGCTCCAGCAGAGACATAACGCCAATACACATTTTATATATTTACCAAATTTCATCCATTTACATATTCATAACTAGCTTTTGCCCGCGGCTTCGCCCGCGTGGAATAGTGTTCTTGGAGAAATAACTTCTTCATTAAATAACTCTACTCACAGCAATATACCTCTATATACAATATTGAAAATGTTTTATAGGGTAACCAATATTAACTTATATACTCAATGGGTAAAAACAGGACCCTATCACCTAAACGCGACGTGAGAGACCGCTTGATATATTTTTCGCGCTTGAATATAAATTTTACAAGATATTAATACAAGAATATATATTTAAACTGTATGGTTTAAAGGGCTACTATAATGTGTATAAAATGCTTAAAGTGAGTAACGAATTTAATTTGATAAGGATCATACTGTGTACGCCAGCGGGCCCACCGGGTCCAACCGTTATGTCCCTGCATTTTAAATCTGTAATATCTTCGAAAATATTCATTTCAATTACATGCTGTAAAGGGCCATATTGATCTATATTAAATGCACAATGTATTTAAGGTAGTTAATTTGATAATGATTAATGCTGTATTGCTTAAAATCGCTTCGTAAATAACCATTACTTCTCGTAAAAAGTAAAGGATAAAAAATTAAATAAAAAAATATTTTTATGTTAAACAGTTGTATTACAATAAAAATAATGTAGGTAAATGTACTAAAAGCTAAAAAATAAATCGGTAAGTCCTAGCTACCAGATCGCACCAATCTTCTCATCAATCTGGGGTATTGATCAGATAAATAATATAATTCATGAGAAGATTGGTGCGATCTGGTAGCTAGGACTTACCGAATTATTTTTTAACTTTTAGTACATTACCTACATTATTTTTATTGTAATAAAACCGTTTAACATAAAAATATTTTTTTATTTAATTTATTTTCAAGTTTTTAGTTTTGTTCTTTCAGAATGAGCTCTATTCTACTAATCAAGCCCTTTCATTGGACACCTATATTGAGGTAGTTGTGGAAAATATGTAATCCGCCATTTTGTGGCGGCGGCCATCTGAATTTTATTTTTTTACAGTGAGCTCTATTCTACCAACAAAGTACTTTCATTTGATACCCATATAGAGGTTGTTGTGAAGTAATATGTAATCCGCCATTTTGTATCGGCGGCCATTTTGAATTTACAGTCATAAATTTTTTTTATTATTTTTTTTATTATTGTATCAAGATTAAGAGTGGGTACCAAATATCAGATGTATCTGGTGTCAGGAAGGGGGTAAAATTCCAATTACTAAATTTGACCCAAACAAATAAATAAATAAACTGGCCAAGCTAAATAAAACCGTTTAAAAATGGTTATTGTGGGTTATCCCTAAGAGAGATATACCATCGCGGACTTTTTTGTAGACCCTTTTAAGGTATACAAAACTGTAGTACAATATTTTGATCTATCTCGTAGGTAGGTAGGCTGGCTGAACAACGTTTACAATGTAAGCGCAAAAAAATGTGTTTATTTACGACATTAGAAACCTCTAAAATTATCAGTGTTTCTCTACTATATTATGCATGTTATATACATATAAACCTTCCTCTTCCTGTATCTATTAAAACCCGCATCAAAATCCGTTGCGTGGTTTTAAAGATCTAAGCATACATCTATATGTACTGTCCCTATGGACAGTCAAAAAAGCTACTTTGTTTAATACTATGTAGTGATTCAGAAGCTAAGCTAGAAGGGCGCATAGATAGACAGACAGAGCGAAACTATAAGGGTTCCTTGAGTATTACGAAATCCTAAAAACGACGATTCCCGAAACACATTAATGTGCTAACGCACCAATAATCCGTGTACAATGTACTTGGTAAGTACATCATGGTAGACTTTCAGTAGATTTTGTTTTTTTTTAACAATATTACCTTTACCTACACTGGCGGACACATAAACTGCATCATAGTGCAAGAACACATTCAATCAAATTTTATTACGAAATATGCAAACTTTTTACATCTATTGGAATTGGAAAATAAAGGCTGACTTATAAACACAAAAACAAAATCAAATTTAAATATGGTACTGTCACAAAATAAAGAAAATATTCTATATAAGAAATCTTGCCAATTTACTAAAGATTAACTCGTTGTTACGTTAATGTTGTGATTGATGTTTTTTTTTTTGTTTTGTTACTACTACTCATAACGATAATTTTATCGTTACTAGTTGTTTAATTGCTAGTCATATTTATTTAAATTATTGAAAATATAATATTTAAGGTTCACATTACAATATTAAAAAAGAATAATTAAAAACTAGTTATGATAACAAAATCAATTGTACCATAAAAGAAGGTAAGTACTAAAAAAATAATAACTACTCTAAAACTTAAAATGCTACAAAAAAAAGAAATCTCCCAGGTCGACCCCACCAGGCAGAGTACCTAGAAGGCTCAAAGAGTTTCCTCGCTGGATTGCGATACTTATTCTCTGGGTCAGGTAGGTGCCGGCTCTGGGGTCTCGGGTGGCCTCAATGAGTTTTTTGGAGATTTCTCCCGGCGGTCCCATCATCCAAATACCAAACATTAAATTTTGAATTTAGAAGCTCGATGACCGGGTGTATAGCAAGGCTGAAGATTGCTGGACCTAGAGGGTCGCCCTGTTGGCAGCCCACTTCGGCTGAGATGAGGTGGTCTTTGTAAATGAGTTTGGTGGGGTCGTTGTAACACTGGAGCATAAATGATAAAATGGCAGGTGCTTTAGATTTAATTTGGGCCAACAAGGCGCCTCGGTCAACTGAGTTGAAAGCGTTTTTGATATCGACCTTCAGAAACACATCATCGCCTTGATTGTGGATAGCTGTCCTGAAAGAGTGAACGGCGGCCTCACAACCTCCTTTGCAGGCAAAACCGAGCTGTTTTGGCTGGAAGTATGACGCGAGGGAAGTTACCGATTTGCAAGCTAGTTTGGCTGTAAGGCGCCGGTATGTGGAGCCGACAGCAATCGGACGAATGCCACCATCTCTCTTCCTCAATGCGCAGAGGTTAGCTCCATACAGAATGTCTACGATATCTGATGCGACCCCTCCACGTAGCATCAGGTTGCACAGATTCGTAAGTTCATGCAGGAGCTTCTCGCCGGCCTTCCCGCAGCAACCGTTGGTGAGGTCCTTCAAATGCTGAGGGGTGAGACCGTCGAGGCCGCCAGCTGAACCCGGAAGAAAGGACATGATGGCTCCGCGTACTTTGTCTGTCGACGTTTGTAGTGGTGGTAATGCGTCATTGGAAACTGCGAAAGGATTTGATTGTGATGGATGTTTGTTTTGCAGGGCGATGAGGGTTTCGGGGCAGTCGGGGGCGACCGTGTCATTGGAAAACAGGAGCCGCGCTGCACCCTTAATGTCTCCCTCACTTATTTTATTTTCCACAGTTTTCACGATGTTATGTTTGACCGTGGAATGTGAAGAAAAATTTGGGTTGAGGTTAATGTCCGAAACACAATTCTTTTTGATTCTTGAAGTGAGGGAGGCATTGTTGAGCGGATCTCTAGTGATATGCAGAAAACGGTAGGGAAAGGTGAGTAGATTTTCCCAGGCTTGCCTCGAGTTCTCCAGCACTGTGTGGCGTATCGTCTCGGCAAGCTTCTGGGCTACAGTCACTCTGGCACCCCTAGGGATCCGTCTTAGAACTGGTATAAAACGTTTAAATTTGGATATTTCTTGGCAGAAATTTGTTTCATAAATTGGGTTCGGAAGTGAATTGGTTATTGGGGGAATGAGTGTTAGAAGCTGTTTGTGGCATTTGCCTACGTGGATGTTCAAACCCCGCTGGCTTTAAAATATCGGGAACAGTGGGAGCATTGCAACAGATTTCCAAAGGACACGGTCGAAATATTAGAGGTCCCTGCATCCTGGCTGCTTGTCATAGGTTGATAAAGATAAACTATAAACGATAACTTATATAATAGAATAAACTATAGACAAAAATTAAAAAATTGCTTAACTAATATAAAAAAACCTTGAACCGCTTGGGGTGCAAACTGCTAAAATATAATATCCTCCTTCTAATGGCGCTTGTTTGGTCATTCACCTTGATAGCTCCGATCGCAAGTTCCAGTCCAACAAGGTGTAACTAGGAACCGTTGTTGGTTACTGAGCTAGGGCTGTCCTAGTCCATTCACTACTCCAACCGCGTACATCGATGTTATGGTGTCCAACAAAACATCCAGTGTGTATTTGGGGTGTAAGTAGGAAACACCGTTTACTCAACTTGGGTCGTTCCAAGCCATTCACTGCTCCATAGTAATCCGGTCGGTAAAATAAGTCGGGGTCCAGGCGTTGGCAAATCTTGAAAATTACTCGTAGAATTTTCTGAGGTGTTCTAAACGTAATTGGTATTGTTTTATACAAGTATAACGCAATAAATATTAAGAAATAATTTAAAAATTTCGAGACATATTGTTGTTGCTCTGACGTTCAGTTGACGTTTTTTTCTTGCTAGTGTTATAATGTTATAATATGCTAGTGTTCATTGCTAGTCTGTTTTCATTTTAAACACGTTTTCCTCTCACGAATATGGACTTGTTGATATGAATTGTTGCTCAAGTGCAGCAAGGCCTAGACCAACGAACAATTGCTGAAGATTTAAATGTAAACCAATCTACGGTTTCCCGAGTATAAAGAAGGTTTATGGAGATAGGTTCATTCAAAAGAAGACGTGAAACCGGCAGAACTCGGGTGAAAACGTCTCGTGACGACAGGTTTATTGTGACAACTTCCTTGCGAAATCGGTTTTTAACGTCTATAAGCATTAAAAATGAGCTCCGCTACGTACGTGACGTAGCAGTTAGTGCAAGAACCATAAGAAGAAGGCTAAAAGAGCGTGATATCACACCTTTCAGACCTGCAAATGGACCAAAATTGTCTGCAGCTCACAGGCAAGCTCGACTAAGATTTGCTCGTGAACACTTAAATTGGACTGAAGAGCAATGGGATTCTGTATTATTCACTGATGAGTGTAGGACTTGTTTGTACGGTGCTGATGGTTGCAGGCTAGTCTACTGTAGAGGAGAGCGATATGCTCAAAATTGCATTGAGGAGAGGATTCCATTTGGAGGCGGGTCTCGTATGGCTTGGGGCGCCATATCGATGGATGCTTAAACTGAACTTGTGTTAATTGACGCAGACGCACATGGCCGTGGTAACCGTGGTTTAACATCACGTTGTTATATAATGGAGATATTGGACCCTCATGACGGATTTATAGGCGAAAACTTCATTCTGAAGTAGGATAATGCTCGTCCGCACGCAGCGAGACAAGTTGAGCAATACTTTACTCAGGTTGAGATTCGTTCCATGGATTGGCCAGCACGTAGTCCGGACCTCAATCCGATAGAACACGTGTAGGACAACCTAAAAAGAGCTGTGTTTACAAGAAATCCAACAACGGTTGCGGAGCTCAGAGTTGCATTGTCACAAAAATGGGACAATACTCCGCAAGATCATTTAAAAACACTGATCAGGTCGATGCGAAACCGACTTGAATCAGTTATTAGGGCAAGAGGAGGTAACACACCTTATTAAAAAAAAAACTTTTTCTTTTCTTAGTATTGTAAAATTTTCATAATAAAGCCGTTTTTGTTTTATTCACATTTTAATTTCAAAAAGCTGCATAAGGTATAATTTGATTCTTTTAGTGAGAAAAGTTGACCTATACACATATGGATTGATTTTTTTAGCAGATTAAGAACCAGTCTTAGAATTATCATTGAAATAAATCAGAATAGTTTGCACTTTCACTAATTATATTTCATTGAAAGTTATCTTGCACTATGATGCAGTTTATGTGTCCGCCAGTGTATTATGCTGTATTATATTTTACTAAACCTTTTAGTTCTTACCAACCCTTGTACTAGAATGTAATTGTGAACGTGGTGCACGAGTTTTGCTTGTCACGATAATGTCAGATTGTTAATCATAAAATTTAAAACGTTATATTATTATTAGCTAGTTGTAATTTTATAATGATTTACGTCAAATAGGAATGTAGCTTACCTACCTAAGTTTTACAGTCTGATTACGTAAAACTAATCTATATTAATGAGTATGATCTTTATATATGTTAGCTTACTCGACCGTCTGTCGGCGACAGACGTTGTGCTGTCTTATCTACGAACTGGAATAAATGAAATATAACTACATACTACGATTGCTATACCAACAACTACACCTACAACCCATACCTACTCCTACAACCTACATCTACACGTACAACCAACACCTATAACCTTAAAGCTACACCTACAATCTAGTACCTATCTGTACTACCAACCCCTACAATCTACACCTACAACCTACACATACACCTACACTTAGTACGTACTAATCTGAGACAAGGGGTCGGCCGATTAAACATAAGGTATTTTTGGCTACAGATTTTATTTTTGAACTCGTGATAACTTCCAAACTAAATATCCGATTTCGATAAAACAAAAAGTATTCAATTTTAAAACAATACTCTTCATTAGTAAGCTATTTATTTGGATAAGGAATATTAAATCACTAAAGAAATCATCGGTTTTTTGTCCCTGTAATTTAATTTAATTTTAGAAGAGAAAAGCTGTTGTACTACCTTAACTAAGTCGCGCGGGTTTTTGTAGATATTAGTCGGTATGTTCTGAAATGTTGTAGAACATTATTTTGTTTTACCATCAATAGGCATACGCTGAGTAATAATATATATATTTATATTTTTTGTAAAAATTTTTAACACCTTGGGTCACATTATTTTGGCAGGTATTTCTATTTTTTCTAGTAATTAATATAGCCTTTGAGTAATAAGAAAATTGTAGCATTCTAATTTTTTTGATTGCTTTTTTTACCGGCTTAGTAGTGTGTGAATCGGGAACAAACATATAAAAATATTCAAATGCAAATCTTTTCTCTTTATAATATTAGTACAGATATATACCAGATGTTGCCCGTGACATCGTACGCGTATAAAAAGAAATCCCGCAGTTACCGTACATTTTGCTGCGAGAAAAAGCCTACGTACTAATCCAGAGTTTAAACTACTACCATATGAAATTTCATCAAAATCCGTTTCGTGAATCAGTAAAAAACATCCATACATACAAACTTTTGCGTTTACATTTTATAATATTAGTAAGGATAACATTTTGCATAATCAACTACAGAAACATTGAGACAATATTTTACTGTCTTTCTATTATATAGAAATATAGGTAGAGAAAATTAAAATTCGAAAATATATCTACTCTGAATAAGCTTACGGTGCTAAATAGGTCATTGACCTCACACAGTTGATTTCAATTGATATTATTAAAATGATTTATTTATGTCTGCTGTGAGGTTATTGACCTCGCAGGTGGCTAGTTTCATAAAGAGAGCAATGTAATTTTTTACTGTGTACATTTTTTTTACACGTTATTAATTATTTTTCTCCCTAAACGTCTTTACATAAGTAGGAAATCATGTGTCCAAAGTTTCTGTAAGTGATTTGGGAAAACGTTAAAACATTATATCATAAATTTTCATAAATGACACTCGTTGAGTCTTTACTATGTATGTATATTTTACATAGCAAAGGAAACTATTTTAAACGAAGTATTGTCTTTTTAATTTAAACTTTATTTGTGCAGTATGTAAACTTGTAAAGAAAATATAATACATCGCAAATTCATGTTTTTTTTTTCATTTAAAGTTATATATCTAAATGTGGAGGAAATTATTAAAGCAAACATTCCGGGTCATTAACTTTTATTTATCATCTTTTGTACATACCATCTTGCACTTGTATAATACATTTTCTTTAAGCGTGTTTTCTGTCATTTTGACCCTCTCTATATTTTGCGACGGCGCCTGTAAATTTTCATTCGCATTATCATTATAATCGTCGTTATTCCTAAACATGTCGGATTCTAGTTGTCTGCTCCGGATTCCATCTAACAGCTTCTTTAAAACCGAGAATTCTTCAGCTTTCAGTTGGAACGGCAAACCGCTGTAGCGACTAAAGCCACCTCTTCTAGAATTTTCTGTTGTCATATCTTTATATGGCTGTACATTTTCTTGGTTCTCTAAAGATTCTCGCGTTTCTGGTATAGACTTTCTTGCGCTGTAGTCCTGATTTTGAACTCGAAGAGGCTTTATGTTGCTCGGTAATGTTTTCATATCTCTCATTTTACTGTTAAGTTTATCTGATTTTGCAGATTCTATTACATCTTTAAGTGTTTGTGATAAGGTGGGTTTTGGTGCAGACTTCAGGGACACATCCTTTCTTGGTGGTCTTTTGGTAGTGAACATTGGCAGAGGACGTTTAGTTGTAGATAAAATAGTTGCTTTCTTTTCACTTAGTGATGGAGCTTTATGTAAAAACTGTGGAAATTTAAATTTTTTGTCATTTAATAATGTTTTAGGTTTTCCTCTCATTATGTTAGATTCAGTACGAGGCTTTCCGAAATTTAATAAAGGTATTTTCTTTTCTGTAGTAATAATATTATTTTGAGCATTTGCAACATGGTTTAGGGGTAAGGGTGTATCAGCTAGTTGACCAATGGTATGAATTTTATCACTCCAATCACTATGGAGTTGTTGGAGTTTGTTATTCAAATCGTTGTGAGCTCTGGATAAAGAATGCCTAATATCATCTGCATTGTTCAATACATTTTTATACAAGTGATTTGACTGTAGTTCAACTGGATCACTCCCTAAAATGTTGTTTAAATTCCTTAAAGATTCGTCTGTACGTGGCTTAAAGTTGTCAGAAATCGAATTAAATTCATGTAATGGCTTAGAAATTGAAATATCATTGCGTTTATTATTTCCCAATGTTGGAAGTTCTCCTATTTCAAGATTCTTAAAAATATTTTTCAGGTTATTGTTTTTGAAAGTACCTTGTAAAGAGTTCATTTTACTAGATAAGTTAGGGTGTATTGTAACACGGTCTAAAGAATGAGGAATGGTTGGTCTTGCGGAATATGGTTTTAATGCTGATCCTAAAGAAAATTTTGGAGTTAAAGGTCTATCAGGTTTAAGTATACCTAAATCTGGTCTAGCAAAAGTAACGCGGTTACCTATAGGTTCGCTAGCTTGAACATTCATGTCATTCGAATTACTTTCTAAGCATTTTCTTTCCTCGTTACTTATTGACTCGCTAGGTGCATTTGTTCTGAGATCAGAGGTTTCCTCGTTTATTTGAGATATTTCAGTCTGTAAATCTTTCCCGTTGTTTTCCTCTTGAGTCGCGCTATTATCCTTTCGACTCAAAACAACAATATTTGGGTCGTTGGTAGATTTAGGTGCTTCGATTGAAGAATCAGTATAATCATCACTGTGTTTATCCAAGGTTTGTCCATACCTATTATGAATATTTGAAGTAACAACAGGTGTTTTTGAAATTGGTTCTCTATTGTTCTGTTTTAACTGATTGCCGTTTCTAACAATTTTGTTTAAATTATTTTTATTTTTGGAATTGTCACTTAGTTGATCCGTTAATGATTCCAAAGGCAAGTCACTTTTATTCATATCTTTAGAGTCAGTATGTTGTTCGTTTGGTGGGTTATTTAAATTGCTAGTACTAGATTGCGTAACACTTTCATCACTTGAACTTTCGTCAATAGCATTTTCTTCTACAAAATTTTGTTTATTATCTCCAGTGGGTACACAATTATCTAATTCATTTTCTACATTTGTCTGTTTGAACGATGGTTTGAGATTTTTAATTTTCATATTACTTTCATTTAAAATTGAATCACTCATTCTTTGGAGATCATCATCCGTCATATTTTTGGAATTGTTAAGGTTTTTAATTGGTTTTGAATTTTGATTATTTTTATCCTTATCTACAACTTGCAAGACGTCTTGTAAATTCTGTTTTAATTTTTCTTGCATATCATCATTAACTTTTTTAAAGTTTTTAAAGCTTTTTATAATATCGGCCCTTATCAAGGGCAAATTATTTTTATCTTGTATTTCTTCAACGCTCTGATTTTCTTTAAATGTAGGTTCATCTTTCGAAGTTAATATATCATGTTCGGAAGAGACTTCACTTTTTTGCTTAGTTATTTCATTTTTTTTTTCTGATTTGATAACTTGTTCAGCGGATTCGTTTTGAAGTAAGTTTATTTCCGTCGAAGGATTATTTATTTCGACAACTATTTCGTGTTTTTCTAGTTCTGATTTATTCATGTTATTTAGTATTTGCTGTTTCGTTTTTATTAATTCCTCAGACGGTATAACATTCATTTCATCACATACGTTATTTTCTTTTCTGTGTGGTTTCAATAATATATCATTTGTATTCTCATTCTCAACTATATTAGATGAGCTAGGAACTGCATCTAAAATTTCAGTTTGGGTATTGGCTTGTTGCTCTCCTATTTTTTCATCATCATTAATAGATGCATTTATTATACTATAATCATTATGTACACTTTTCTGTTTAATTTTCTGGTCACTTACTGTTTTTCGCTTAGGTATAAGTTCAACGTCCTTTAGCTTTAATAAGTTTTTCAAGTTCGTCGGCTTTTCAACATAGCTAATTACGTTTTGCAAATTTTTTAAAGTACCTGCCAGCTTTCGAGATTTCTCTTCTGTAACTGTAGCCATATGTGTATTAGTGCCATCTTCAGAAACAGGCGTATTCATTTCTTTCTTTGTTAATTTATTCAAAAGAGAATTAGACTGTATAGATTTTTTTATATTATCGACAATGGTAGATAATTTAAGATCTGGATTTTTCGCAAATCTGTTTGGAGCACCGATAGTACTTTGTCCGTTAAAAGTTTTATCGTGGGCAGTATTTGGATTTTCAATATGTGTTTCTTGATAATTTGTAATTTCTTTTGGCTCATATAAGGTTTTCATAAAATAATCAGTAGATGGTCTCTGTAAGGAATTTTGTTGCTCACTTGCTTGATTATCCATATCAAAATCGTTGCTTCCTGCGTTTGATTTTCTTCCTTTGGACACTAGATTTTTGTTTGGTTCTCTAAAAAGTGAATATTTGAAATTTGTACGTTCGTAGTTATTGTGGGTAGTACTTAAAGGATGAATACATCGTGTTTCTTGTAGGTGTGACGCCTCAGGCACTACCTCTAAATCGTTACCAGTCTCTTTTGGATTAAGAATAATATTTATGATGCTTCCTGGTGTGTCTTCTGATTGCAATGATGGTAAGTCAGTTTCTATAGCTTTCACTATACTTCTAGTGGCCTCTCTAGCTAGAGCATCTTCATATTCTTCATTGGTTACTTCTTGTAATGTTTTTAAAACAGACGAGGCAAGTCCAACTTCAGGCTTTAGGAGTGGCTCTGGTTGATTCTTTGGATCCTCTGATCTAAAAAAAAGATAGTGAAATTTAATATTTTTCACGCGATGCCAAACGTGTAGGCTTTAGCTATCTCACAAGCTTGATCATATATTGAACATAGCTTCTGGGCAATACAAAATGAATTCATACTAAAGTAATCTTCTCTTCTTTTCTATATAAAAATGGATTGCAATTCCAATGATTTTCTAAAACTCGAGAACGGCTGGTCTGATTTCGCTAATTTTGGTCTTGAAATAATTGTGAATGTTCAGGTAAGGTTCGGAAGGTTGGGGAATATTGGAAAAATTTCAGGGGAGATACTAAAAACGTCGATTGAATGTTTCCATACTAACTGTTCACTGTATTCAGTTTGTCACTTGACTCAATTGAATCATGTAACAGCATCTAATGCTAATTATAAATTGGAAGTATTGAGCATCACGGTGACTGTTATGGCAGTCATCCTTTTTGTGTTTTGTGCTATTGTTATATATAAAGTTTGTGTTACAAGTGTAAGGAAGATGTTAAGGAAGGAGTTAAATTGTAATCAAGGAACTAATTTAAGTATTTTGTCGCAAAACACACTCCCAAATGTTAATGTTTGCTAAATTCAAATTTTTTGTTTTATTTTCAATTTTGTATTATTATTATTATTTTTTGTATATAATAATTCTCATTAATCGTAGAATGTAGAGTCAGTTTACATTGTGATGTACGTCGCAATAATATATAACTCCTACGAGAGTCAGGCGTCTGCCCCTCGCCAACTTAACCGGTTGTCAAATAAAGTAATTCAGTACATCAGATATTTAATTTGAAGGCCCCAGCCATTGATCACTAAACTTCCTAAAATAGCTGACGAGACCTAGAAACTGACGTACCTCATGAACGTTATCTGGACAAGGAAAGTCAGCTACACACTTAATTTTTGCCTCACCAGGACATACTCCGTTTGAAGTAATTTCGTATCTGAGATAATCAGTTTTGTTTTTCAAAAATCTACATTTACACAATTTTAATTTCAAATTAGCTTTCTCTAATAACTAAATTATCCAAGCACTCACTGGCATCTCGTCAAAATATCAATACGTCATCAATATACACTGTCGCTTTATCAAAACGAGCCGGCCCCAAGGCACAGTTCATCATCCTCTGGAAAACAGCTGGTGCGTTTGCCAGGCCAAACGGCATGCGATTAAACTCGTACTGGCTGTCGGACGTGACAAACGCAGCTAGATGCTTAGATGTTTCAGCAATCGGTACTTCATAATATCCATACATAAGATCCAATGTGATGAACCATGCCTGGCCGGAGAGCCTAGCAATTTCGTCTTCAATGAGTGGCATTGGATAGCGCTCCTTAACCGTAAAATAATATAATTTCCTGTAATCCACGCACATCCTTGTATCTCTTTTCGCATAATTAGACACGGACTCCCTGACTATACCCGCAGACAACATGTCCTTCCCCATTTGTCTTACATTATCGCGTTGGTGGGATAGCCTATAGGGTCTATACACAACAGGCTGCTTATTATTTAACTCGATTACCATCTTTGTAGTAGTTGTACAACCTAAACTCGCCATATTATTTGCAAAATAATTTACATACGATCAAGTAAGTCATAAAGACGGTTTCTATCATATTCTGAAACTGATTCTTCTAATTTCACTTGGCTTTTATCAACATTTGAAAGAGAATTACCAGGCAAATCGGTAGTTGAAGCAACACGATTAATGATATCTACTTTTGAGCACGGAAAAAAATAAAATTTTCTTCAAATATAGTAGGTATCGAACATGGCATTATCGTTACATTTAGATTTCCGCCATTTACATGGTAAACACCACCGTATACAATATGTTGTGCATTAGATTTTCTTATCAGCTTGGTAACTAGTAATATACTACCAGTGAAGTTGATCTCAGCCATGGCCCTAATACTTGCAACCCCGTAAAGTTGCAAACTTCTTTTAACCTTTACTTTAATTAATGACTCGTCAACAGTACATTCAACATTCGCTGGAATGATAGTTACTATACTCGTATATATAGAATAGTCTACAGTTCAAAATTTTAGTTTCGCGGCGTCCTTGTAGATAACTACATACGGCTGTTCAGAAAAAGATTGAACTATAAGTATTAGTTTCTCTAAAAATTCATCTGTTACTACTCTACAACTAACTAAAGCGTTAACGTCATCTATTGTCATATCAACCGTAACTGTACCTAGCGACTGCACAATAGTGTTTCCGAAACCTATCATCGCTGTGGATTGATCATTATGAGATAGTCCTAATCTTTTTGACACAGTTTCTATAATTAATGTGACCTACCTAAATCTACGAATCCTTCTAACGCGATACCGTTGACCATAACCTGTTTCACAAATTTCGTACTTTCATTTGAATTGACAATTCGCATAGTCTTCTTTATAGAATCTGTAGAGTTAGAATTCTTCTCCTTAAAACAGGTTTCAATTATGTGTCCAATTTTATTACAACCCTTGCAAACTAACAACGTCTTTGGACACGAAACGGTGCGAAAAAATGACCCTTGTCATTTTGACTTCCACAGCGTTGTTTATGCATAATCCGGTAAAGTGTCGATCCCCACTTTCTGGTTTGTAAGACGACCGAACACTTCTTGTAAAATAAAACTCAACACGCACGTGGCATTATTGTCAAGCGAAAATGATATCCGTTAAACTTATAATCAATATTAATGAACTAAAAAAGTGTTTTTAAATAATTTTATAAATTTTAAATATTTAAATATTTTTATCTAATTCATTGAAACATATTATATTTGTATTTAATAAATCTGTTTAAATTAGCTAACTAATATTACGTACGTTTGACGATTGTTTGGACGAAAAATTTACACCAATTTTTTTTATTAATGTTTTTTTACAAAAATGACCAGAACACGATCACCCGTAACACCAGAGAGAACCGGCAAGGCATTTGTAAAAATCCTCAAACCCCCTCGGGTCTCCGGTAACCTCGCTCACATGGCGAACGCAAGAGTTATTTGATGTCAGTTTTCTGTGAGGCCGTGCTATTTATCCGGTCGAGCCGGCTTATTCGTCATATGACGAATCATGACTCTATTACGTAAAAATAGAGTCGTGAAATAAAAAGCTATTGTAAAGCTAACCTTATAAAGGGACGTAGCGACTGCAAAGCTGGGGATAGTATGGAAGACGCTCCAACGGAATCTGTTGCTCTGTTCCTGCAGGGACAGTCATCGACGATGGGCTCTACTGGATACAACAGTTCTTCGGATAAGTCACCCCTGGGCTTAGGACAAGGGCAGCATTCGCCAAAATCCAGCTGCCTGGACTTTCGAACATTTTCATTTGATGTTAATGCTTTTGAGTGCGTCTGAAACATACGTAATTATTAAATAGATTAATTTTAAGTTACATAATACAGAAAGACAAAAATCATCCATAGCCTAGATGGTAGACTGCTGTCATGTCCGGCTATTCGGTACCTAATAGGTACTTGTAGTTTAGCCACAGTGTATTTGATTATAGATTTAGGTATGGCAGGCGTATTTTAGTTCGTATTCGATAGATATATATGGTAAGTAGTAGGTACCTCCATTGTAGGAAGCGAATAAAATATAAGTTATGTTATAATATTATATAACATCATGAAAAATTAAAAAACCGCATAAGTTTCTAGTTCTTTGTGACCATGATACTGAATATTAAATATTTCTTAGGAAAACTGAAAGCTAAAAATAAAATTTTTAATAAAGTAGTATGAAGTTAGTATTTACCGTAGCACACACTAGAGACAAAACGAAAAGCGCGCGACACCAACTCATTGCAGCCAAATGTGTATCTTTTCTTGAGCGAGGGTCTTCACTGCTAATATTAACAGCTAATCATTGATGCCTATCAATGCTCTGATAATATCTACATCTATAAGCACGTGTGAAATCACTTTTCAAATAAATACGTGATTAATAACCGCTTTTGTCAATAAAACATTTGATTCAATATTGTTTCTAGCGTGGAGATAACAAACGTAGATAAAATATGGAACCCTGCACTCGCAGTGTAGACTGTGAGGTTCCGTAGATGTATTATTCTTATTTATTTTTCTTGCAAAAAGCTACTTCTCTTCACGATATGCAGGGGAAACTGGGAACACTATAATATATGTATATATATATATATATATATATATATACAGAATGTCTCAAAAGTCGACGTCAAGCCGAAATCGCCTGATAGGTAAGGTTATAACAGTTATCAGAAAAATATAAAACAATCGAAAATGAAGCTGAACTCCGAGAGAAATTACGGAGGCAGTTGATTTTGTCAATAATGGAAGATTCGATTCGCAGATGTGATATCAAGATTTATTAAAGAGATGTCGTGCTTGTATTGCATCTGAAGGAAACAGTTTGAACATCTTTTGTAAATAAATGTTACCATTGAAACGGAACTGTTTTTTTTTTGTTTTTTACTACTAGGATCCTTATTTGCTTCTGTGACTCATAAGCGTCTCTATCTTTCTCTCTTACACTTTATGGAATGACTCGTTCAAATGAGAATTTGAAATTTGAGGTCTTAAAGAACGTGTGGCGGACCAATTAGTGCCACAATCCTGAATCGCGCTATCGAAGTTTTCTAAGATCGGCACTATATATACGACATCTGAAATTCATACTAAAGGCTTCGGCCTGACCGAGCATACCACCTCGCTCGGTCGGAGATCTCCCTTTGGGGCTTGCCACTATCTATTTCCACAAACGCTTCGAGTTAACTAGAATCACTTTTAGTAAAGTCAAAGAAATTATTCAAAACCGACTTTCCTTGAAAAAATATTTTTTGTAGCCGAAATAATATTTGTAGCTAAGAAATAATGTAATAAGTGTTATACCATTTTAGAATCCTTATTAAATGCGCTCACTTTTAAAATTACTTGCCAGACTTGCGTGGTATAATTTTTTTTCAGGACCGTCAGTTAAAGTAGTGCGAAAAACTGATTTTCTAAACTTGGTTCTGCAAAACATGACATCTTCTTTCAAGATGGAACAGTTAGCTCAGATTTTAAGGACGAATTACAGAAGCACTATTCACGATGAAATGAGTAAAAAAAAAATTACAAAAAGTAAAGATTTGTAGCAACAGGAAAGTAAAAACTGTTACAGGTTGTACATTTTCCCGAATATTTTTTTTGCTGTAATTTTAAAAATACAAGACAATTTTTTTTATATATTTTTCTGATAACTGTTATGACCTTACCTATCAGGCGTACCTATGTTTTTGAAATTTTGCTATTACCAAAATTATATTCGTGATCATCATCATCACTATAATATATTTAATGCTTACTGCTACATTTTTTCCGCCAACTACTACAATAAATAATAATCATTATTTAATAATATAGTATCTAATAATTATAATGACATAACTGCAGGTGATTGCTTAGTAGGCCCGCAGATCGGTAATGCTTATTTGGGGAAATACTACGGCCTCTCAGAAAACTAGCATAAAATAACGCTTGATTTTGTTTTGCCGAGATAGTGCGAATAGCAATTTTTTTGTATTTATAACTTTCTTAAAACGTGTTAATAATAATTTAAGGATCAAGGTCAGGCTCCTCCCGTACGCCTGACGACGCTTCACATATTATTAAGTCCCGTACAATTTTTTACATAATATTATCCAAAAATAAGTAATTTGTAATTTAAACTTTAATGATGACATTTTTGAACCTGAGTAATTTGAATTGATTAATCGGAGAGTGACGTGATGACTGGTACTTACCTATAACATAATTTTAGCTCTAAGTTTGTACATTATAATATTAATAAGTTTGTCATAACAAAAATACGGTAATAAATTAAGATAAAGTAATAAACTAGTGAACTATTATTTTTTCCTTAAATGAATAGTACTCTTCTCCTAAATAAGTATGAGTGACTTCTCAGAAGCAACGGTATAATTAGTAATAAAAATCAAGATTTTCAAAGAATTTCGCAAGTCTCAGGAAACCGCTCCATACAAAATGCTATACTTTTTTCCGAATCTTTCCTATATTCTGTAAAAACCCCGCCTTTTTAACTTGACACTGGCAATAAGTTTTAGATATACTGCCTTATTTTAAAAAAATCAAATGTCAAACTTCAAAAATTTCAAACTTCGTTTGAAAGTCGTTACTTAGAATACAAAACGCAACGTTACAAAATTTATATAAAAAACATAAAACATCCGCGGCCTGTGCTAAATTAGCGTTATTATATACTAATTAGTGTATACTATAAATAACTACATAGAAAAGTGATAATAATTGTATTACTTATATCTAGTTCAGTCCCGTACATTTCGCTACAAGGTGCACAAAATTCCACTCCACAATATGGATGATTTTCTGAAAATAGAGAAGATCGGTGAAGGTACTTACGGTGTCGTGTACAAAGGCAAAAATAAAATCACCGGCCAATTTGTGGCTATGAAAAAAATTAGGTTAGAGTCGGAAGATGAAGGCATTCCTTCTACCGCCATAAGGTATGTAAACACACCTGTTGTTTAGCTATTTTATAATTTATTTAAATATAAATTATACTCTATTTCAATTATTATTAATGACTTGATATACCTTTACTTTATAAAATAGAACCTTGGTATCTTTCAGAGAGATTTCACTTTTGAAGGAACTAGATCATCCCAATGTTGTTAAATTGGAAGATGTTCTGATGGAGGAGTCTAGACTTTATCTCATCTTCGAATTCTTATCAATGGATTTAAAGAAATATATGGATTCACTTGGCTCAGGAAAGGTAAAATAGGACATCAACAAGTTATAAACATTTTTAGCTACTGCTCTATGTATTATCCTAATATAAATGTATTTTCAGCTAATGGATCCTAGCGTAGTCAAGAGCTACTTATACCAAATCAACAGTGCAATTTTGTACTGTCACCAACGCCGTATTCTACACAGAGATTTAAAGCCACAAAATCTTCTTATTGACAAGACTGGTATTATTAAGGTATTTTTTGTATATTTGCCTATTTTTTTTTATATTGTAGGTGTGAGAAATAGGCTACAGATTTACTCTGTCTCCTCAGACTACCCCTATGGGTTTGGTGCCCTCTGTTCCCTTATTTGAAATGGATGTGATCATGTGTATGCCATACTATGTTACACATATTTGTGCATAATAATAATAAAGCCATTTATTTCATATCAAAGGTTATATTATAATTTTGTAATTATTAGTTGTGTTAGTTCATTGCTTATAATAATTATTGTAAGTGTAGTTAGTTTTTCTCCTCCCCCTATATGGTCCCTTTTAAGTTAAAGGCCTCCTCCAGTGCCATATTTTTGAAATTACATATTTTCATACAAATATTAAGAGGTTATAATAATTTGCAGGTGGCTGACTTTGGTCTGGGCAGGGCTTTCGGTGTGCCCGTCAGAGTGTATACTCATGAAGTCGTAACACTTTGGTACAGGGCTCCTGAGGTGCTGTTGGGAAGCCAAAGGTAAGTCAAAATTTCAACATAAAGCCTTAACTTATACTTAGTTTTTTTTTTGTCAATGGATGGTCTGTTGATACTATTCTTACTTGAATTAGAAATAATATTTAGACCTAAATAAAAAAATTCCTGGAGCTTGTTCCTATTCTTCAAACATAAAATAATAGCATTCATGCGACAAGTTTTGAAGATAAAATATTATTTTCAGATATGCCTGCCCAATTGACATGTGGTCTGTTGGCTGTATCTTCTCAGAAATGTCTTCAAAGAAGCCATTGTTCCAAGGAGACTCTGAGATTGATCAACTGTTCCGCATCTTTAGGTAAATAAGCTGTAACAGGATATATCTATCCCACTTAATAAAATAACGTGTCTGCAGTCTCAAGACATTACATCAGTGGCGTGCACAGGATTATGACACTGGGTATGCGGCGAAGTACTCGGGTCACAAAAACTTTTTCGTTTATAGATTTTTAGCATAGCTACAGCCAAGCGACGGATCTCTAAGTCGAAACCATGCCAACAGAGCAAGTCTTAGATGTACTACTATTCATGTACATCTTCTACGGCAACGCAGACAAAACAGCGATCGATCGTCGCGGCGGAAGAAATTCTAATAAGTAAAATAATAAGCATATTTTAAAATATTATTACTACTCATCAGTCAGTCAGCTTCAATTTTCACATATTCAAGGTTCCGGTTACTTGAGATTACTATATCCCGATGTAAAATACTAAATAATATGCAAGGAAAACAATATAATTTAATCGTGTGTACACAGCCACACAGCCAGATATACGTTTCATAACTTTTAACATGAAATTTTCGACTTACATTATTTTTTTGCTGGTTTAATTGTTGTAACTCGGGTACACACCTACCTTTAGACAGAATTTGAATCTTTTCACTGAATGACAATTGTGAGAACTTGTTATTTTTAATTTTTAATAAACACGCATTTTCAACACAAACCTCACAATCAAATGACATTTTAAAAAAATCAACACACGCACTAGTAAAAGCAAATCACTACAATTATTATAGAAACTCAGTAATAAACTGTTAAATGTACACACTTTCAAATGTTAAAATGAAAAATCTTTTAAGAAAACTATAAATAAACTGGAGCGATTAAATTGTAAACAATGCTTATCACATGAAATATGCAATATGGCCCCTGCGAAACATAAAACGTTTCTTCTATTTAAACAAATAAAACCTTACTAAACAAAAATGCATAATGTGCATACGTGATTTATTAGATTTCCGTCTATTATTTTTACTCGGATTATAGGCAACGAATAATTTCCGACAAGCCAGTTCGGCGGTTTTCGGAAGCGATCGGATAGCCGAGAGCCATCGCCTGCCGCGGGAGTTATCGCTATATAATCATGTCGATATTCATGGGTGTGTGCGTTTGCGAAGTATGAAAATTACACATACATGCGATGATATGTCCTGCAGAACGCAAC
The DNA here is from genome assembly GCA_037179445.1 of Phengaris alcon alcon. Taxonomy (NCBI): domain Eukaryota; kingdom Metazoa; phylum Arthropoda; class Insecta; order Lepidoptera; family Lycaenidae; genus Phengaris; species Phengaris alcon. Next base: position 389,186 of record JAYRCH010000497.1, on the reverse strand, counting down.
GGCATGAGATGAGTTGCTATTTATAAAATATTAGGCGTTTTTAAGTTATTATATTTTTTTAATTAATTTATTTACTATTAATTAAAGTCATCTAAAACGTACGAACGTTTTATTAAAATATCTGTGAATGACAAGTAAAGTACTGCATTTCTGCGTACAAGGAGCGCACGCCCCTGCATTACATCTGGAAGAAATCACTTAGGAGGGATTCTTATCCCTGATATTATGTGGTCTTCCACCATTTTGCACATTTTATTTTTTGGAGAGATTTTCTTATCACTGTGCTAATAAAAAAATACATACTTGTTTTACCTTACAGAATGCTTCGAACACCAACTGAAGAAATATGGCCAGGTGTTTCCTCTTTGCCAGATTACAAACCGACCTTCCCTAATTGGACTACATTAAATCTTCACAATCATGTGAGTATAGTATAAACTTTTAACCTTATCAATTCCTGTTTTATGTAACTTTATTTACATTTAAGTATCCTTATTTTTATACTTATATAAAATAAATTGTTTCAGGTTAAAAATCTCGATGACATTGGTATGGATTTACTGCAAAGGATGTTAGTATATGACCCAGTAAAAAGAATCTCTGCAAAGGAAGCACAGCGGCATCGCTACTTCCGTGATGTGAAGCTACCGAATGGGCTAGCGACTCCTGCCCCTATACCCTCTCACTGCACCCCTGCGCCTGCCTTAGCTAACAACATCACTGTTGACACAACACAGAGTGTATAGCCATTTTTAAGTGTTTCTTCAGAACTCTACCATCTCAATAAGGCTATATAAGGCTGGGCCTATATGATCAGGAATCCGGAACGCCGGAATGATTGTAGAGTCAAATGTCAATGTCATATATGACAGCTCCACACTCTCTAATAAACAAGAGTTCCATTTTCAGTGCTCAGAATTTTCTATGGCCTTCCGGATACTGGACCACATAGTTCCAGCCTAATAGTCATACGGCTGAATACTGTTATCTTATATAAACTTAAAATTTAGGAGCGAGGAGCCTATTCACAGGCTATCACTCACTCCTTGGCTGTCCTCAAAAAGACAGACAGCATGTGACAAGCGTCACTAACTAACAGACAATAATATTATAGAGTACATTGGTCAAAGTCTAAATTAAACTTAAATTAATTATGGTATAAACATGATTTATGATGAAGAAGAAGATTAATGAGGTGTAGTAAGTTTTCGAATTCTAAATATTTAAAAGAACATGACTGTACTGAGCTGTACACATAAAAAAACTATAAATAACAACTGTATGTACTCATATTACAGCAATAATTAATCAAAAGAATCACATGACTGAATATGCCTTTTGGAACAAAAATATCATGTCTATAAGTCTGGGTTTAAGTACCAGTAATCCGCTAAATACTGATAAAATATGTATGAAATGCTACATTAGAAAAAATCCTTAGTTTCATAACTCTGGCATTAGACAGTTTGAATAAAAAAATACATTCTGTAAAATAACGAAGAAATACCATTAAAATGTTTAAATTATGTATGAAAAAATATTTGCCTTATTATGTTTTTATCTTGTAATTTCTATTGTTTAGTTTAGTTTTTTTAGTGTAAAGAAATTTAGAATAATGTTTATAGTTTAGTACGTAGTTGAATTTATAGTATTTAGTATTATATACTTGAATTTTGAAAATTTTAAATAAATGCTCAATGGCGTTTGCATGAGGCTGATGGATACTTCGTATATTAAAACAAAAATCCATTATCGCACATCTCCAAATTTCTTTTCCGTTCAAATCAAAAACCTGCCATTTAAAAAAATCATAATCATATTATTTTGGGTAATGAGGAATCACTTAAGATAATTGTGTCAAAATTTTACAATGTCTTAGCCTGTAAACACACGTGATAGTTTTCGACCTGAATTGGAGGAAGCCAGGTTTCCATACAAAACACGCATGTCCGACACACGTGCTGAATCATTCAGATTCTGAATATGTCTGATCGATCCGACACTCATACAATTTCGTGATATTTCAGGATAAACAAAGTACGTGTGTTCCCAGGCTAATTTATCTTTGTATATTATGGTTTGTGCCAGGTGAAAGGCTTAAAATATGCATAACTAAAAAATTTACATAACTATAAAACTTGTAAAAATTGGTACATGTGCTTTTTTGGATTTTTTTATTATAGTAGCGATTATTTTTGTATTTATTGGTACATATATATACAAAATATATATTTCTTTAGTTGCTTAAAGATGACATTAAAATCTTTCAGTAAGGATGGTTAAATTAATGTTTGTGTTTCTTAATTGGCTACAACTGCTTTTGTTTATTTTAATGTTTCAATATTCTTTAACTGCGTCGTCGACTCCTAGAACAAACACCTACATATTTCTTTTGATTTTCGTAAATAAATTGCGTATTTTACTTTTTTGGACTTATCTCCTTGAATAAGATGTTTTTATTAAAATAATGATTTTTAACGTCAAAGGTTGTGTCCAATTAAGAATAATTTTATTTGATTAAAAATGAATTGAAAATGAGGTAAATTGTGTCACTTAATTTTAATTAAAAAATAAAACATATTTTAGGAAAAGTATTTTTATTTACACGATATACCATTATACAACATATAAAAATTACATTAAAATAACAATACATACTCACTTTTACAGTTAAATTTTAACTTACACTAGTAACTACAATTTTTACCTTATTTTTACTTATTATTAGCGAAAATTTACATATTTTAAAATGTTTCATTAGAAAGGGTATAAATATTATCCTACATTATTACATATACATTCTACTATTACAAACCTGCTTATATTATCTTCCAATCAAAACTGAATCATATAAATGTATCTATCATATTACTATTTGTATTGATGTGTGACACATTTGCTTTTTTGTGATATATTTAATTATGATAAGTATAATGACTCATGAAAATTTCAGGTTGGGGTAAACTTTAGGGATAGCATCACCGACATTCTACACTCTAGTGGTTTATACTTTATGGTTTAAGTCAGTGATGGGCAAAGAACGGCCTGCGGGCCAGCTCCGGCCCGAAAAATTAAAGACTGAGTGTGTCAGCTTATCGCGAAAAACAGTAACAACACGAGTTGCTGCCATTGCATCAAAATTGTCGACTAATTAAGGCAGCGTATAGAAAACTTTAAATATTTTTCTGTGACGATGGATGAAACCAATAGGAGCGACACTGCTCTATTATTAATATTCATCAGAGGCATCGACGATGAATTTAATATCACTGAGGAGTTGGCTTCTTTACAATCGCTAAAAGGACAAACGACGGGGCAGATAATTCATGATGAATTTTCCGAAGGACTTCAAAATTTAAATGCACCTATTCCAAAATTGTGCAATATAACTACAGATTGAGCCCCAAATATGGTTGGAAAAACGTAGGATTTTCAGGTATTTTTCGGAACCAGAATCCTAGTCATGATGTTGTATACATTGTATAATTCACCAGGATGTATTTTGTATAGCTGCAATAGATATTACCCATGTACTGAATGTGGTTATAAAACTAATTAATACGATTCGATCCCGGGGCTTGGTACACCGGCAATTCCAAGAATTTATAATTGAAGTCGACGCAGATTATTCTGACCTTCTTTACTACACGAAAGTAAGATAACAAGTTATGGGTATGCATTTGAACGGGTCTAGAATTTAAAAGAGGAAGTACAAGATTTTTTAAAGAATAAAACAAACAAATGGTCTGATTTCCAAATCTTCGAAGACAAAGAGTGGCGTACCGATTTTGCATTTTTTACCGATTTGCTCGAACACACAAATTAAATAAAAAATTGGAAGGAAAGAACCAATTTTTAGATAAGACTTGGGGTAGTTTGAAATCATTTAAAACTCAGCTTGTTCTATTTTATAACTGCATGGCGAAGAACGATTTAACTCACTTTCCGCGCTTGAAATTACGGCACCAGTGAGTGAAACAAACTGAAAGAATTCAGTCAGGTGTTAAAGAAACTTCACACAGAATTTGAAACTAGATTTTAAAAACATTCAGTCATCGCTAGATGTTTTCTCCATGCCGTTTAATGTAGACCCGGAAAATGTCACGGCAAAATTGCAATTGGAAATTATTGAAATGCAGTGCAGCAGCCATTTAAAACAACTGTTCTTAAATTTCACAAAATAGATTTCTATAGAACACTGTAAGCTGAATTCCCAAAGATGATTGCTCACGCCCAGAAAATTATGGCGATGTTTGGGTCGTCGTATATGTGTGAACAGACTTTTTCGACCATGAAATTGCGGAAAAATTCAAACAGAAACCGACTTACCGATGAACATCTTTACTCGCTGCTGAAAGTTACTTCATCACAGCTCGAACCTGCCTTTGAAAATATAATGGGAAAGCAATTGCATACGTCTCAGACGCCTACCATGACAGGTCCTTCGTATAAAAATTAGATTGTAATTGGTAACTTTGTGGAAATGTGTAGTGTTTTTATATGATTAAAGTAAAAATTTGAACACAAAATGCAATTTTTGTATAATTCTGGTCCTCCTTTGAAATTTCTTAAACTTTCTTTCTTTCTCCATTACGAAAGTTTTCCCGCCACTGGTTTAAGTAATATGGCCGCACTAGTAGTGTTGTGCACCGCGCTATATACAGTAGTGTAGTACCAGTATTCGCATATTCTCCGCGCTAGAGGTGTACTGTTCTACTTTCGGCACTAGTGGTGTATGCGTTGCTCACCGCGCTATATACAGTAGTGTAGTGCCAGTATTCGCATATTCTCTGCGCTAGAGGTGTACTGTTCTACTTTCGGCACTAGTGGTGTATGCGTTGCTCACCGCGCTATATACAGTAGTGTAGTGCCAGTATTCGCATATTCTCCGCGCTAGAGGTGTACTGTTCTACTTTCGGTACTAGTGGTGTATGCGTTGCTCACCGCGCTATATACAGTAATGTAGTACCAATATTCGCATATTCTCTGCGCTAGAGGTGTACTGTTCTACTTTCAACACTAGTGGTGTATGCGTTGCTCAGCGCGCTATATACAGTAGTGTAGTGCCAGTATTCGCATATTCTCCGCGCTAGAGGTGTACTGTTCTACTTTCGGCACTAGTGGTGTATGCGTTGCTCACCGCGCTATATACAGTAGTGTAGTGCCAGTATTCGCATATTCTCCGCGCTAGAGGTGTACTGTTCTACTTTCGGCACTAGTGGTGTATGCGTTGCTCACCGCGCTATATACAGTAGTGTAGTACCAGTATTCGCATATTCTCCGCGCTAGAGGTGTACTGTTCTATTTTCGGCACTAGTGGTGTATGCGTGAGCAACGCAGGTGCATGCGTGAGCAATGCGTTGCTCACCGCGCTATATACAGTAGTGTAGTACCAGTATTCGCATATTCTCCGCGCTAGAGGTGTACTGTTCTACTTTCGGCACTAGTGGTGTATGCGTTGCTCACCGTGCTATATACAGTAGTGTAGTGCCAGTATTCGCATATTCTCCGCGCTAGAGGTGTACTGTTCTACTTTCGGCACTAGTGGTGTATGCGTTGCTCACCGCGCTATATACAGTAGTGTAGTGCCAGTATTCGCATATTCTCCGCGCTAGAGGTGTACTGTTCTACTTTCGGTACTAGTGGTGTATGCGTTGCTCACCGCGCTATATACAGTAATGTAGTACCAGTATTCGCATATTCTCCGCGCTAGAGGTGTACTGTTCTACTTTCGGCACTAGTAGTGTATGCGTTGCTCACCGCGCTATATACAGTAGTGTAGTGCCAGTATTCGCATATTCTCCGCGCTAGAGGTGTACTGTTCTACTTTCGGCACTAGTGGTGTATGCGTTGCTCACCGCGCTATATACAGTAGTGTAGTGCCAGTATTCGCATATTCTCCGCGCTAGAGGTGTACTGTTCTACTTTCGGCACTAGTGGTGTATGCGTTGCTCACCGCGCTATATACAGTAGTGTAGTGCCAGTATTCGCATATTCTCCGCGCTAGAGGTGTACTGTTCTACTTTCGGTACTAGTGGTGTATGCGTTGCTCACCGCGCTATATACAGTAATGTAGTACCAATATTCGCATATTCTCCGCGCTAGAGGTGTACTGTTCTACTTTCAACACTAGTGGTGTATGCGTTGCTCACCGAACTATATACAGTAGTGTAGTGCCAGTATTCGCATATTCTCCGCGCTAGAGGTGTACTGTTCTACTTTCGGCACTAGTGGTGTATGCGTTGCTCACCGCGCTATATACAGTAGTGTAGTGCCAGTATTCGCATATTCTCCGCGCTAGAGGTGTACTGTTCTACTTTCGGCACTAGTGGTGTATGCGTTGCTCACCGCGCTATATACAGTAGTGTAGTACCAGTATTCGCATATTCTCCGCGCTAGAGGTGTACTGTTCTACTTTCGGCACTAGTGGTGTATGCGTGAGCAACGCAGGTGTATGCGTGAGCAATGCGTTGCTCACCGCGCTATATACAGTAGTGTAGTACCAGTATTCGCATATTCTCCGCGCTAGAGGTGTACTGTTCTACTTTCGGCACTAGTGGTGTATGCGTTGCTCACCGCGCTATATACAGTAGTGTAGTGCCAGTATTCGCATATTCTCCGCGCTAGAGGTGTACTGTTCTACTTTCGGCACTAGTGGTGTATGCGTTGCTCACCGCGCTATATACAGTAGTGTAGTACCAGTATTCGCATATTCTCCGCGCTAGAGGTGTACTGTTCTACTTTCGGCACTAGTGGTGTATGCGTTGCTCACCGTGCTATATACAGTAGTGTAGTGCCAGTATTCGCATATTCTTCGCGCTAGAGGTGTACTGTTCTACTTTCGGCACTAGTGGTGAATGGTGTAGAGCGTGGGGTGCGAGGGCGTGGCGGGTTGCTGTAGGATGATGCGATGCACGCCGCCCCCTACGCCTCCGCCCAGCTCCTGTGTCAGGCCAGACACAGCTACTGCGCCGCCGCCGAGCTGCGGACATAAATATAACTCTAATATTTTAATGGTATAAGGACAAACTAGCAGATGGATCGCTGAATGGTAAACAATAACTGTCTCTCATATACTCCTATAACAGACCAGAAATCTTCTGGTCTGTTATAGACCCTGTGTGTGCTCGCACTGTCAATTTGGTATGTGATGATTACCCTAGACTCTAGTCTAGAATCTAGACAGTTTAAATAAAAAATATATTTTAGCTACTATTAAAATATCAAGATTATATATAATGCTATAAAATTGTGTTCGTACCTGCAATATGTTGGGCAGCATAGACTGGCAGCTGGATGTAGCCACATGCAGCTGCTCCTGCTGCACCTGCTGCACACCCACCGCCTGACAAATGTAAAGTAAAAAATGAACTTATGTAGCATCACTAAGTAAATATATGATGATTAAAATACAGGCGCCTGCTAAAACCTAATATAGTTCCTGACGAAAGAAGTTCCTGAGTTAAAAACTATAAGCCTGATATGACACGAGTTTATCCCAGTTTCCGGTTATCAGAAATTGCTAATCTTTTCACAAAAGAATCTCTGAACGAAATCTTAGTATATACTATCGTTCCTGCTTTCATTGCATTAATCTTGGAAGTAATGGTGAATCCAGCGCTAAGCCTCATTAGGGAGGTAAGGTAGGGATTAAGATAGCCGTCGGACCCATATTAACACTGAACATTGTCACCAATTTAAGGATGGGGACATTTTTTCCCAGCCTCGATACCAGTGTGAACGTAAGAGCTGTACTTTCCCTACCTTAATACTAGTATTAAGCTAGTAAATTTTATTAACATTATTATGTTATCAAAATTTGAGGCATTGTGTATTTAAAACAACACATTTACTGTAGATTTTTATTTATTTATTTACATAACATATATTACACCTATTAATAAAAAGAACTTGATACTAGGTACCCAGCAACAGACCACAAGGGCTCTTCTAATAAAATATTTATAATTTATATACTCTTTATTTCTTTCACTTGGCATAGTGGACTCTCGTCCTGCTGGTTAATATTACCTTGGGTAACTATCGCTATCATTGGGTGTTATCTTAAACCCTCTGTCATAACAATATTTGCATTTCTTCCTCGTTGTTGCAAAAATGTAGATTTTGTTACTTTATACTTGGTATTTGATATGACAGAAAACAGCTACTGCTTTATCAGATTTTGTAGAGCAGTCATATCATAATGATGGCGAAATACCCCACAGATGTATGTTCTATTGGAACACTTTCCGATACATTGATTACTGAACGAATCTGATGACACGTAAACATCCATAGCCTGAAGACGGTGAAGGTGGAACTCACTGATTCTTAAAGATCAACTGAATCATCTTCAATTTCAACATCACTCATCAATTTCAACTCCTTGAACTCATCTTCTAAAATTCTATGGCTCACTCATCGTTGAGTTGCAATATATTTTCGTCACTATTTCCATCCACCACAATGAGTAGGACTTCATCATCCTTGAGTTCATCGGTCAGTTGAGGTTGTGGGGCTTGATCGTCATAAAACGTATTCTGCAACAATATCGAAAGAATCTTAAGGGTGATTCACAAAATCATTATTCATTAATTTGAATTGAAATAGTATCTCTTAACGACCACTGTACCGCTGGCGTCCCTTTAAGTTTATATTTTATCACTATAAACAATATAATATTAGGTCATTACATATGAAATTGCGTTTTGTAAAGGAGGAACATAAAGTCGTTTTTTTTTTAAATAATATATTTATTTAATCAAAGTATATACCATTGATATCTATGCACTTTTGCCATCGCATAGGTAGTTCATTGATTCCTTTACTAAAAAAACATTCGGACAGGAATCAATAAAATCTTTGAAGGCGCTTTGGACTGCCCCATCGGAGTTAAATTTTTTGACATGCAAGAAGTTATCCAAATTTCGAAAAAAAATGGTAATCTGTTGAAGCAAGGTCCGGGGAGTACGGTGGATGTCTTAGACATTCAATTGAAGCTCCTCTAATTTGGTAGCCGTCTGTTGTGCAGTATGTGGTCTAACGTTGTCCTGAAGCAGCTGTGGCCGAGCGAATGACCAACCTCGGTTGTTTAGCAGGTAGCTTTTCCATCAAGATTTGCAGTTGCTGACAATAGACGTCTGCCGTAATCGTCTGATCAGATTTAAGAAAGCTGTAGTGAACGACTCCGGCACTAGTCGACCAAACGCTCACAAGTAACTTTTTTTGAGTTGAACTTTGGCTGGTTCGCCAGGGTTCAGCCATTGCGATGAGCGTTTCCGATTATCGTACAGGATCCACCTTTCATCACAGGTAATGATTCGATTTAAAATCCCTTCGTTATTGCGCCGGTTGACTAATGTAACGCGTCGTAGTCGACGCGCGTTTGTCGGTTTGCTGCACTCAATTCATGAGGTTTCTTTTCACCCACATTTGAAGCCTTTTCACCTTTACAATTTGCTTCAAGTGGATAAAACAGTTTTATCACTAACACCGCAGCCTGCAGCTAACTCGGACATGGTTTGCGATGACTTCGCTTCCACAATAGCCTTCAATTCTTCATTATCAACTTTGGTATCCGGCCGTCCACGGGGCTTGTTCTGCAGATCGAAATTTCCAGAACGAAAACGTTAGAACCAAAAACGCACTGTGTTTTCTTTTGCGAACCGCCGCCATACACATCATTAATCCTTCGAGCCGTTTCTGCAGCACTGGTGCCACGGTGGAACTCGTTCTCGAAAATAATACGTTATTTCAATTTTTCGATTTTGTAAACAGAGTGAAGCAAAGAAAAAACAAAAGAGGAAAAAACAAATGAAATTGGAATTCCTAACCAAAGAAAATATATTTGAGATCAAATTGGCCAGTGCGACAAAACGCCAATTTCATATGTAAGGACCTAATATAATGGTTTGAGTAATATCTAAAATATTAAATTACTTACCAGGAAATAATTATAGCACAATAAAAAAACATTAATTATTATAAAACTCGTTTCTAAAAAATTTTGCAAAATGTACTTAAACAGCGCGAACTATAACTTTCAAGAAAATATATCGTATAACCTACGCTGGTCATTCACTAAAAATATTAAGGTTCCAACACTACTTTAAAAACTAGCTAAAGTTATCGATATTTTTGCAACTATTTGCTAGGGACACGTTTGTCCCCGCGGTCGTCGAAAGGTCCGATAAGTAATACATATGAATCTATCTTTTGAAAGTGAGTAAACTCGGAAAGTGTTACAGTAAGGTGGAAAAATTTCTTTCCGACCTTAACGGAAATATTTTTTTCCACTTTAATATTTGTGTCAATGCTCAGTTTAAAGGCGGGCCCGACGGGCATAGACTTCCTATTCATGATACTGAGCAAACTGGTATATTTCGTTGTACATAAGATTTGTAACACACGCTATTTGTAATGTCAAAGTAACAAAGAACACTTACATGTATTTGTATGGGCTGATGCTGTGGGTGTATCTGTATAGTCTGCAGCTGCAGGTGTTGCGGCTGCTGTAATAAGCACATAATAATGATGTTACATAGAAGTTTGCAGCTTAGTGGTAGTTCACTTGGATTCGGAGTCTCAAGTTTACTATATAGCGAGGAAAGGCTGCCGGCTGTCATCCCGCTGTCTGTAGCATGGTGGATTACAGCCTTACCCTTATTCACTAACACCCCCATAGTTATCGATTGATTGATGATGATGAATCTAGTAGAAAATCAGTAAAATATACATTATAGTGTACTCATGCAAGTACAATATAGTACTAACCGTGTTGACGTGATGAGTTTGTTGCAGCTGAACAGACTGCACCGAAGAGATCACAGGATACTGTTGGTTACCCTGAAACAAACAGAGTGAATTTTTCATGTGGGCGTGCTAGACAAAATCCGAAAAGGTAATTGTATCATAATTATATTGTATAATTAAAAACCTACAAATTTATTACATTTATTTGAACAGTTCGTTTTGTTTAAACCATTTGATATGAAGTTGTATTAAAAAAAACTGTTATATTTGTACCGTGTCTAGAACTCAGAGAGAATAAACTAACCTGTATTCCGGAGACAGTGATCGCGGGCTGCATGTGCTGCGCGTGTATCGGCACCGCGAGCTGCTGCACGCCGCCCACCTGCAGTACCTGCTGCTGCAGCTGCTGCACCTGCTGCTGCTGGAGCTGTACGTGTTGCTGCTGCTGTTGTTGTTGGTGTTGCTGCTGCTGTTGTTGCTGTAAATCTTGTTGTTGTTGCTTCAAAAAGGAAAAGTTAAAATGATTAACATATTAGGTAACCGATTGCTGCAGTCGATGGCGAGTGGCGCCACCAGTAAAAATGTATTAAAGCTATAAATAGAGGGTTGCTCACCCGAAGTAAATACTAATAATAAATTCTTTATTTGCATAATCACAAAAAACAATAATCTGAAGAAAAAAAAAGAACAAAATGGCGGTCGTAATAAAGCGGTTTTTTCAGACAACCTAACCATTCCGAATTCAGTTGATGTACGCTGGTAACGTCACCAATTGGACACCGGCGATACAAAATACTTTTGTTGTATTTAGTAAGCGAGAGCCTACGATAGATAATAACGATATTTCATACTACGATTACATAATATGTATCTTTATATATACATATTACTAATACATACCTACTTTTTAGGTATGTTTTTAATTACTTAGATGAAAATAGCTTGAAAACCAGTGATCAGTAAGTTTTTATCCGACGGAAAAACCGGAGGAGGTTCTCAAGTCAACGCGATTTTTTTTTTAATGTATGACCACGCATAACTTTTCACAGTGCCAGTGTAGTCAGATTTTGATAATTATTTTTTATTATAATAGGTTTACTTCTGAGTTGGTTCCATTGTCACCAAATGGTAGACCTGGTGATGGATTCCGTGAGAAATCGAAAGAACTCCTCGAAATTTATATGAACACCTATAGTGATTTCGACTTTTTTTAAGTAACCCAGCCATATGCTAACAAAAAATTTAGATTTTGTGCCAAGGTACACCTTGGATCCAAAACCACTGAACAGAATTCCTGAGTCTTTAAAGATCCATGTTTGGGAATTGCTACTATGGCAATTACAGTGATCATCATGCAAATGCAAACAAGCAAATTAAATAATAACGTAACGTAAGTAAAGTACGTTTGGTGTCGACTCAAAAACTCAAAAAAAATTACTTGAGTATGCTTACATTAGTTAAAGATATAATAGTCCAAGAAAATGGGTAATGAAATACGATTTTTGAGTTTAAAACTAGAATTTTTGATATAAGCTACTTTGAAGAACCTAAAAGCGAACAGTGAAAGGTTTTTTTTAAATTCACCCCTGGGAAGGGGAAAAAAAGTAAGTATTTTATTTTTAATTTTGGGAAAACGAAAAGTGTTAGAAAAAAAAACTTCAAATAAAAGTTGTAAAGCATAAAATTTTACATAAAAATGTTCTCATAACGTTTTTTCCTAATATTGAAATCGGGAGTGAATGTTAAAAAAACTCTCACAGTTCGTTTTTGGATTCTTGAAAGTAACCTATATCAAAAAATCAAGTTTTAAACTCAAAATTCGTATTTCATTACCCAATTTCTTGGACTATTTGTTATTATGGTTAAATAAAAAAGGTTTGTTATTTTTTGCTTTTTAATTATTTTTTTTTTAATTTTTGTTCAAAACTTATTTTTAAGGTTTATCATTAAATATATCAATATCAAGCTTATCGCACAGTTTATTAAGTTAATTTGCGGATCTAACAAAGAAAGAGTTGGATTCATAATAGGTCTTTACCTATGAAATTGCCGTTCTGCAGTACTGGCCATTTCAAATCAAAATAATTTTTGTTTGGCTAAGAATTCTAATTTCAAATTAATTTTATTTTAAAAACATGGAATTCTTTTTCCAAAATTAGTCATCTGTTTATTGATTAGTATTAGATTTTCATCGCATTTCAATCTTTTTCATCATCATGGATACGTTAAAAATTAGAGTAATTATGGAATATTAGTACCGTCGTGGCAGCAACGCGGCACAAGCGGCACGCAACATCAACGACGTTTACGGAGCTAACATTACAAACCAACGCACCACCTGTTATTGGTTTGCTCGCTTCCGTTCTGAAAATTTCGACCTGAAAAATGAACCTCGCGGTTGTCCGAAGACTTTGGTCAACAATGACGAATTAAAGCGATTGTGGAAGCTGATGATACACAATCTACGGCTGAATTAGCAGCAGCTTTCGACGTTAGCGTCATAACAATATTGGTCCATTTGCGTCAAATTGGCAAGGTAAAAAAGCTTGACAAATGGGTGCCCCACGAACTCAATGATCGCCAGCGCGAAGTACGCGTCGAGACGTGCCTTGCACTGCTCAACAGACACACAAATGAAGGAATTTTGAACCGCATTGTTACCTGCGATGAAAAATGGATTCTGTTTGATAACCGCAAGCGCTCAGCAAGTTGGTTAGATCCTGGTTCAGCACCTAAACAATGCCCTAAACGAAAACTTATTACTTTAATAAACTAGAAAAGTGATGGTCACTGTTTGGTGGTCTAGCGCCGGTGTGATTCATCACAGCTTCTTACCAAACGGGGTGAGCATTACTGCAGATGTGTACTGTGAAAAACTGAACACAATGATGGAGAAGCTGGCACATCTGGAGATGGAGTACAAAATGCCTTTGAAGAATTTGTTGCCTCCCGTCCAGCTGATTTCTTTAAGAAGGGCATCAACAAACTGCCACTGCGTTGGCAAAGTTGCATTGATTGCATGGGTGATTACTTCGATTAATACAAATAAAAAATTTAAAAAATCGTTTAAATTTTTTCATACAAAACGGCAAATTCATAGGTAAAGACCTAATAATTAGGTGTAGAAACAGGTACGTGGAGATATTTACTTTTTCTAAATATTCGGCTAGGCACATGTATATTGATTTTGATGAATAGGGCAGAAGAGTATATTTAACCTTGAGCAATTTTCACTAGGCATACAACGTCGGCAATGTATCGTCTTTGCTGAAGAGGCAGAATGTGTGAATTGATGTGATTGATGTGTGAAAATGAATGAATTTCAGTATGTGACACACATACTGTGTTAGACACCACATTCTGCCTCTGGGAAGTTTTGGTTTAATATTCTAAGAACCTGAGAACAATTTAATTGGAATTTATTATTTAGCGTAACACTGAACACAACTTACCCTAAAATACAGTCTCTCCGTGCCGTCGGGGGCGACAACGCACATCTGTACGTGACTGAGCATATGTTTCTTCAGGCTATGTAAGTACATGTAGCTCTTGACGCACAGCCCGCACTTGTATTTCTTCTGAGTGCCATTCTCTCCCTGCGTCTGTATGACTATTGGATTCTCTAGCTGGCTTTCCCCGTCGATGGTAATTTCCACCTTCGTTTGAGGTTTATCCTCGTCGTCCTCCTTGATCGGTTCCGGGCCAGCAGTCGCCTCTGGTGCCGCTTCGTCCTTCACTTCGTGTGTCTTTATGTGCCTTTTGTACGAGTTCGACTCAATGAACCCTATAAAACGAAAGTTTTATTACTTTTTATTTTTTTACACTATTATCATGTAGGCTAATATTGAAAATAAGATATGTAATTATTATTATTATTAAAGCAGTAGGTTATATTCCTGTATCTAGCACAATTGCACAAAGCTTCAGATTAAGACTAACTTCATACCTTTCCCGCACACGGCGCACTCGTACTTCTTCTCGCCGGTGTGCACGCGGCGGTGCACGGCGAGGTAGGACGGCGAGCTGAACCGCTGCCCGCACACCTCGCACGCGAACAGCTTTTCACCTGTGTGCTTGCTCGAGTGCACGCGCAGCTCCGTCCGCGACGTGCAGCCCTTGAAGCAGACGGGACACACGAACCTGGACAAAGTTAATAAGTTACTCCCCGGATTTCTTTCGAAAATGAATAGGTCTCTTCGCCATAGTTCTACTCACATTGGCATTTACAATTTTAATTCTTTTTCGCACCTACTGTTATATATGTTACATTAATTATGTCTATTGTCTATATGTATTATTACGCTCACTTCTTGTGTCCAGTATGCGTGTGCAGATGGTTGTTGCGCGCGGAGGAGGTGGTGAAGCGCGCGGAGCACAGTTTGCACGCGTAAGGCTTCTCACCCGTGTGCGTGCGCCGGTGGTAGATCAGCGCCGACTGCTGCGCGAACTTGCGCTCGCAGAACTGGCACGAGAACGGCCGCTCGCCTGTGTATCAGATAATTGTCATACCATTAGCAACTTGCAACATAGCCATTTTTATATTAAAATAATTTTCTACAGAAAAACACCCTGGGCACGAATGGATTAAAGCACATCAAGTGAAACCACGGCCAAACAGACATTTTAAATTCAAGGTCACATATGAGGTACGTAAGGTGAAGGTATTCTAGTAAGCTTGTAATTATACCAACCTGTATGCACCCTCATGTGCGCGTTCAGTTTGGACACCTCATAGAAGGCCTTACTGCACACGTGGCAGATGTGGTTTCGTATGCCGCGGTGTTTCTTCATGTGCTGGCACAGTGTTGAGTGTCGCCGGAACGACTTGTTGCACTCTGAACATTTCAACGGCTTCTCTCCTGTGTGCAGTCTGAAGTGGACCTGAATAATAAAATATGAATGTTGAAAATTGTAAAATAGAATTAAGAATTACTAAAAACTTCCAAAAAGTAGGCGGTTATATGTTTGGATATGGATATATATATTTTTTTTGTAATATAAACGTTTATATGACATGTTTTATAAAGCAACTACACTGTGTCTTTTTAAGCAATTTCCAATCATACAACATAATTCATAGTTGATTACGTCATCTTAAATATAAAAATGAATTGCAAAACCTGTATCTTGAAAACGGCTGGGACTGATTTGGCTAATTTTGGTCTTGACATTACTGTGGGAAGTTCAAGGAAAATTTAAATGGTGTGAAATATTGGAAAAAATGCGAGAAGATAGAACACAGTGTGTTAATTAAAAACAAAATGAGTGTAAGATGACAATGTCAAATACTTAAGTCATTTGCGATTGCATTTCAGATTTTTTAGGGTTTATTTTTCCGAATTAAACAATATATTGATTTACGATGGGTCTGGACTATTACAGCATTCTGGGTATCAAGCGCAACGCTTGTCAACTCGATATCAAGAAGGCCTACCGAAGACTGGCGCTCAAATACAATCCGGAAAGGCACGACAAAGATTACAATATGAAGAAAGTTTTTGCTCTCGTCGGCGAAGCTTACGAAGTACTAGTAAACCACACGCACAGGGCCGTTTACGACCAATACGGCGAAGAAGGGCTGAAGCGAGGCGTACCGGGTCCGAAGGAATATATCCAACCGTATGTATATCATGGGGAGCCTTTGAGAACGTACCGCGAATTCTTTGGTACTATGAATCCGTACGCCGATCTCTTGGACTACTTCGACGACCCGTCCCCTATTTTCGACTCGCCCCTCGGCAAGGGCTACAAAGTAAAGGATAAGGACATAGTGCGACCGCTTGTGTTGACGCTAGAGGAGGTATACAGGGGGGGAATCAAGAAAATGAAGATCCAACGTCTCGTATTCACTGATGAGCGTTGCTCGGAATTGAAGCTTCGAGAAAAAGTACTGTCCATTCCATTCATGCCTGGAATTTACGCGAGCACAGAAATCAGGTTTAAGGACGAGGGCGATCAGGGGCCTACCAGGATACCGGCGGATGTGGTCTTTGTCACCGAAGATAGACCTCATGAAACATTTTCTAGATGCGGACAGAGCGATCTACTCATGGTCCATAAGATAACGCTACAAGAAGCTCTATGCGGCATGGCCCTGACCATCAAAACGTTAGACGACAGAACACTACGCGTTAACATTACTGACGTCATCACACCCGAGTACGAAAAAATCATCGAGGACGAAGGATTACCCGTGTACGAGTGCCCTAAGAAAGCCAAAGGGAATCTCATAATACGATTCAATATAACATTCCCCGAATACTTGTCAAAAAAAAATAAGATTGCTTTTGAAAAAGTGTTTGGTACAATTGAAGATGAAGTAAAATTCGACAGATGTCGTGATAAAAAATAATATTTATAACATCATGCTTCGAATTATACAAGATAATTATAAAAATATGTATAAAACGTACATCTACTCTATTTCCATTGAGCCTGGCAATAACAATAAGAGTCAAAATTTGTAGTGGATCTAAACTCTTGTCTCTTACCTTCAAATCCGTCGGGTTGTAGAAGCTCTTGGAGCAAATAGCGCAAACGTACGGTCTCTCCCCTCTATGCCGCGCCATATGTGAACGCAGAGCGTATCCACTGTAGAACCTTTTCTCGCACACTGTACACTGGTGTGTCTTTTGTTCGAAATGAGTTTGTCTGTGTCTGTACAGAAGTGTCTTGGATGGAAAAACTCTCTGGCAGACTGAACATGTTGGTGGCTTGGGTGGGCGTTGCTCATGGGTGCGCATGTGCATTTTTAGCATACCAGGACCCTGTAAAAAAGACAAAAATTCAAACACGTCATTGCAAAATTTTCTTTGTATTTGTTATATGAAAAGATATACAGTAGAAAAAACGCACAGTCGTATATTGTAATTTCTACCTTAATATTTATTTACACGGCAGCAGCTAGTAATGTTGTGTTTTACATAAAATATAAAATAATAAACACAAATTAATATTATAATAAATATAGTACATACTAAAGTAGTTAGAATATAAGTACCTGGGGGACCGAGCTTTGCTGGGAGATTTAGTAAATCGATAAAATAAATAAAAATTATCAAAGAAATAAAAAGAATCACAAAAATATTCATCTGACCAGGATTCAAACCCAACACCAAATAGTAGACAAGCGCAAATTACCACTGATTTTCATGGTGTCGAAATTATACAAGTATTGTTATACAACGAGAGAAAAACATAATAACTTAAATATGTGCTGTTTCTCAGGGATAAGAACTAGTTAGATCGATTTCTCTCCCCCAAAACTCGCCGCATATTAATAAATTTCATGGAGCCGTTTTCGAGAAACCGATAATACATATTATATAAGTAAATATACTAGCTGTCCCGATCCCGACATGTTACAGTCTACATTCTACACCTACACCTACCAATTTACTGAGGTCGGCCAGTTTAAAAAAATTAACCAAACAGGTAAACTGAGTGCTGGGTGCACTCAATATTTATAACACTAAATATTTGACAGTCAAGTGACAAATTGAACACAGTGAACAGTTAGTATGGTAGTCTTTGTTAGTATTTTTCCCGCAATTTCTCCAATATTTTTCACCATTTAAACCTTCCTTGAACTTCCACAATCATTTCAAGACCAAAATTAGCCAAGTTGGACGAGCCATTCTCGAGTTTTAGTGAGACATTGGAATTGCAATCCATTTTTTTAGGGTTCCGTAATATACAAGGAACCCATATAGTCTCCATCTGTCTTGTCTATCCATGCTTTTTTAAAATTATTTTGAACAAAACTTACTTTTGAAGTAATTTGAAAAAACCTATTATGCGTTGATAGTTACAGAACCCTCCTTAGACATGTCCTGACATGCTCTTGATTAGGTTATTATATAAGATTTGTATTATACAAGATTGTCTCAATTGAAGTATAAGATACAGGAAAGGACAAAAATGTTTTAAAATATAGTATGATGTCATAACTCATAATCCAAAAATGCTAATTAGCTCATACCTTGAAGGTTCTTTCACAGATAGGACACATGGGTGGTTTCTTGCAGTTAGCTTTAATCCAGTTTGTGTGTGAGTGCATATGGAGTTTCAACCACCTGGCATGTTTGAACTTCTTGTGGCAGAGGTTACAGACATGTTGGCCGGGACCAACTGCCGAGTTGCCTTGGAACACAACCATTTGCAAATAGTTCTCCTCGTCTGAATTCAACACATCATCTTCTTTTTCTTTCTTGGCTGGTGGCTGTGACATCTAAAATAATTAATAGTTAATCAAAATAGATCTGGATTTTTAGGAATTCTTCTGACTGATTTGTATTTTATTTTGCTTTGGAACAGTCATTCTTCTGTTGCAAATTAACCACACAATATTTTAACTATACCTTATCAACATCGAATTCGTCTTTTTGAAGTACCTCCTGCGTAACAATCTGTTCAGGTGTGTCAGTGAAGAATCCATCAAGAATTTGGTTTGGATTGTTGCCCAGAGGTGGGACTTCTATGAACTTTATAAACTGTGAGGAGTCACCACAATTTAAACTAAGCGCTTTATCCATTTCCATCTAAAAAAATCCAACCATTATTTTTAGGGTTCCATACACAAAGGGCAAAAATGAGACCCTATTACTAAGACTCCACTGCCCATATAACTGTCACCAGGCTGCATCTCATGAACTGTGATTTAGCTAGATAGTTGAATTTTCACAGATGATGTATTTCTGTTGCCTCTATAACAACAAATACTAAAAACAGAACAAAATAATCATTTAAGTGGACCTGTATTATTATTTTAAAATACCGGCAAAAAATTACGTTTATATAATTATATACAGTGTTTTTTCAGTCAGTGTCCAAACTTTCAGGAGTAAATATACTCTTGAATATAAGCAACTTTTACTATGGGATCAACTTTTCGAAAAAGTTGATCCCATAGTAAAAGTTGCTTGAAATAAAATCTGCTGTTTCATACAAAATGTAAAAGTTTGGACACTGACTGAAAAAACACCGTGTATATAAATAAATAAACATGATGTTTTTGCTGTTTTTTTTTAATAATAATAAAGGTAATGAAAATATGAATACTCTCTTTAGCAAAAAATCCAAGCAGGTGGAAAATGAACAATATTAGGGTTCCTGCCACTTTATGAGATTGAAATTATTTAAAACTATAAGATTTTTTAGCAATTTCATCTTTAGAACTTTATAAATTAATTAGGTAGTAAGGAATAGTTTTAGCCATTTCTTTTTTTTTTAGCATACAAGTGTAGAAGTGTAGTAGAAGTTTTTTATTAAGAGTATTAAGTTTGATTCAGGCAAATACCTGGTTATTAATTTTAAGTGTTTCTTCTGCCATTGCTTTAGCTTGCTCATGTAATAAGCCATCATTTTTCTCAACCATCTCTTTGAAGGCATGGCACCTAGAGATTTGATGCACGCATTGCAGACATAATTGCAGGGGGAGGCCATCACCAATTGAAACCTGGAATCATAGCTTGAACTAAGCCTAGGCTAAGCTTATTTTTACTAGCTTACTATGAACTTGTTGAGCTAGCTAAAGAGACCACACTGGTCACACAAATTTCCCAGTCCACTCTGAAGTTACTTCTCTTAGTTGAGTCATTTAAGTTAGTTTTTTATATTTCTCACTAAGCTCTCCCAGGTCCATATCTTTGTGAAGAGTTACTTTAAGAAGTTAACTTATTTTTTTTTAACATTGTTTCATGATAAAGCTTGAAATTATTAAAGCGTTAAGGTACCTATGCGATTTCTGAATCAAAAGAAAACTAAAACCTATGGATACGGTCAGAAAATGAAAGTTTAGCATTTTGATCATTCTCTGAAATTGTTCACTACCACTAATATAATAACCTGGTATCGTCATATTATATTAGCCACAACGTACTTTTATATGAAATCAAACGCTATCTGTTGGAAAAGAGATAAAATAAGGTGACTATTAATTATTTAAGATGTAGTGTCCATATGCTAAGCATTCAATTTCTGACCCGTACTTGTAATTAATTAAGTGGTGAGTTGGTTTGTTTTAAGATAATGATGATGGTTTAGATAGTAAAATTCAGGTAAGTACATAAAATTGTTCGACCTGTAAATAAATAATTATTTCGCTCAAGAATTCTCAGTCGTCTGCTTCACATACCTTTGCTTACCTATGCCCAAAATTGCACGAGTTGAATAAGGACAGAAAGATATTCCTCTGTGATCACTCATGCGGATACACAATTCAGGAATATAACATTTTAGGCTACATGAAGATGGCTAGTGTCTTCCTAAAGATGACCATTTTATTTATTTAGTATCATTAACGAAATTCAATCATACATTTCACAATGGGTGTGAGGGAGATAACAATAAAAAACTAAAAGATTACTTCCGTCTTCCTATAACATTAGACATCTCACCTGCACTTTTGATATGTCCATCAACATTGTTGCAGTAAGCTGTTCGAATAAAGGCCGCATGTCCTTTTTTATTTGCAAGCAGGCACGACAAATTTTCGCAAAGTTATATTTCGGTGTCTTATTTAAAGTAGCCATTTTGGAAGACCAGCTGTCTTTTTGTTTGTCCTTGTTTTACGATTCTTTCTTTAAACAGCAGCTTTGATTTGATTCAAAGCCAGATTGTTTTACTTCCACTATTTTTAATAAACATTTTATTATAGTTTGGTCGTAAAAAAACCGTATTTTTACTAGTCTTCAATGCAATCGCACAAAGATATTCGCACGAAAAAAGACGGATATAGTATAGAAATCTTTTTAGCATTGTGTTACGAAGCTATTTACCAATTTTCATTGGTGGGGGCAGCCACGCACCGTTCAAATTCAATGCTGAAAAGAAATAGATAGTCACAAAAACTACGAGAGCAAAAGAGAGAGCTATCCTTGTGCCATAGATATGTTTTACGTAATATATCATGCGAGTGTCTTCGTTTAGCATTTATGGGTCACCGAAAGAAGAAAGGAGATAGGAATACTGCAACTTTTTGATAATTTTTATGAAACGCGGTACATTTTCGAGAATTTTACAATTAAAAATAATATGTTCAGTTATTTCTTTATTATTATTATATACAAGTAATATAGACAAATACAGTAGAAACTATAAATTTAGAAACTTAGCATTAGAATAATACTTTTATGGCTTATATTTGTCTCTTTCACACTTTTATGATTTGAATCGAGACAGAAGGAATAATTATTACCTATTATTAGAGCGTTTGACATTGCGCGGTGCTATATCGCATGTTGCACCGATAGTTACTAAGCTAGGAGAGAGACAACGATACTTTTCATTATGAAACATTATACCTATCTTTGTCATTTTCGGTGCAACATGCGATAACGGTCTGGACTCTGGATATTGGAAAAACGCACTTATGACAAAGATGTAAAGCGTACCTTGGTAATTTATCGGTGCGACATGCGACATCGTACCGCGCAATGTGAAAACGCTCTAAGCCCTCGTACCCACGAGAGTTTTTTTGTGGTCGCGAAAGAAAAAATGCACTGTAAATAGAACTCTGCACTAATACAATAAAGCTGAAAATCGAAGTGTCAAATGTCAGATCTTTCAACTTACACGATTATCGAGTTAAATATCAATTGCATATAAGACAGCTCGACACTTTGATTTTGAACTCTATTGTATTAGCGCAGAGTTCTATTTTCAGTGCTTTGAATTATCTGTGTCTCAGTGCCAGCCTAAGGCTGGGACTGAGACTATAATATGATTATTAGTGGTCACGACACAGAAAACAGCCGTATAATTAGAACCCTTCTTCTTCTTTTAAGTGACCTCCCTTTATAATAAAGAGAACTCTGTACTAGTACAATAGAGGTGAAGTTGAAGTGTCAAGTACAAATGTCAGATTTGACAGCTCTACACGATTTTCAGCTCTTTTGTATTAACACAAAGTTCTATTTCTAGTGCTGTTTTTTTCTGTCGCGATCACCAAAAAAACAAACCCACATGAAAAAAACATCCTAGTGGTCATAGATGATAGAACTTATAAAATCAATAGTTCCAAACTTGTGATTTCGTTGATAATAAGAATGCGATTGGGACATATTATGTGTATTCCTAGTCATATAACTAGAATTGGCATTTTAAATAATGATGCGTGTGATTGCGGGGAGGATACGGGAACTTTAGATCACATATTTTTCTCGTCTCCTTTACGTGGTCATACTTCGTTTTTATCCTCTTTGCGCTCCCTTCATATTTCCTTTCTTACTTGTATGATGTGTATAATATATAATTCTGTAAAATATTTCAGTGTTGTAAGTGAATTTATAATAATCAATGATTTATGTTTGTAAATAAGTATTTTATTTATTTTTTGCATTATTGTACGTAATAATTTGAATATTTCATGATATTATTTTCATGGTGGTGTCCTTATCAAAATTTCCGTCTCTTGATTCCATGTTGCTCCTGTCACATAATTTACCGTGATTAGTTTCCTTACCTTTAACACTTGACACTGGTAATAGTTTCAAGCTAGTCGCCATATTTAAAAAAATAAAATATAAAAGACATTGAGTATATTTTATATTTATACATATTTGAGTTTTGTGTGATAGGAATTTTTTAATAAACAACATAAAATTCCTTGGTGATTTCTCGTTCACGGAAGGTTATACTCGGAAGTATACTAAAATCGAAGCCGTAGGCAGCTATTTGTCTCACAAAACATCAAAGCCAAAAACCCTTATGAGTGAAAGAGAAAGCCATCTCCATGTCTTTTCGTTTTTTTAAGGTTGGCACTTGGCTTTATTTTTTCTATATTATATTATTAATTTATAAGTTCTCGTTTAAATACTCATCTATGGATTTGACTTAGTAGTAGTACTTATCATCTATGGGATTTGACCATAGATGGTTTTGACGTCTTACGTCTTATCCGAAATCGCGAAGAAGTAGGTACCTATTGGTATTTTGGATTAATTCGGATTTTTTTCTATTTATTTGTTTATATATGCCGCTTACTTAACTTAAAACTTGTTATGGATAAAAAACATCGAAGTTTTTATTGAAATCCAATACTAAAATATCGAGCTGTAAGTAGGTACTTTTACACAAGCAAAGTATTTTTTAATATTTTTTTTTAATTTTCACCAATTTATACATATCTCAAATAAATATAAAACTATATGTTTGTTTATTTCCAGTTGAACAACGTTATGACGGAACATTTGGAACTACAACACCTCGTTGATATGTCAACTGGAAGTGGAGATGAGTCAATTCCAAACTTACTTGAAAACAAAAGACCTCTTATTAAAAGATGCCCATATATCGGGTTGATTTTGGCGACTTTATCGTCCCTATTTTTTTCTTTGTGTTCAGTAATAGTTAAGAGCCTGGTAAATATTGATCCAATGCAGTTAGCAATGTTTCGTTTTATAGGAGTATTTTTACCTACTGTTCCAGTAGTGATTTACACTGAACAACAAATATTTCCTAAAGATAAACGCATCTTGCTAGTCCTACGTTCAATAGTTGGTACTGTAGGCTTAATGTTGAGTTTCTATGCATTTCGTAATATGCCATTGGCTGATGCTTCTGTTATAGTGTTTTCAGTTCCTGTTTTTGTTGCACTTTTTGCTAGGGTCTTTCTCAAAGAACCTTGTGGTATATGGAATACTATTTCTATAGTTTTAACTCTAGTTGGGGTTATTCTAATTACCCACCCTCCATTCTTATTTGGTAGCAGTCCATTAGAAAATAATCAAAATTATAATAACTTTAAAGGAGCTATAGCAGCATTTGTGTCAACAATTTTTGGTGCAAATGCATATGTACTGTTAAGAGTTCTGAAGGGATTGCATTTTTCTGTGATTATGACAAACTTTGGTGCTATTGCTATATTGCAAACATTGAGCTACTGTTTCATTCTTGGTGTTTTATGTATGCCAAATTGTGGCGCAGACAGATTTTTAGTGGTGTGTCTGGCATTGTTTAGTTATTTAGGGCAAATCCTTTTAACAATGTCTTTACAATTGGAACAAGCTGGTCCTGTAGCTATTGCTCGCTCTGCTGATATTGTTTTTGCATTCTTGTGGCAAGTTATGTTTTTCAATGAATTGCCAAATAAGTTCTCTATATTCGGTGCTGTTCTTGTATTGAGTTCTGTTTTATTAGTAGGCTTACGCAAGTGGGCTGTTGCTTTACCAGCAGACTCACAATTGAGAAGAAAATTAGGTGTTCTTGCACAGTAACTTAGAAATCTATGTAAGGAACACAAAAATATTAATTGTCCACATATTGTACTTTATTTGCTGCTATTATGTTGCACTTGCAAGATATTGAGATAACTAAAGTAAAAATAATGTAGATACTTAAAATGTATTGATTTGTTAAGTATACATACTTCTTTTGTGGGTATATACTTAAAAGTATTTAAGAAAATAGTGTACTTAACCAACCCTCAAGTTGTGATTTAATTTAAGCTATGAATATCTATGCAAATTGTTTTTCTGAAGATTTATTAGGAACATTAATTATAATATTATCAAATATCAAACTTCTATCAAGCTATGTAACCCAAAAGACTGTACTGCATCAAATTGCTTGTGGTATAGTATGTGCAACAGTTATGTCTTTAATATTGACCATGAATCATGTTTTTATATTAGTATTTTTATTAAGTTTTCACACTTTTATTGTATGAATACTCACTATCTACCGAGTATTTTAATTTAAGTTTGATTAATGTTATAATATGAAAGTGTTATGTTTTCATATACTTTTAATAGTTGTAAGAAACTGTTCTAGTCAAAAGAAAATCATTTTATTATAATGCATGCTAAGTTAAATTATTAAAAACAAAACTATATTTTTGCCTTTTTGTTTCCTAAAAGTTTGACTTTGTTAGAACAGAATAATGAAGTATATAATATTATTATGTCATCATAAGCATAACACATAAAATATCCAGTAAAATAGTAGGTACTGGACTACTGGATATATTTTTAGCTATATGTAGACAACTCGTATATACTACAAATCCCGCCTACAAATCTAGCACATGTACCTTTTTTTGCCTACAACTTATATAAGTCCACGGCATTGGATTTGCAGGCTGGACCGTGAGTATGACGCTTAAACTCGATACCACAGACTAAATCTCTAATCCTGATACTTATAATTTTCATTTCCCATAATTTACTTTTGTGTAGCCCATAATGATCGTGCTGTCAAAGTTTTTTGCCTTGCACATCAAAACTTAAAATAAGTATATTCGCCTGCATTATTTTTGAACCATAGCAGTCTATTAAAAATAGCCTCAAAATGAGGCGGTCAGACACTCTTGTCTCCTCTGATGTTGAGGATTTCCATGGGCTTGAGGTTATCTCTTTACCTGTTCAACATCATGTGGTGCCCCTCAGAGCAATACGTGGTTTGTCCCATAGGCCTGTACAAACATCCTTAATATACGTGACTATTAACCATTACTCTCGTGCACAAGTGTGGGCAAGACGTGATACAACTTTAAAAAGCTCTGTATTTTGTATCTCCAAAACTCCCTAGAAGTTTTATTTATGCGTTTGCCACTATAAAGCGCCTTACAACTGGACTGCAAATCCAGTACCGGTACTCATTAGTGTGAAAAGTTTTGAACAAATGACGACCATTAGTACTAGCGCTGGATTCGCAGGATATACGGTGAGTAAGGCGCATTATAGTGCGAAATAAGGCTGGGACTATATGCACCGAAATCCAGAAGGCCGTAGAAAATCTTTGAAAATAGAACTTTGTACTAAGACAATAGAGTTGAATATCGAAGTGTCAGGTGTCGAGCATTGACATTTGACTCGAGTTGTTTTAAATAAATGTAAAGTAATTAAGGATTCGCGCCGTTTCTAATAATTGTGCTAGCTTGTACAATTTACGCCTGTCGCATTGCTGTTGCAAGATACATAATCAGCCTGCCGGTCGGTTTACTTGTACTTATTACTTATATAATAAGTACATGTAAACAACAATTTTTGCAATTATTGTCATTGTTTATAAGTCCAGAAATTATTCATCTAGGTACTCCTCATCGTATTGGAGATTAATATTCTGACAACATCAATTCACCCACATTAACATCAATTCATCATCACCGCTGCTACTATCTTCTCAAAACTGATTAATAACTGAGATCTCCCATGCTCTGCGTATTCTTTTCGCAATTCGGCGAACTGTACTTTCAGACGCACCTAGAACGGAAAAGTAAATATTATTGTATAGATAGTGCTTCTGTGACGTACTACGTCGGAGTCGAGACTCATCAATAAAATGAACACTCGCGTGATATAAAATAACTATAAATAAAAAAAAAGAAACAGTTAAACGAACACTAACTACTAATGTCCGATTTCTTCATTCATCCTACGATTAGAGTTATCCGTTAGTTAACGTGAGTTAACTGGAGATTTCGTTTTCTTTACACCAGTTTAAGAAATAACCCCCGAATATTTTTGTCCTAAGGATAAATATTGGGCTGACTATAAACCTGGCAGTTAACTTACTGATGTCAGTGTGCGTAAAAACTCTACAGTGTAGAGTTTACATGGCACTGTACATGCTTGTACAACGATTCTTCGAATGTCAAATAAAAAATGAATAATATTTCCTTCCCACTTGGGAAAATTTTCATTGTTTTAAACAAATAGAGGTGAATATATATATTTAAGGTGGCCCAAAAAACCGACTATTTTTTTGTCGAAAAAAAATATTCAAAAAAAAAAAAAATAAGTACTTACAAAAAAAAATTGAAAAAAACTGATAATTTAGCGTAAACAAATAATAAGTAACAAACTTTTATTAGAACGAAGAAGTCGGTGGTAATTTTTTTTAAGTACCTACATACATTAAATTTGGGTCTAGAGGACCCCTAGAGTAGGTATATAGCTCACAGTCACACATACATGACCAATATAATAGCTAACCCGTCGGTCTGTTGAAGACATTAGACAACCATCGAAATTTTATCCCTGGAATAAGTATATCTGCCGAATAACAAACTCTAGTTTATCTCTCTCATGAAGAAATCGGCCATAATAGTTTTAAACTTAAATTACATGAGAAATAACATTAGTTATTAAGAAAAATAATAAGAGCGCGCGCGGAGACTACAATATTTTTCTCACTCTTCTTTATTTAAACTCCGCGGCTAAAAGAAAATTTCTCCTTCCTCTTTTATTTAAACTTTAACAACGTAGTCTTTGTATTTATCTGGCATAACAACGTTACGCCGTTGTTGTGTTATCTTAATATCGGCGGCATACTCCCCCTCTAGTCCTTAATAAGTAGTTCTTGGTAATCACGTAAGGCTCTCTTGGGTATAAATTTAGCAGTAATTCCTTTGCTCATTTTACTGAGCACGCGGGAGCGCACTAAAACTTTGTCTCCTACCTCGTAATTAGGGCTAGGTCGGCGTGATTGATCGGCCACAAGCTTAGCCTGATCTTGGGATTCAACTCTTTCTCTGACAGAACTCAAAGAGCTAATAAAGGACCGCAAGTCTGGAGTAACAAAGTTCTCTTTATCGAGAATAGCCCTTAAGTCGTGTCGAGCTTCGGTGATCTCATTTCTCTGGCAAACATTAGAAAAGCAGGAGTAGCTACAGTGGTTCTACATAAAGCGCTATTTAAAGCATAACGTATCACTGGAAGTTTCTCAGGCCATGAGCTATGATCATTCTTTACCAGCTGAGCAATTCCAGTAAAACTGATCATGCGGGGAGATCTGTTTGCAACTTTGCCCTTGCGAACGACTTGACACAACTGGTTACTACGCCTACGCGAGTCCCAGATGTGGATGGCCAGAATCCTTCCTTGTTGGACCTTCTGCTGACTTCAAATCCTGACGGGTACCAAATATCCGTAATCGCACCACTTGGTTCATCGGATCATTGCCTTGTTAGGAGTTCTGTGCCACTTACGACGGTGTTACGACAGCGTGCTGTTAAATACCGTCGTGTGTGGCACTACAAGTCAGCAGACTGGGATGGGATGCGGTCGTTTTTTGCATCCTATCCTTGGGGGAACGTGTGCTTCTCGCCGGATGATCCCGACAACACTGCCAACTCTGTTGCCGATGTGATGCAAGGGATGGAACTTTTCATTCCGTCCTCTGTAGTGCCAACTGGCAGCAGATTTCGTCCCTGGTTTGGTTCATCCCCCAAAAAAGCTTCTCGCCGGAAGCAGGAGGCTTACCAATCCTGGGCCAATGCAGTGTCATCTCGGGATTTAAATACCACCACATATAAAAAGGAGTACAACCTTGCCTCTAGGTCCCTCAAGAAAGAGATCACTCGGGCAAAGAAACAACACGTCAATAGAATTGGTAAGGGACTTGAGCGCCTCCCCTCGGGAACCCGTGCATTCTGGTCTCTGGCCAAAGCTATTGAAGGAAGTTTCTGCAAGCCAACCCTACCATCCCTACACGTAGGAAATGGATCGTGGGCCCAGGACGCAAAAGACAAAGCCGATCTTCTGGGCAAGCTCTTTGCGTCAAACTCGACCCTGGATGACGGGGGGCAGAAACCACCGACCATACCGCGATGCACGAGCATCATGTCGGATATTCTGTTTCATCAGCGCTCAGGGCGAAAAGCCCTCCGTTCCCTTGATATCCAAAAGTCGAGTGGGCCTGACGGAATCCCTCCTATTGTGTTGAAAAAGTGTGCTCCAGAGTTGGCTCCGGCCTTGACACGTCTTTGTCAGTTCTCCTACTCTTCTGGCATCGTCCCGACTTCTTGGAAGACAGCCTTGGTGCACCCGATCCCTAAAAAAGGTGATACTTCCAACTACAGACCAATCGCTATTACCTCTCTCTTCTCGAAGATAATGGAATCCATTATCAATAGCCAGCTTCTTCGATACTTGGACGGCCAGGGATTACTAAGCGACAAACAATACGGGTTCCGTAAGGGTCGCTCGGCTGGTGATCTCTTGGCGTACCTAACTCATCGTTGGGCTCAGGCAATTGAGTCGAAAGGAGAGGCATTGGCTGTTAGTTTGGACATTGCGAAGGCCTTTGATCGGGTTTGGTATAAAGCGCTGCTATCAAAGCTTCCATCATACGGGCTACCCGAGAAATTATGTAAGTGGGTCACTAGTTTCTTAGCAGATAGAAGCATAAAGGTCGTAGTTGACGGCGAATGCTCGGAAACTCAGTCTGTTGATGCTGGTGTCCCTCAGGGCTGTGTGCTATCGCCTACCCTATTCATACTGCATATCAATGACATGTTGCGGACCAACGGCATTCATTGCTATGCGGATGATAGTACAGGTGATGCTGTATATACCGGCTCCCCCAATATTTCTCGGCTAAATGTCATTGAGAGTCGAAACGAACTTGTGTCTAAAATAGAGAATTCATTGGAGAAAGTCTCTGAATGGGGTAGACGTAACTTAGTCCAATTCAACCCCGCCAAGACACAAGTCTGCGCGTTCACCACTAAAAAGTCTCCAATGGTCGTATATCCTCGTTTAGAGGGCACATCTTTATCCATCTTCCCTAGCATTGAGATACTTGGCGTCAACATATCGAGCGAAGTCCAGTTCCGATATCATCTAGAGGGTAAGGCCAAGTTAGCCTCGAAGAAGCTTGGTGTTCTTAACAGAGCGAGACAGTACTTCAGTCCGGACCAACGCCTACAACTCTACAAGGCGCAGGTTCGGCCTCATATGGAATATTGTTCTCATCTCTGGGCAGGGGCGCCAAAATACCAACTGCTCCCTCTGGATCGTATCCAACGAAGGGCCGCTCGAATTGTTGACTGCCATAGTGTTTCAAACAGCCTGGACCCCTTGGAATTACGCCGAGATGTAGCTTCACTCTGCATCCTCTATCGGTTGTATCACGGGGAGTGCTCAGAGGAATTGTTCGGAATCATACCACCTGCAACTTTTCGTCATCGTCCCACGCGAAAAACATACCATCCTCATCACCTTGATGAGTGGCAGTCTTCCACCGTGCGCTTTTCGCGTAACTTTCTGCCGCGCACTGTAAAACTCTGGAACGAACTGTCACCAGCAGTATTTCCGGACCTATACGACCTGCAAACCTTCAAGAAGAGAGAGTATTCCCTCTTAAAAAAAGGCCGGCAACGCACCTGCAGCTCTTCTGATGTTGCGAGTGTCCATGGGCGACGGTAGTTGCTTACCATCAGGTGACCCGTTTGCTCGTTTGCCCCTTATTTAATTAAAAAAAAAAAAAAAGATAAACCTTTAGATCACGATTTTTGCGCTCTGCAGGATTTGCCTCGGGATGACAAAGTGGAACGAAACTTTGCTTAATGCCTAAAATGAACATGCACTGTTGCATGATAGCTCCGATGAACTGAACGTCATTATCCGATATGATCCTGCGTGGGAAACCGTATCTATAGGAAATATTCCTCAGTAAGAAGACGGCCGCAGGCTTCAGCGGTCGCCTCCTGAAGTGAAAAGAGCTCAACCCACCTAGTGGCTGCGTCTTCTACAAGAATAATCCATCGTTCTCCATTTCCACCTTCAGGTAAGGGCCGAAAAGGTATATAGCTAGTACCTCATTGCGCTGCTGCAAGACTGGCGTTTGTAAAACACCAGGTGGTTTATCGTTAACATCTTTGTACCGTTGATAATCCACACTAGACTTTACGTAATCTGTAAAATTCCTTCGCATTCCAGAAAAATAATAGGATTGCGCGATTTTAAAATAAGTACGATCAATTCCAGGATGTCCAGCTAGAGAAAAATTATGGCATTCCTTAAGAGTTTCAGTTTGCATGGATATTGGTATTACCAGCTGAGGATTGTCGCTTTCAGAATCGGGGTTATACCGGTACAATACACCTTATTGTGATAACAGGTATCCTCGTTCTGACCATCTTCGAGCTGACACTTCATCTGGAATCTCTATGTCTTTTATAATTTTTTCAACCTCGGTATCAGTAAGTTGCTCCTGTCTCAATTCAGCAGGGCTCTTAGTGGGCAAATCGATAATAACTGCACAAACACCACAACTGTCCTCAGTACCAGAACATACGGGCTACTCAAAGTATCAGCTACTACATTTGCCTTTCCAGGCGTGTAGTAATACTGTATGTCAAAAGATTGCAGTTTGAGAGCCCACCTCACTAAGCGTCCTGTTGGAGATTTTAAGGTCATCAACCATCAGAGTGGTTGATGATTGTTGCCTATAATAACTGGATGTCCATCTAAATAACATCTAAAACGCTCCACTACCCACACTACCACTAAAGCTTTCCCGCTCTGTAGTTGAGTAGTTGCGTTCAGTGGCGTTCAAAAGATGGCTAGCGTATTAGATAGGCCGTTCATTTTTGTCCTCCCACTGGAGAAGAACTGCTCCAACCGCATAATTGCTGGCGTCGGTTCGCAGAATAAAATGTCGACTGAAATCTGCCTGGATTGAGATTGGTGCTGATGTAAGTAAGTATTTTACCTCTTTGAAAGCAGTAGTTGTAGACCCCCAGGTCCAGGTCTGCTGTTTTCTCGTTAACCTAGTTAACGGCTCTGCTACGGACGAGAAATTTGGAATAAACTTCCTAAACCAAGAACAGGTTGGTAGAAAGGTCCGCAAATGTTTTAAATTATTTAGTTCGTTCATATCTAAGACGGCTTGAACCTTCTCAGGGTCAGGAGACAATATGGGTATTTTGTGTAACAATGTGCCCAAGATATTTGACACGTTCCCTGGAAAAAACACACTTCTCGCGATTAACTCGTAATTTAAACTCTCGCAAGCGATTAAATACGGCTTGGAGGTCTTGGAGGTGCTGATGAAATCTCTTAGATATTACCAAAATATTATCCAAGTAAACTAGGATAAACGAACGTAACCGATCAATCAAACGTTGTAATGCGTATTCTTCAAGCCGAAAGGCATGTGTTTGAATCGGAAAGTTCCTAGAGGACTTATGAAGGCAGTTTTGTCCCTATCCTAAGCATTAACGTTCACCTGCCAATACCCTGATCACAAATCGAGTGTACTCATGAAACAACCTCTTTTCGTTGACTGTAACAACTCATCAATCAACGGCATGGGATAGTGGTCTGTTTTGGTGACAGCGTTTAAACGTCTGTAATCGACACAGAAACGAGTGGTGCCATTGGCCTTGGGAATGAGCAGTGCTAGAGAACACCACGCCGACTCACATTCATCTATGATGTCCTCTTTCAGCATTTTGTCAATTTCCTGACGTATAAGTTCTTTCTTTGCAGGAGTTAGACGATACGGGGGTACAAAAATAGGAGGATGCTTACCAGTATCAATGCTATGTTCAGTGACAGGAGTTGGCTCTTCCCCTGACTGGAAGATGTCACTCACAACCAAGGACTGCGCCAGCAGGTCCGGGTCAGGTGGATCTAGTTCTGTCTCTTCATCTTCCCGGAGCACGTCCGTATAAGAACATCCAATCGCTAGAGACGATGGGGGCTCATAGCACATAGCATGCTGTAAAAGTTAACGGAGTTATTGCTGAAAAAATACCAGCATTGGCGATGAAAATCTAAAACGACACCGCTTTCAAATAAAAATTCCATACCTAGTAAAGTTTCGTTATTACGAGCTTCTGGAAGTATAATAAAAGAAGTCCGAATAACCCTGTCCTGCAGACGTACGTCTAATTCGGTACTAAAAACGTCTAGTCTCTAACGACTCCATCGGCGAATTTTATACTTTTACGCGTCGGATAAATGGGATATTCCTTACTGCGAAGAAAGAAAATTTGTGTTTAAGCAGTGCTTTGCCCCGGTGTCTACCAACGCGATTCCCCGCGAACCTAAAATCTCGATATTAAATATCAGCCGCAAAATCTTTCGGTTAAAATTGACACCGGCGTACGCCTGCTCCGCACTATGTTTCGTTAGCTCAATTAGTATTTTGAAACAAAAAATTAAACCGACTTTCAAAGTAAAAATGCACAAAAAAGTATGAAAAAACTTATTTTCTAAATAATTCCCCTTTTAAGTTAGGCTTTTTAATTATTTCTCTACTCAATCTTCATTGGTTTGAAGTCTCAGACTTTTTTTGGAAGTCGGTTAAAAATACCAATATTCTCTAAAACAGGATTAGGAAAATTATTGTTAAAGTTGGAGTTACACCTCTCTTCTTTTAAAACATCATCCGATACTAAATTATTTTGTTTATACTGAGCTCTTGGACTATAATGCAAAACAAAATTATGATCTAAGTTTTATGAATTAATACGTTTGTTTATATTATAAGAATCGTTATCACAACTGTGCTTTTTTGAGTCACAAAATGTATGACCTTTACTGTACATTTTATTATTAGGGCAATCACACACTAAGGATGTTTTGCAATTATGTACACAGTCTGATTTACAATATTTACAAATTTTACAATTACTATTATTTACATTTTGAGAATCATAACTTTTTACACTATTATTGTTATTGCCTAAAGTATTTATACTGTTTGTTCACTATTGTTGCATTTCATGCATTTGTTTCTCGTCGTATTGATCGTACCACATTTATAACACGAAACAGGTTTATTTGGAATGTCTGCGCACTCATTTTTATTTATTAATTTACGGCACTGGTCCCGTTGGTGTCCGTAGTTTTTGCAATACACACAAAGGTCGATACTGTTTCGTTGTTAGTGTGCGCTGCTCCTTAGACTCTGCGAAAGCGGGAACGAAGGAACTTTGCACGCGAATAGCTTGAAGAGGCCCCAGCGGGGTGGCACGGGCGCGGCCGTCGTCTCCATGACGACCGCCTGCGCCTGCACTTTACAATCGTGGTACCTACTAAACTTGGAAAATTTGGTTTCTTGTTAATTGTTTTTATAGATTCTTTCCTTGCATATTCAATTAAACGAGCTTTATTTAGTAATTCTGAAAAGTTAGAAATCTCTTCCCGACGTAATCGTTTTTTAATTTTATAATTTAGTAGACCATAATATTATATCTGTGCCATAACTGATAGATCATACCACTATAATACCACTGTAATACCACTATAAGAGATCTACATTTTGAAACGTACAAATCCGTTCGCTCATTATCACTTTGCTCACTCTGGAACAGCTCTCTATATATCTAATATCTTTTATTCTGGGCGACAAAAAATAAAAAAGATTAAAAAAAAATAAAAAGCATTGACATAGGTACCTTTTATAGTTATAGCATCAGTCATTATAGTAATAGCTAGTATATTCTTTATAGGCTTCTATCGCATCTATGAAAGTTTCAACATTTTCGGAACCTGAGAACCTCGCTGTACATTGGAGATTTCCTGTCGTCTCAGCCGCACTCGACGTTGTAGCCTGTGAATGAGCGGCATGAGGAGATTGAACTGAGCTCCAATATACGTTAAACATATCCGAACTAGATTTTTGTATTCTCTAAAAGCGCAGCAAAATTTTCGCGGGACGTTGTGATATTAGAATCATCCTCTGAAGCATCGAGCGACTACCTTCCGCGAGTTTTCGGCGTTTCATTTACACTTTACACTTGAGTTTATTTACAGATAACTCACTGAGTCTGTGAGATTTGGGAATCGAGGCCACAGTTGGGACGCCATTTATTATATAGGTAGTGCTTCTGTGTCACTCGTACCTACTACGTGGGAGTCGGGACTGATCAATATAATGAACACTCGCGTGAGATAAAATTACTTTATTATAAAAGAAAACGAAACAGTTAAACGAACACTACTAATAGTTAAAAACTTAAATTACATGAGAAATAACATTAGTTAATAAAAAAAAAACGCGCGCGGAGATTTTACAATTTTTTCTCTCTCCTCAAATTTAAACTCCGCGGCTAAAAGAAAATTCCTCTTTCCTCTTTTAAACTTCAACAACGTAGTCTTTGTATTTATCTGGCATAACAACGTTACGCCGTTGCGGTGTTAACATATTATCGGCGACAATATATTAAATTACTTACTAAAAAGATAAAAATGGAATGTAAAAAGTATTTGATATATATAAGTATATGATCAATGTTATTTCAGTCGCGCTATACAAACATCAAACAAACAAATTTTTGTTTCCAAAAACTATAACCTCCAAACTTTGAGAAATACACCACTGAGCTTAAAGTAAACTGTTTATATTGTATTATTAAATTTTTAACTATTTTCATTACTTTCTTACCAGTATAACCTGCTGTACGATTGACAATATCCTCCAAATTATTAAGGACGCTTCCAGCCTGATTGTCGCCCAATTACCGCATAAAAAATATAGTTAATTTACTTTTCGTGAACCGCCCCGTAACACCTTAATCATTATTAACTGATTGCTTTTACGAAAGAAGACTAGAACAAAGAATCTCAACAACTTTTGTGTACACAACGTATCGAATTCCAAAATTTAGCAGGCTATTGAAAATTTTTACAAATAAAAAATTTGTTATAGAAACTTGATTAGTTCCCAATTAATTAATTTCTATTCTTTTGTAATTCAATCGAATGACTTTATTAAGTGACTGAACTTTTTGAAACTTGACACTGGCAATAGTTTTAGGCTATATCACCATAATAAAAAAAAATTGCTGTCAAGTGTCAAACATTTGTGACAATTTGGTTGAGTTTATTTTGACAGTTGACAATTTCAAATTAGCTTATGGCGTTGCGATATTTTAAGTAAAATACATTTTTTATTAATATCTAATGTTGTGAATAATATTAAAATCTCATAAAATTAGGCCGCCATTATGAACTGCGAACATCATAATATTGTTTTACTGACTTGGTAATTAGCATACATTTTTGTTGTAATTCAACATATAAACTACCTAGTTCCGCACAGTTTTTTAAAACTAAATATTAAACTCATTCATAATATTCTATGATTCAAACATAACCGTAATTTAAAGTGAAATGGCAGACCGTCTAACCCAATTACAAGATACTATCAATCAGGTAAACATGTAATACAATAAATTTTATATTTCATTCTCGTGGTTTAAATAAATTTGACACTTTATACTATCATTGCAGCAAGCTGAGCATTTTTGCAACAGCATTGGTATCCTGCAGCAATTTTCAACGCCAAGTAAATTCCCTGGGCTCGATCGTAGCGGTTCTCAAACTCCACAACAGCAACAAAATCAGGAGGATTATGCAGTACTGTTTGCAACATTAATATCGCGTTGTGCCAAAGATATTGATACATTAATTGAATCACTTCCAAGTGAAGAAAGTTCTACAGAACTACAAGTACAGAGCTTAAGAAGACTAGAAGCTGAAAATAAAGAAGCAGCTGAACAGTTAGAAGAGGTTAGTGTACCTATTATTTTTAAATAAGGACTACCTAATAAACAACAGTTGCTCATGGACACACTCATATCTATTCATTTTGCATGACAATGAATTATTGGACATTACATAAAAGCTATTAAGTTATTAATAATAAATATTGAAGATATTGGACATTACATAAAGCTTTTTATATTGTAGCAAAACATTAACAAAATGAAAATTGTTTTCAGGTGGTGCGTCAAGGTGAAATTTTGCTGGAAAAAATCCAAAGTGCTCTAAGTGATATTGCTCAAAGTCAGCTTGACATGCAAAACCCAGCACTGATATTAGAGTCTGATACCAAACCCCAGTTATAGAAGAAGCTATATTTTAAAATGTTCAGAACTTAAAAGGTTTTTGTTGTTTTTTGTTGTATTTTATAACAAAATTTTTGGTAACATGAAAGATGTAGAAAACACTATAAACTTTTCTCAGAAATAATATGTACATACTATTGTTTTATGAAATTATTAGTGAGATAAGTATTTGTTATTTTACTACAAAAATTAGTTACATTTATCACAGCCAATCAGCATATAATTAGTATTCAAAATTATGTTATGTACATAACAGTAAATATATAAAACAGGCATGACCAACCATTTCAAGAAGTGCCATTTTTATGGTTCTGTAATACTCAGGAACCTTAATAGTTTCGCTCTGTCCGTCCGTCTGTCTGTCTGTCCCTGTGGATGAAATTTGGTATAGTTAAAGAGTATAGATCTCGGTTTTGGCATCATAAAATAATAATAATTTTACATTTTAGGGGTGGCTCTCCACACAACATTGTGTGGGGTATCGTTGAATTGATATTTTGAAATAAAGGCAAGGTTTCCTACATTACTTTTTTATGAAGTCAACCATTTTCGAGTAATCGGCTTCCAAAGTGGTTATTAAGTTGCTTGGAAGAATTATTGGCATTTATAAACTAGGAGACTTAGAAACTTGCAATTTCCTATGCTGATAGTTCATGCTAAATACTCTTTAAGAAAATTATTTTGAACGAAATCGGACAGTAGTTTTTGAAGTAATTTGAAAAAAACCTATCCCACAAAAACAATTAAATGTAAAAGGGCCAAGTCTTTTTCACATAAAAAATTTTGAGATATCGTAGAAACCAAGTCTAATTTAGGTTAGTCCCTAATTATTATTAATTATTCATTAAAATTTTGTGACTGTATGTGGATAATTTTATTTTTAAAATAATTATGATAGTGGCTTACTTAAGAGCACTATAAATTTGTCTATAATATTATAGTGACCGGTGACTACTTACGTCAAAATTTGCTATTTAATGTAGAATTTTGGTCGTCATATTTTATTATAACAATTGAAAATCGCAATCATTATTTGTGTTTATTAAATTAGTATAAAGTTTAAATAATAGTCAAATAAATAAAACTAAATCATTAATTTAAAACTCAGTCGTAACTTCTTTTTACCCGACTACGGCGAAGTCAAACTACTGAATTAACTAATGAATTATAATGTGTTATTAGATTCGTAATAATGACCCGGTAATATAAGCTTAGATATAATTTGCGTAGTTGGGTGATAGTTTTTAACTTTTTGATTATTATTTACTCCATTTTGCCGAAAACGCAAAATGTTCAGTAACTTTTGTTGTTGTGTGTACGCTCACCAGCGTTGCCAGATTTTTTTTGCCAAGTCGGGATTTTGGAACTATTTGAGTGAAAAAAGCGGGATTCTTTCGTTGACAGCGGGACATAGTAAAAAAACGTATATAATCAGAAGTTTTTAAATATTTATCTTTTTATTTTAGTCCAAATTACGTTTACATGACAATAGATAGCAAGAATAGCCATAGAAAATGTATTTTAATAAAAATATGATATTTTTAATCAGATTTACCTTATCGTTAAATAGTTGAATCTTATATATAACTGCCTCCGTGGTCGTACGGTTATCATGCCGGACTACCACGCAAGAGTTCCCGGGTTCGATTCATTTACTATTCATTAGAAAAATATGGCGTTTCAAACAATAGACTGAGGAGTGAGTGTTACAAATTGCAACTTACAATAAGAGAATAAGAATTATAATAATTATAATTAAATAAGTAAATCTCGCACGGTAGAGTTATCCCCGAAAAGCGGGACTGAGCCTGTCCCGCGCGGGACATTTAATTTTAATTAAAAAATCGGGACGTCCCGCCAAAAATCGGGACGTCTGGCAACGCTGACGCTCACGTACTTTCGGTGTACCACTTTTGAACTTTATTGTCAGAGTAAGAGGGAATTGAATTTTTTTCTGGGATTATCGGCTATTATATTATTGTACATGGGTCTATTCTACCCTCTGTACAATATTATTATGGAATAAATCTGGAAACGAACAAACTGATGGTAGGACATTGTAGTAATTTCTTACCATCAGTGATTGGTGGTTTTAAGGATCGGGAACGTACTCCTCTGGTGTTTCAGATGTCTAAGTGTGCAAACATCGCCTTATTTATACCATAAGGCGATCCGTTTGCTCGTTTCCAGATCTATTCCATAATTAAAACGATTACCGCTGCTCATGGACATCCGCAACACCATAGGGAGTTACTAGTGCGTTTCCGATTTTTAAAACCCACTTTAGGCCACCGGTATTACCGGTACACCGGCCACCTTACTGATACAGCGAAACACAACTCAAGTGCTATTTCCCATCGGTTTTCTATGAGGCCATCTTATTTATCCGGTCAAGTCTGCCCATTCGTCCGGAAGCATCTACTCTGCGACAAAAATTCAGACCACTATCTTTATTACAAACGAAAATATGGGGGCACGAAACAGTCGCGAAATGCTTCGAGAAAAGATAGTTACGGCCGCTTAAAGACTACTTGACGATAGCGCTAAAGTTACGGAACCCTCCTTAGACATGCCATGACATGCTCTTGGTTAGGTTACGTTATTTATTTTAGAAAAACCCTAATGGGCCGCACAATCACATCTATAAAAATCCACAATTTGTCCACAAAACCCCAAAAATCAATATTTTTCAAACATTACCAAAATATATTGCCATAAACGCCGGTGTACACAACGACTTTAAAAAGGCGCGCAAAATTATTAAAAAATAATAAACACATAAAAGACGTATATATGTAGAGACACTATAGAGTCGGTTACCGTTTGTCTGCGAATATCGGGATTTTTCGATAGATCGTATTTGTAAACAATCCCGATTAGATGGTTTAATTTTTTTAAATTTCATTCAGGTTTATACATGCCTGATATCCTACTAATATTATAAATGTGAAAGTTTGATGGATGTATGGATGCATGGCTGTTTGTTACTTTTTCACGCAAAAACTACTGAACGGATTTTGATGAATTTGGTATGGTAGTAGTTTAGGCTCTGAATTAAAACATAGGCTATTTTTTATCACGAAAAAGTACAGTGTTCCTTTGGGATACCGTATTTACGCGGGCGGAGCCAGTTACTGTCCAGTAGAACATAGTCAATCTGGAAAATGTGTGCCCCCTGTGTATAGCCAATATTGGGCTGTTTCTGAGATGTTCGCCATTTTGTATATTTTAGGAAGTGGATCAAGTGACCTGTTTGAAACACTGAAAATGGTTTCAATTGTCAATGTTTTGATTTCCTCGTATTAACAGAAATAATAAATAACAAACTAATCTAAGCAAAATTAAAACATGAAAATCAAGATCTTTTTATTTTAACACATAACATAAGAGACATCTGTATAATCCTTGTTGCATTTTGAAGTTACAGCAACCATAGATGATAGAATAAAAATTATAAAAAAAAAATTATACATGCATATCAACTACTCCATTTAATGCTCTGTCAAATAATGTATAACCCATAGATGTTTTAAATGGTATAACCTAAATCTTAAGTCTATGATATCTGAAAAAAAAATCCTTCCAAACAAAAATTGAGACATAGTTTTTGAGTAGATTTTCCTATTGGCTGGTATAAAAATTAAAAATGGCGAGTATCTCAGAAACGGTCCATACAGAGGGGAGGGGTTCAAATGATTTGTTTCACTCCCGGGATCTCTATTTCATGGATTGACTACATTCCACCAGATACCCTGTATCAGTGGCGAAGGCTGGTTCTCCTTCCTAGAGAAGCCCTAGCCTGTATAATAGGTAGGGATTTGGATGAGGGTCTTCAAAAGGTAAGTGGTATGTGAATCCCATAGGAATAGAGTTTTTTTTTTATTATTAAATAAGGGGGCAAACGAGCAAACGGGTCACCTGATGGTAAGCAACTACCGTCGCCCATGGACACTCGCAACATCAGAAGAGCTGCAGGTGCGTTGCCGGCCTTTTAAGAGAGTTATAGGAACCCCACGCCACTGCCCTGTATATTATCTTGTTTCTGGTAGTAATAGTCATTTTATAGTGAATAAGATTTATAAGCTTTATCAGCTGGCAAATGGCTCTCGGTATTATTCTGTTGATCTTTAAATTATATTGTGATTGAGTACCTGTTTTATACATTTTCTATTATGATACAATTATTGTGCTTATTGCATTAGTAAGGGGAGCGTCACATAGCAAAATTGTGAGAGTAAATCATACTTATAGTAGTGTGTCTATACACTATGATGTTTTTCTGAAATATAAGTAATTATGTGCTCATTCCTCTGTTTTAGAATTTTGTGAGTATCTTTTTTATATCTAAATATAGCTAAATACATTGACTAATATTCATTATCATGCCAAACTTTATAACATATCTCTGAAGACAAAATTAATAGGTAAGTATGTGTATTTATAATAGCGATCCCAAATGAAATAAAATATGTATGTTTCTTATAATGTGATTCTTA
This sequence comes from Phengaris alcon alcon, assembly GCA_037179445.1. Classification (NCBI taxonomy): domain Eukaryota; kingdom Metazoa; phylum Arthropoda; class Insecta; order Lepidoptera; family Lycaenidae; genus Phengaris; species Phengaris alcon. The sequence continues at coordinate 347,351 of JAYRCH010000497.1, read as the reverse complement.
TGTTACGATCTTTCCTGCTCCTTGCTTCAATACTTTTTATGATATCTCTGAAAAAGTGTAGAGTTCTATTGAAAAGGACTGCACCATTGCCGAAATGGGTATGTAACTTAGCTTGGAATAATAGTGGAAGTGCTCCGTTTTTCATCATGTCTAATACCTTACTATGGTACATCTTTAATATCAACTCAAAATACTCTTTTTTACAGTAATCAATAGCACATTAGATAGTACCTATAGTTTCTATTGACACACCTGTAGTTTTAGTCAAAACTTAAAACCGGCTACTACGACATTCCCGTCAATTATAATAAACTTAGCTACAATAGTTATAATAAATATTTCGTATTTAACTTTATTTTCTAAGGTATAAAGTTGGTATTACGATGCGGCGAAGTGTTTCACTTGCTAACTAAAGTCAACTCCTCGCTGTTCGCGCCTCGCACTCAGGTTTCTTCATTCTTGAATTTAGTTGATAACTTGCCTCTCATATGAATGCACGTGGTCTTCTTCTATGACCTTTCCGACACCGTATTTAAAAGTTCATACGGACATTGTAGTTTTGTTTTTAATGTTGATTACATTTATGTAAAGTGACTTTTGTGTTTGTTCATTTTTGTGTGCATAAGAAAAGTCTCGTGCTTGGATCTTTTCTCCTATACACTAGGTAGGTTATTTTTTATTTCAACCCTAACAAACTCAAAGAAAGCTAAACTGAAGTAGATATCAGATAGTATGCTACCCTATTTGGTAGATTGCTATTCATAAAGATATACCTTTTATTTAATCAAAATAAATATTTATTTTATTATATTATTAATATAATAAAATAAATATTTATTTTTGTCCTCAAAACCTTCAACCCTTCCATATCAATTGTGTTAAAAATTAATAGAATGAAATATATAGTTATACCTTATTGTATTAATATATTATTTTTATAGCAGTATATTTATAATAAACAAAAATAAAAAAATTAAATAACCCCCGAACTAATAAGCAGTGAGCGAACTGATGATAATGAATTATAGCTAAGAACACTCTCGATCACCACAGCTAACAAACGAAAAAAAAGCACCTTAATCGGACCTTTGGTTTAGGAGCTACGATGCCACGGACAGATACACAGACACGTCAAGCTTATAATACCCGTCTTTTTAACTTATAACACCTCTCTCGACGAGTAAGACGTACGACGGTAAATAGCTGGTAGTAGAGAATAAATATATTATTCTCAGTCTCCATGTTTTGGAAGACAGTTCAAAAATCAATATTGAACCAATGAGTAGAGATGCTTAATGCTACGCTGTCGACGCAGTACGCACCACGGCTCACGTTTCATGTACAAGCGTTGAAGTGAGATTCGCCGAAAAGCTGTTCCGCTAGTAAGACAAAAAGTTGCATATTTTTAGTAGGTAACTAAATCGATAGCAGTGTATGTGACTAGTGCACATGGGCACTGGGTTTTCCGGTAAAAAGCTGTTTAGTACTAACCTAGATGTTTGAAATGTGACAAGTTACTAGCTTGCATCCGTCGCCTACTTGCTCCGTAACCTGTTTGCAGGGAAACCAGGAATAGGTATTTCTCTCCATATACTTACATCAGTGTAGTGTGTACAGTGTACATATGTCCATCTTGTATGGGAAAGCTACTTAGAATCAGTCGATTCTATTAGATTAGTATGCCAACCTAGTTGGTTTTAAAGGCTCCAATGATCGTCTAATTTTTCAAGTTCAAATATATCTTTACGCTTGCTTGCTAATTCAATGCTGTCAGGAAGACTTTCATCATTTCGGAGCTATTTAAGTCCCAAAAGTATTATATAGGGGAACTGGAGACACTTTATCCACCTTTTTTAACCCTAAATTCATTCACATACTTAGGTCCAATTTGAAAATTTTTGGCACCGGAATACGTGGAATTTATCTGGCTATAAATACAAATTTACCTACTAAAACTAAAGACAGGGAATTGTGCCAAGTTGTTTGATTCCCGGAGGCCCAGTTGTATTCCTTATTAGGCCACTAAAACTTAAATTACTATCTATAATAATGTCAATACAATTATTGTATTGACATGCGTTGTTTTAACATTTCACCATAGTATTTTTCACCGCCAAATTGCAACTTTTTTATGTTTTGGTAAGTACTCTTCCTTATTCTACTCACTTTAAAAAGTTAGCTGGTATTGCCATATATATCTATTACCGACATAGCCACTGTAAAACTAGAATCTAGATATTGCGCATACCGGCTCTGTAACCAGATCCAGTTTACCAGATCTCCCAGGATCAAGTGTCCCTCTCTTCTCGTAAGCGCAAATTAAGCAATTGGCAAAACAGTTCTCTGACAATATGTTAGTGTAAACTATCAGAACTAGGATTTTCAACGACATTTATAAGAACTCAATATCTAATAAGTTTCTATGAAAACATTATTTTATGTCTCGACTGGTTAGCCTTCACCTTACGCAGAAGCGTTTGAGTACAAGCATCTAATATTTAGTTATTCATATTATAAAAAAAATATATTACTTATTTTTTATTCCTTATTAATACTTATTTAAACTTGTTTCATGCTCTCAAAAGTAAGCTATTGCCTTCGTTCGCGTAAAATAAAGTTCCATCAAACTTTGAGACCATGGGCTGAATTTTGGAAAATACTATAAGGTATAGGGGTTGCCCACATCGTATGATTACTATTTTTACTTTGTGGCTCCAAGGTGGCTCATAAGGAATGCCTTATTCCTAAATAATAAAAAGGACAAAGAAAGGTTTAAGGTACTTGATAACATAATATAATGTTTTATAGCAATTTGATAACACGTCCTTAGGAAAGATCAAACAATTAATTTTGATTGTTCATCATTATACTCATTGATTTGGTACTTAATACTCGTTAGCACCTCTGGTAATCATTAAGAGATGAATTTGTACCTCAGTATGGTACATGATGTCATATTTTTATTTTTTACCACAGAATATACCTACATAATATATATTTTGTGATCTCTACTTGAAATGAACACTGAACAATATATCTGTACAATACATTATGAACATAAAATATACGGTAGTAACAAACTATAGGAACAATATCATAACTAATATTCACTATTATATATCTCTTTTTTATTTAACGAATTTTTACTTATTTTTTTACGAATTTTACTACTCTCTTTAGTAAAAAAACGGGTGACGAAGAAAATTAAAAATTTTCGTCTTACCCTTATTTCTCTGATAGTTATGGGTTATTTGATCTTCTGGGCTTTGTAAATTGATTAGTAAGGAATAGTTTAAGTCCATTTAATGTTAATATTTTGAGTAAATTATTATTGAAAAATAATGGTAAAATTCAAACAGCTTGTATTTTACCTGTGCGCTAAGTAAAAATAAAAGGTGTGCTTTTTATTTTTCTCCGTTTCAAACTAAAGCCAATTATAATTAATGTTTAGGGTACGATGGGAGCGCTATCCACTCATTACATTATTTTTACGCATTTGCATACCTAGTATTAAAAATTCTAAAAAGACAATTCTATATTAATTCTATATAGATTCGCTTAAATTTCTGTTTTAGAAGGTATAAGTTTGCTAATTGTTATAGGTATTAAACTTAGTTCCGGTCATGTTTCTCTCGGCAGGTTTAGACACCTCGTCGGAGTGAGTGCCAGCCCTAACTGTAAAGAGTGCGGAACTGTCGAGGACGTCCACCACCTATTGGTGGATTGTGCCCGGACCAAGTTGGTCCGGGCACCACCAATAGGTGGTGGACATGGTGGGACACGCGGGCACGGGCTTAAAGAGGCTCTGATGAGGGCTATCAATTTAAATTTATTAGATGTAGGAATTTTTCAAACTTCGTTATCAGAGCATTTATCAGAGCCTGCAATAATAATGTATAAATATATTTGTAATATAACTTAAGATACAATGTAGTATTATAATACCATATTATAGGGTTATTAAGTTTTTTAGGCTGTAATGGGACTGACATAATGATAGTCACTAAAAGCCCCTTATTATAAATAGATTTAAAAAAAAATTTAAATTACATCTTGAGTTAGTCTTGGTATATTAGCGATTGATTTTGGATTTTTTTTGTTGAAATGTACTCACAGAGGGTTGTAGCCAATGTTTTGTCGCTTAAAGTCCTAAAAAAAGTATTCTAACATATCAACGGTCGCGGTCCTGGTGGTGATGCCGAAAGATCTGTTCAATCAAACAAACCTCTGGTCTCCAAAGACAACCATGTACCGAACTACGGCATGATCGTTTTATTAGGAGTAAATCGTTACCGAAATCGCAGTTTTTCCCAATGGAGTAACATATAACTTATTTTGTACTTTTCTGTTATTTTGTGCTATGCATATTTTACCGTCAAAATTTATTCATCCAAAAAAGGAATGTTTTCTACTGCGGTGCGAATCGACCCATTCAAAAACAGCGCTGGAGCGATTTACAACGCGGTTCGAATCCTTGCGGTGCAAAACGACTAACGACCCCTCAAACCGGAGGTCGCGGGTTCGAATTCCGCCGAAGAAACAAAAAGTTTTTCTGTGTTCCTTGGTCGTGGGTGTGTATTAAATATGTGTATTGTTATACATATTGTATAATATAATAAAAATCTTAAATATATGTATAGTATAAAAGTATTAAGTATACTTCCCGTTGTCTGGTCCCCGTAACACAAGTTCTTCGAGTACTTAGCACGGGGCCAAATTGATGTGGTGTGAAGCGTCCATGGATAATATTATTATTATCTTTTTCTATTGCTAAAATATGTATCTGGCACAGATATTTATTATTTTATAAAGAGCTCTAACGTTGTGTACAGTGTAATTGTCTGCTATATTTATTAGATACTAGCTTTTTAGCGCGACTTTTTCTGTGTGGATCCCCATTGCACCCCCGTGGGGTATGCATTTCGAAAAACCAATTTAACAGATTCTACGTCATAATAACTATCTGCGTGAAAAAATTCAACGTAATCCGACCAGCTTTTGATATTTCGCTATACAAACTTTGGACCCCACCCCCTTAGGAAACGAATTTCAAAAAACTTTAAAATATGTACTCAATAATTTCTATTTATTTCCTCGGATATTAAATTGTCATGAAAATCGGGAACGATTTAAATTTGTTTTTCATATAAACTTTCAACCCCTATTTTACACCCTCAGATAGTGAATTATATTAACCCCGTAACACGTATTTATTTAGATGTATTTAAAATTCAAAGATTTTCTTTCCAAACTTTCAACCCCTATTTTACACCCTCAGGGGACTAATTTAAAAAAACTATCAAATACGTACGTAATAATTTTTATTTATTGGCTCGGATATTAAATTAAGTACATGGAAATCGGAGCAGATTTTGAATATTTTTCATACAAACTTTCAACCCTATAGTGAAGTCTAATAAACCTTGAAAGAGGTATTTAATTAAATGTTTCTACTATTAGCGGTTACGTCTGTGCGAGTACGTATAGACGACATATCAGTGGGGACATCTGATTTTATATAATAATATAGATTATGAATACTGGAAACAAGGCATGTGTTAGATGTTCATATTGTTTTGAAATTTACTATTCGATATTCCTACCTATTTTTCATAAGTAGAGTCGTTACTCGTTACCATGCAAAAATTTTTGCTAACTTCAATGCTGCGCCAATCATATTAAGCTTTAATAGGGCTTAGGGTCAATTAATACATAAACGAAACGATACGCGACATGGCGCTGCATTTTTAAGATAGATAGAAAGGCGTATCTTTTTGTGTAGTGAATAAAGTTTAATTTTCAATAGGTATCTTAAAAATGCAGCGCTGCGTATCGTCTGTGCAGCAATGTGAACTGACCCTTACAGTTGATAGGTGTCGTCTCTTAACTTTTTCTTGTTTATTACAGTAGGTAAACGGTATAGAATGCTAAACTTTCAGCTAATCAAACAAGGAAAACTCACGGTAGAGCTCACGTAGAGTGTCTGTGGTTAAGAGCCCTATTACAAATCTGCACTCTGCGAGATTAGGTATTTGAAGCGTTCCCGACATTTCGCATTTTGTAGTAATTTTGCAGTTGTATTTATCGTTTTTATTGAAATAGGTTAATAAAGTCATGCTTTAAAATTATAAAATCTGTATTCCTCATGAATTAACAATTGTTCTAATATAAATTTTGCTTAATATCATTATCGTAGATAGGAGTAATTCACAGTTAACATAAAGCTATTTTCGTAGTTTTTTTTGGCTTAGAATAAGATTTTTTTCTATATTAAATCAAACATATTTCAAAATTCTAAGGCCGCTACGAACTAGACGACTATATAGGAGCTAACATTCTCATTTTATTATTTCATTTGCTTAGAACAGTAGCTCAAAATCAGAGTTATAAACAGTAGTTCAATCCAGGAGCGCAAAAAAGTGCCTTGGCGCATTTTATGAAAATATTTCTCTGCAATTTTGCAGAGAAATTCAAACTCTGCGGTTTAATTAAAAAGTTAAGCAAAATTTACAAAAAACGAGGCCGCTACGAACTAGGCCAATAGCTATTCTGCACTATTCAATATGTCAAAATTGTTAATGTATCTTTGTTTCTGAGATCAAGAACGCCATAATTGGCCATTTTACGCAAAAATCACAGTCGAGATGTAATATGCATCTTAAGGATGACGTTTTACTACAAAGATAACTCATAAAAATATAACTTATCATCTTCGGACTCCCCAATGTTGGGCGATCAACCAACCAGAGAGTTTTTTAAGTCATAAGTAACATGTAAATTATTATCTAATGTGCATCATAACTCATAAAGATCTTCAAAGACGAGACGTGAAAGTGACCTCTCGAAACCGGCTGTACGAGCGTAGATCTGTTAAGATAAACCGAAATACATAACAGGCCAGCTCGTTACAATAATTAAGAATCATTACATACCCAAAAAAAGATTACATTGCTAGATACTTTAACACAGGGTTACATTTATTATTATGGTTAAGGGTCAATTCATACCGAATCGAAACGACACGCGACATGGCGCTGTATTTTTTTATGAAGATAGTTATTCAATATTGAACTTTATACATTTCATTCAATGTGATATCAACCTCTTTATTTTTGTAACAACAAAATATTTTTGTACCTTGTATATAACAAGATTGTGGGATAATGTTACGATACATATCGTATTAACTAAACGTTTAATACTCGTATTTCAATTTATATCAATGAGACAAGTAGAGTAATGAAGGAAAAGTTCTCGGTGTCGGTATAAACTTACGACTTAAATCCAACAATCTCAGTAGAAAGTTCAAATTTAAACTACTTAATTGCAGTTCAATTTCAAAATAATTATCTAGTAAGTAAGTGTTAAATTTCACTGAGTTGCTTTTTTCATACGTAAGCATAAATATGTATTATATTAAAAATTGGTATGTAAGTCATTGTAACTACTACAAAGTATTTTTCAGCAAATTAAACCCTTAGAAGATTATTATCTTAACGCTTAACAGTTTATTGGTATGCTTAACACAAAAAACTTGTAAACTAAATAAAGTTTATATAGTTTTGTAGGAATTAGTTTCCATTTGGTCGCAAAATTGACCAATTATGTCAAATTTGCAAACGCGTCCTTTTTTGTCCAAAGTTAAAATCCCGATTTAACTGGATATGTGTGTGTCACACAAGATATTCAAAAATGCTCCAATAACATTTTAATTTACATTAAAGCCTTAAAAGGTTATTAGTTGACCTTATATTATATTTTATGAGCAGCGCCCACGGATTACCTTATACCAAATATTTATCAAGGACGACACCTGTTTCTTGATACAAATTAGTAGTAAATAATAAACTTTTAAATATAATACATAAATTTCAAATTTCTAGCCTTAAGGGTTTGGCCTGTGCGTTGATACATCAATCAATCAGCTTTGCCTTTTATATTATATATATATATATATATATATATATTACGTATATAGTAATTAAACAGGTGGTTTTAAGCAAAATGCGGACGAATGCTACGATGTATGGTCTTTTATTACCTATGAAATTGCCGTTTGGTATGAAAAAATTTAAACGAATTTTTTTCATGTACTTTTTATTTGTATTAATCGAAGTAATCACCCATGCAATCAATGCATCTTTGCCAACGCAGTGGCAGTTTATTGATGCCCTTCTTAAAGAAATCAGCTGGACGGGAGGCAACAAATTCTTCAAAGGCATTTTGTACTGCCTCTCGGGTATTGAATTTTTTTCCCGCCAAGAAGTTATCCAAATTCTGGAAAAAGTAGTAGTCTGTAGGCGCAAGGTCTGTTGAGTAGGGCGGATGACGGAGAGCTTCCAACCCCAGTTCTTGCAACTTGGAGACCGTCTGCTGTGCAATATGAGGTCGCGCGTTGTCGTGCAGGAGCAGCGGAGACGAGCGATTGACCAATGCTGGCTGGAGATGTGCCAGCTTCTCCATCATTGTGTTCAGTTCTTCACGGTACACATCTGCAGTAATGCTCACCCCGTTTGGTAAAAAGCTGTGATGAATCACACCGGCGCTAGACCACCAAACAGTGACTATCACTTTCCTAGGGATAAGTTTTCGTTTAGCGCATTGTTTAGGTGCTGAACCAGGATCCAACCAACTTGCTGAGCGCTTGCGGTTATCAAACAGAATCCATTTTTCATCACAGGTAACAATGCGGTTCAAAATTCCTTCATTTGTGTGTCTGTTGAGCAGTGCAAGGCACCTCTCGACGCGTACTTCGCGCTGACGATCATTGAGTTCGTGGGGCACCCATTTGTCAAGCTTTTTTACCTTGCCAATTTGACGCAAATGGACCAATATTGTTTTGACGCTAACGTCGAAACCTGCTGCTAATTCAGCCGTAGATTGTGTATCATCAGCTTCCACAATCGCCTTTAATTCGTCATTGTCGACCAAAGTCCTCGGACGACACGTTCATTTTTCAGGTCGAAATTTCCAGAACGGAAGCGAGCAAACCAATAACAGGTGGTGCGTTGGTTTGTAGTGTTTGTTAGCTCCGTAAACATCGTCGATGTTGCGTGCCGCTTGTGCCGCGTTGCTGCCACGACGGTACACATATCCCATAATTACTAGAATTTTTAACGTATCCATGATGACGAAAAAGATTGAAATGCGATGAAAATGTAACACTAATCAATAAACAAATGACTACTTTTGGAAAAAGAATTCCATGTTTTTAAACAAAATTAATTTGAAATTAGAATTCTTAGCCAAACAAAAATTATTTCGATTTGAAATTGAACTGCAGAACAACAATTTAATAGGGTTTAGGTACAATTTAATACCTATTATTATTATAAGGTGTAAAAAAACATTGTTTTTTTTTTGTGCTTAACCCAGGCCATTTGCATATGTTTACTGTCTGGCTATTTCCTACTAAAACACTACTAACAACTAAATTCCTACGAATGAGGGAATAAAATACCTAATTTAGTAGTAAAACTCTGTAAAATAACTAAGTTTATGATGAGTTAGGTTACCGGAGGCCCAATGGGTGTTCGGGATTTTAAGGACCAGGAACGCAAGTGCGCGACATTAGAGGAGTTACAAGTATAGTTCTCCTTTGGTATTGCGAGTGTGTAAAGGCGACGGTAATCGTTACCATCGGGCGATCCATCTACTCGTTTTGCTGCAAATGGCGCTCTACCTTTTTCTCTATCTCCCCGCCGCCCGCGTGATCGCGACGAGTAAAAAGTTATTAGAAAAAATGTCTGGCCAGTGCAGGCCACTATAGTGTGAATTTGCAGCATCTAGCTATCAAAGCATATATGCATACATTACATAAACCCCGGCCCCACACTTTCGATCCCAATAGCTCTAGATTATAGACGTCTACCACGATGTGCCCTATTCTGAAAGCATTCGATATACTCACGTGTATATCATGTAGTCAACATGTTGTAGTAATCTCGAGTTAAAACTCCAATAACATGGCTTAAATTAAATTTTCTTCGGAAATTCTAAAATTATTATAATATTTAATGAATTATTATAAATCCAGGGTGGGCTGACATGGGACAGGGTGGGATATAACAGACATGACAGGGAAGGACTGGCAAACAATGGGCAAGGACAGAGATAAGTGGAAACGACTGGAGGAGGCTTTATCACATCACTAGCATTAATTGCCCGCGGCTTCGCCCGCGTGAAATTAAGTTTTAAACTTTCATCCCTATTTGGTTAAAATACCTTGGGGGTTGAATTTTTATTAATCCTTCCTTAGTGGATGCCTACGTCATATGAGAAATACGTGTGCAAAATTTCTAATTTCTAGCCTATAATTTCTAATTTCTTATAACGTTATCAAGATTTATTGGTATTATTCGTAACATTAATATTCCACTGTAGTGAAAAAAATATTTAAACCGACTTCCAGAGTAAAAATACACAATAAAGTATGAAATAAAACTTATTTTCTAAATAATTATTAATTAATCTAATTAATATCTTTTATCTTAATTATTACCAGGATATTGTTCGAGCTGGTACCGACTTCAAAATTATGAAGATTGAGGAGAGAAATAGTTACAATTTTAGCCAAATTTAAAAGGGAATTATTTAGAAAATAAGTTTTATTTCATACTTTATTGTGCATTTTTACTTTGGAAGTCTGTTTAATTTTTTGTTTAAAAATAATAATTTTTCCCTTTTTAGTGATATTTGTTCAATTATTATTAATACATTTTAAGAACGTTTAAAATAAACGATCGAATATACATATAATTGAATACGCGCCAAGCTTCTATTAGGTAAATAATATGATGATGATGATTACTGTAAGTTGCATAGTGGAATATGCTTGCAGTGCTTTCGGATCCAGGGTATACCTTCGTGCAAAATATTATTTTTGGTAGCATATGCTTGTGTTACTTCGAAAAAGTCAAAATCGCTATAGGTATGTGTCCATATAAATTTCGAGGAGTTCCCTCGATTCCTCATGGATCCCATCATCAGGTTTCCACTTAAGTGACTAAAGGCCCAATTTCGAATTATACCCTTTTTTACAACAACAAAAGAATTTTGCAAATAGGTAGATGAATGGCAGAGTAATGTTCAAAGATATCCGTGTCGGTTTAAAATACTATGAGAAGTACCTTTCATATCATCATAATGTGATGATGTATGGTGTGATGATGGTGGTGATGATGATGATTACACTAATTGACATAGTTGCATATGTTTGCAGTTCTTTGAACAACGCCGAAATCTCCAAACATGTATCTATAAGGAGTCAAGAGTTCTGTTCAGTACTTTTGGATCCAGACTTTGCCCTGGAGCAAAATCTTACTTTTTGGTAGCATATGCTTGGATTTCTTCAGAAAAAGTCGAAATCACTATATGTGTCCATATAAATTTCGAGGAGCTCCCTCTATTCCTAATGGATCCCATCATCAGGTCACCACTTTTATGAAAACGGGACTAACTTCGGATTATACCCTTTACGTGAAAAAAAGATTTTGAAAATCGGACTACATACGGCGGAGTTATCGTTGAACATACAAAATATATATAAATATATATATATATATATATATATATATATATATATATATATATATATATATATATATATATATATATATATATATATATATATATATAATATATACAGCCGAACGTAAAACCGCCTCCTTTTTCTGGAAGTCGATTAAAAATCGAACAGCTTTGAGAATAGCCACCGTTCGTGCGGTAAGCAATTTCGCTGAACGTTAGAACAGACGCAGGCTAAAGTGCTACCAACTTATCGATACTCATAAACAAATGCTTTCCGAAAATAGACTTATAAAAGTCGATTAACTTTGAAATTGTGCTTGACTTATGTTTAAATGACAGGAAACGAGTGAGGACAGAAGGTCGAATCTGCTAAAGAAATCCTGCAATAATACAGTTACAATCCAGTCCCGACATGTTAAAACTGCAATATTCTCATAAAAGCCTATAAAAAGCTCATAAAATCAACGTCAAACCCGTTTTGTTTAGTTCAAAATCCAAAAAATCTGTTTATGATATCAAAACGATTTATTTATAGTTCAATAAAAGTAAAATAAAAATGTAAGCTATTAAATAAACACGAATTGGGGTTCAGGTTAAAATAAAATAGACTTTATGAATTTCCCGGCTTTAAAAAACTAAGTTGGCAAATAAACACATATTTAGCGGAACACAAAAAAAAGGTCCATAATTAAAAAAATATGGTTTTATTTTAAAATCTACTTACTACACTTCTTTTGTTATTTAAAGTTTCATTTGTTTTACTTAAAAAGAGATCACATTAAGAACAGATTTTGCGAGTAAAGGCTATTTGTGAAAAATGGTACATTTTTGAACTTTTCATGTAACCGGGAAAAGTGAAAATTAATATTAAAATAACGATTAATTAAATTAGAAAAATGGTGATTAATATCGCGTATTTCCTCCACGTGCTCTTATTAAAGTTTCTACCCGTCTAGGCATACTGAGAATGATGTTATCGATGGTCCCTGGGATAGTCTCCGCCATTCCTCAACTACGGCGATTCGCAGTTCACCCACGTTGGCAGGAGCTGGAATTCTGGACTTAACTTTTCTTTTCAGCAAGTCCCAAACGTGCTCTATTGGGTCCATATCCGGTGATCTCGCTGGCCACTCCATAACAGTGATATTCATATCATTAAGATAAGCTTGAGTTACCCGAGCTGTATGCGGCCGAGCATTATCCTGCATAAAAATAAAATCGTCACCGATATATGGGGCAAACGGTACGACATTTTCTTCTAAAACTTCTCTGATATAGCGGTCTGCAGTCAGACTCCCTCTGTCAATCACTACCAAGTCTGTGCGAGCTCCCAAACAAATGCCCGCCAAACCATTATTGATCCACCACCGTATGCAACTGTAGTTTCAAAATTTGTCTGAATGTATCGTTCTCCTTTGCTTTGCATATTCTTTGCCTGCCGTCAATTAGATTTAAGAGAATTCTGCACTTATCACTAAACAATACTTTACTCCATTGGTTCGCGTTCCAAAGTCGATGTTCCTGAGCAAAAGTTAACCTGTTTCTACGATGATTTACCTCGAGCCTTGGAGCCTTGGCGGGCACAAATGAACCCAAACCAGCTTCTTCGAACCTTCTTCGTACCGTACGCTCACTTACGGTTACACCCCGCACTGCTTCTAACTCATGTCGGGCTTGGATGGCCGTCAAACGGGGGTTCCTACGTACACGAAGCCGAATGAAACGATCATCCCTACTCGAAGTGCGTCTTTTTCTGCCTTGTCCTGCTCTTCTCACATAAGTACCGGTCTCCCTGAACCGTTGGATACTGCGATGGATCGTTGAAACTGGTCGACGAAGATCTCTGGATATCACTCTGTAGGTTTGACCATTTCTTCGCATTTCGAGTGCCCTGGCAATCTCCGTTGGGGCTAAGTCAGGCATAATTCAGTCCTCAACTCCAAAAAGATACGCGATTAAAAAAAAACTAACAAAAAACCATTTTTTCAATGAAATTTTAAATCAAACTCAGAAGGAAGAAATACTCGAAGTTTGCTCCAGATATATTGTATTTGAATAAAATTAAAACAATTGCATAAAATGTGATGTTCAGTTGTTTTCTTAATTTGAAAATATTTCTTTTTAAATTAAATGACGTATAAACCAGCCAGCAACCTTATATGATACTGATATCATACCTTTATTTTATGTTCCGCTAAATATGCCTACATGTGTGTGTAGTTTCTAAAAATTAGTATTTTATGGCGCTATACATCGTAAAAATAGGTTTCTTATAATTTTTTTTGAGACGAATTGATACATTTTAGTGCAGCAAAAAAAAAATGTTAATCTTGATCATATGACAAATTCCATTCAATTTACAAAAATAATCAAATTCTCGCGAACAAAAAGCCGTCTCCGTTATCAGTCACCAACGTCCTAGGTACTCCGAATCACGACATAAACTCGTAAATTTTTTCTACAACAGCCCCCGTGTTACAGCTGTTCAAATCATATACCTCCACCCTTTTACTGAACGCATCAACAATCACTAAATACTATGGTACCTTCGTTTTCATAACACGTTTTCTGTAAATTTTCTCGTTTAAAAAATCATAAAATAACCATTGAAATGGATATTCTCGGAGTTGTAACTATTATTTGTGAACAAAAATGAGAAAATTAATTAGATTCGTAATACATAATAAAAGGAAGGGAATTGTCATTTTCATTTTTCGATTGGAATAAGATAATTATTGTTAGAATGTGCAAATATTCCGCAGTACTTCGACCGCATATTATAATAATATTATTTTTGCATTTTATTATTTAAACCATCCATGAAAAAGGCACAAATTTGGAATATAGAGAGGCTGCTGAGAAGCTAGAGGCTGCCCCAGATATACCATTCGTATTTTGAACTTTAAATAGATTTAATCACTTTTATGGCCATTTAAAAAAATCAACCACAAATTATCGAATTGCTCGAATTGCAAGAGGCAGAAAAGGCACAAACTTAATAATAAGCTCCCTTGGGACTACTCTACACACGCAAAAATTCAACGACTTTAAATTTATTTTACGTTATGATTAGTTTCCCGAATTTGTATTTATGTCGTAAATATTAGTGCAGATTATACAAAAATGGGTAAGTAAGATAAAAATATGCAGAGCAATAAAGCAAAAATATGTAGTTATATATTATTATTTATTTAAAAAAACAAGCAAAATAAGAAATAGATTAATTTGTAATGAGATTTGAACCTAGACGCTACGCTTTGCCCCAGGCGGGCAAAGCGTAGCGTAGCAAAACCTTGGCTATGAAGCACATTACTAAAAGGTCGAAATTACGCTTTTGTACATTATGGACACATCACTTTGACGTAATTCGCGCGAAGCATCCCGCAGTTACGGAGGCGGCGGCACTCATCTCCTTTACCCCGTTGAACACTTAATACGAGTAGTTGGCGACTCACCTCGCCATAAGCTAGGATGTTGCTGCATTTTCGCATGATTACTACGAATGCTTATATGTTCGTAAAGCTTAGCCTAATCGGTAAAAGGATATAATTTAGTTAAGTTGACCGTCGCAAATCATGTCAGCCGAGATCCGTAATTTACCAATACGGCACATGATTTCAACACTTTTAATTAGTTATGCAGATATGGCTGGAAAACTGAATTCTCGGTTGCCAAACGAGTTGAACCGGCACGTCCGTCAGCCGAATAAGTAAATAGATTGAGAAACAGCAAATAACGTGAACGATGTCACTAATTGCTGAGAAAAGATTTGTTTTCCTCGTACCAAATTAAATTCATTGAGTAATCGGTAAAACACGTGCGTAGAAAAGCTTAAAGATCACCTCGTCGGTGAACACCTTTCTGCCTTGACTTTGTATATTCAGCAGATTCTGCAACAAACGTTCTCTTTGAAGCCTCATATTTATGCCTCTATCATAAGGATTCTTTAAACCTCCAATGCTTCTACAACAGCCAGATGTAGATGAACGAAAAACTATTACGTACTACATACATATATTTACATTGCGAATATAATAAACCGTACCTAAGCTACGCTGAATTTTTGAAGTCTAATTTTTCATGTTCGATAACAGTTTTATATGAACAAAATGTGTACCTACCTATATTCTTTTTGTACATAGGTATTAGAAACATGAGGTATTGTAGTGGTATAATATCCAAAAAGTAATCACATTGCAAACACTGTGCAGTATCAATTGTTGAAAGAATTGTAAAATTATATGCTAAATGGTCATAATTACCAACTATTGACGTTTCAAAATAAAACCCAATATGGTCTTAAATTTTTAACTAATCTTGTAACAAAAAATTGGCTAATACTTAGGTAAAGAATATTATGATTTACTTTGGAAATTGGTAATATCGCACTTCGCGTTTATTTTCTTCATTCTGTTTTCGCTGTTTAAAATAAATATATAGTTTTCTCTCTAATACATGGACTATAAATAAATGTATCATAATTGGTAAATTATATAGTTTTCCCTCTTTTTAAATTATCATCATTTGTTGGTACTTTGAGATTATAACAATTAGCTATATCCTAGTACAGGCCTATCTCCAGCAGGGTTTTAAAACCTATATAATAATAGGTTTTAAAAACTTGTTGTCTGTGCTGCTGTGAATACAGTCACTTAGGTACCTACTTCTTTATTATAAAAAAATCGAAATTAATTTACTCACATTTAAAAAGATTCGTTCTAGTTGTTCAAATTTAATGGCGGATTTCGATCGTTTGAAAAGTAAAAGCACTTAGTATTAATGAGCAGTAAAATAATGTATAATAATTACTTCGTGTGATACAGTCCATAAAATAAGGTTAGGAACACAAAACTTATTTCAATTTCATTCTGATTCTACCATCAAAAATTTTGCGATTTATGGCAATGATATGAAGGTATGTATGTCTATTTTCCTGTGTGCTTTAGTTAATACAATTTTAAGCAACTAATTATTTGATAAAATGTAGGTCAAGTTTATGTTATCAGTTAATATTTTATTAGCTATGTTAGTTAGGTTAGTATGGAGATTTTATGTTGCTTAGTCAAAACGCGTGTTTTTGAACATTTTATATAACGCTATGACAAAACGATATAATATATAGATAGTGTATGTAGACTGCCATTATTAAATCATCGTTAAAGTTACATGTTACGTTATGTCAGTTGCTAATAAATTACGCTTCAAAATTATGATCACATGTATGTGATATCTATTAAACCAAACCCATCATATTTGTACGGAATGTGTATTTTAATTTTCAGTTCTATTAAATAAAGCGTAATTTCCGTGGGTATTTGATTTTATGTGCGTTTATTTTTATTACCGTGTGTAAAAATTTGTATTTAAAGGTCTAGCCATAAAGGAAATAGCATAGTGGCTGGGACAAAAGAAAAACATTTAAGATGCTTTGCATATGTTTCATTCGCACGGATAGTAGGTACTTTGCAGTGTCGTATGCCTAATAAGATTTTTATATTACAAAATACTTTTACAGAGTAGGTATGTACTGTATGCTGCTAAGTATAAAGTAGCATACGATCACAGTAAATACGACTTAAGAGCATAGCGTGGTCTAAACTCACACACCCTTATTAATAAAAATATTTACACCACGGATTTTTCTATTGGATTAGTCTAATCCATGTTGCTGTCTTTGTCTGATATATTGAAAAAGCCACTTGACAGACAAATACAGCGACATGTATTTGTGTATTCTTGGTGCAAACATTTTTATTAATGAAAGGGTAACCAATAGCTATAGGTCTCGCCATTAATTTTGTTTGATTTTCAACAGTATGATTTGGTCAGTATAGACACGACATTGTATGTGCTAGGTGCGTGTTTTGCATAGACAAAGAGCACTAGATCCTTTTTCCTGTTGAAATGATGAAGACATTCGATCTATTAAAATTATCATCAGCCTTTAGGTTTGATCATTGATGTTATGATAAGAGCCATTTTAAGAAATAAGTCATAAATAATACTGTATAATAAAATATAATATATGCCCAATAAAACACCTTTTGTTAGTTTTGTTTCGGTACCTATACAAAAAGAATATACTTCATTCTTTTTATGTTTTTTTCCTCATTTACAATTGACTCGACTAGACAAAAAGACAGGCTTTACAAAACGCTAAATGCTATTAGTAAAACAATTTGAAATTTCGATAAGAAAACGAAATGAAAGTAAAAATATATATAAAATAAATAGAACGAAAAACCACGGACTGCTTGACTTCGAATTGCGATCCACTTTTTAAAAAACATTTTTTCACGGCTAAGATGAAAGATGTAGAGCTAATTATAAACCTCGTTACTTTTGGAACACACAACACCTATTTACTAAATTTCTTGTTTTCACATTAATGATTAACTTAACTTTCACATTAATCAAAAAGTACCTACATTTTTGTATGCCTTCATCTTGATGTTGAAGTGAAAACTTTTAGTCTCTATAAACTATTGTTATAAAAAAATATATATAAAAGGCAAAGCTAATTGATTGATGTATATATATAAAATATTCCCTTTTGAATCTCTGAGAGAAAAGTTTAAAGAAATAGGTGTACCGCTACGTACCGTGTATAAGCTACTGACCGTAGCTTC
The DNA here is from genome assembly GCA_037179445.1 of Phengaris alcon alcon. Lineage (NCBI taxonomy): Eukaryota > Metazoa > Arthropoda > Insecta > Lepidoptera > Lycaenidae > Phengaris > Phengaris alcon. The sequence goes on along the minus strand of JAYRCH010000497.1, from coordinate 329,193 downwards.
ACAGTATATTTTGGATAATTTGTTATAGTTTAGAAAAAACTTAAGCTAGTTCAAGAAGAAAAGTGATAATCATTGTATAAGGAATAAGCATAAGCTAGATGTACCAGTGATAAGACTTAGCAAAGTAAGTAAATCTTTTAAGGACCTAAACAACAGGCACCAGAAAACGTTCAAAACCTTTCCATTAACATGGAGGAATTATTACTATTAATAAATTTAAAAAAGAAATCAAAGAACGTTTGTGTGCTAAAGTTTAATATAAAGTAAATGATTTTGTTAACGATTGTACACCTTGGGAATAAGATGCACACCTGCATGGCTGTCTCTATGTACTTGTGTACTTTTGACTTTTGTTATATTTAACATAGATTTAAGTTTACAATGTAAAATATATATTTCTTTTAAAATAACAATTTTCCATCTTTTTGCTAAAAGATGGCCCCATGTTAGTTTCTTACGCCGATTCTTCTCGGCGGGTTAGGTTTGAACCGGTGTGGTAGCTTTTTCTGTTGACTTTCCGAAAAAAGGTTGTTAAGTTTCATTTGGAAATATTTTTTAAATTTTTGTATCAACGCACAGGCCAAACCCTTAAGGCTAGAAATTTGAAATTTTGCACACGTATTTCTCATATGACGTAGGCATCCACTAAGAAAGGAAGTATTTTTCAAAATTCAACCCCCAAGGGGGTAAAATAAGTGATTAAAGTTTGTATGAAATTTTTTATTCCTTGGACATATTTGCATGATATTTCGTATGATTTGAGAAATAGGGGATGAAAGATTAAAACCTAATTTCACACGGGCAAAGCCGCGGGCAATTAATGATAGTCTTGTATATATGTATATTCGGAAACTCGGAAACGGCTGCAATTATTACCATGAAATTTAGTATCCAGGGAGTTTTAGGGAAAAAGAAATCGATCTAGCGAGGTCTTATTCAATTATTTAGACTAATATGTCAGTCCGATTGGCACTTTGGTATGCGTAAATGTATAATTTTAGTGTTGTTCGGAAATTGGGAATGTGGTGGTAAGTTCAAATCCCGGTCAGATAAATATTATTCTGATTCTTTTTATTTTTGTAACCTCCTATAACTCCGAGCAAAATACCTAGATACTAATAACATAATATGAGCTAAGCATTAGGTATTTATTTAAGTGTTTTTGTTGTTTAGATGTCCTATTGTCCAACAGAGATCAGTCGAATGTATTTTCATACTTTAATTGGCCCCGGAAAGAAAAATAAATCATCTCTTGGCCCAACTAACCTTATCGAATACCGCTATAATATAAAGAGTCAGTGGGCCTAGCAGGAACATTTGACAGCGGCATAAACGTAACGTGATCGAATGAGAATTGTATGAAAATCTGGCAAAACCATGACAGCGCCCATACAAATGTAATTCGATAACGTTACGTTTACACCTCTGTCAAAAGTTCCTGCTAGGCCCCCTGACATTATGTTCGTTTGTTACTCGTCAATACAGCCGATACAATCGAAATCAAGGGCGTGTCATTTATTTCCCATATGAAATTGCGTCATCTCATTTCCGAATTAATTTCCGCTCTACTCGAACGTTCAATAGCCTCTGTAAAGTATATTAAAGCAATGTACACTGTTATAACCGAGAAGGACCTTTTGGAAGTCGGTTAAAATATCGTCGCAACTCGCACACGTGACACTACACAATTCAAAAGGATTTCATGCAATCTTCAAAACTTCTATAAAGAAAACTAAGGTATTATAGAAACATTTTTCAACATCAAGGGCCACTTGTGCAGATCTGGTTTTAAGTTAACCCTAGGTTAAAATATAATGTCTTCTCTTTTATAAATACGAAGAACGAGAGATATTTAACCTAGGGTTAACTTTAATCTAAATATACTGGGTCTAATTGTAAAGCAAGGATTGAAAGGCGATCGTTCGCGTTGTGCGCATGCAACCATTTTGTATGCCGCCAATACAACATCTACAACACGCTCATCTTATTTACTGTGGACCCGCAGCGCCGCGCCGCGCCGTACTAATGAGCAGTCGTCAAAAATCTCGCAACATCAGTTACATCGTTTACGTGCGCGTCGTGCCAAATGCACCATCAAAATGTTGCATGCCATCGCATTGGGAACGAAACGGTCGATTGCGTGGAATAATGAATATAATTGGCAATTAATTGTATATTGAATAATTGAATATACATGAGCCTCGTAACAATTGACGTGAGTTTTAATGGGAAGAGATAGGATTATATTGTTGGTATGCCGTATGGTTGACCGAGGGTTGACCCTTTCTTTACTATTATGCTTATTGCTTAGTGTTATTCTGTCATGATAGTGATAGAGATTGGAATTATTTAATTAGATCAAGGCATCGATGCTAAGTAAGTGTTAAAGATTTCATTGCGTATCCTTTGAAGTAACTGATCATACCTTACCTCTATTTCAACGTAAAAACTTAGTATATCCTGGGCCTCTATATCCTAATAATATTATAAATGTGAAAGTTTGTGAGGATGGATGGATGTTTGTTACTCTTTCACGCAATTTTATGAAATTTTCATTTTTATGAAATTTGGCATGGTAGTAATTTAGGCTCTGGGTTAAAACATAGGCTACTTTTCATCCCGGAAAAGTACTGTATTCCTGCGGGATACTCGATAGTATATTTACACGGGCGGAGCCGCGGGAAACAGCTAGTACACTATACAGCGCTTAAGTATTAAGTTATCAACAGAGCACACTTTATCATGGCAACAAAGTTTTTACGGACACCATCCATATCGGTTCCACACTGTTTCACTCGAGTATCTAACGAATTTACGTAAGATCATATAGTAATAAACCGTACCGCATGTAGAAAGTTGATGATATTAGCAGACGATCTAAGGACCTTCTCTAATTTAACACAAAATTAAAAATAAAACTTCAAACTGTATCTAAATATGAAAGTTGTTGCTTCAATCAAAACACCCCAATCATTCCTGTTTGTGAGTTTTTTTTTTGCGATCTTTAGCTTTTTTTACAACGCTTATAGTACGCTCGTTTCATAAATTTAATCAAGGCTTAAATATCTATCCAAACGATTGGGTTGGATTACTGTTTAAAATCATTCAACTTACTATCGAAGCTATAGGGGCTCAGTTCAAAAACAACTGTTTTTATACCATGTTGTAAAAGCTACAATAATATGGGTAAAGGCCTAGTAGGTACTACTTACTAGGTATTGTTCTGTGACACAAACGCGGATATAATCGGTGTCACAGTATATAACGTTAATACAATTTGTACAGCTGTCGCGGCCGCGCGGGGGTCGTAACTCGTTGTTTTTAAGACAACACTGACGTCAGGACTCGGGCAGGTCTTGAAATTAATGCAAATATTTATTAGCAAACTAGAACTTGTGTTTTGCAATATATTTATTATTTTAGAGGCATTTATATCATATTTTATTGTGCCTTTAAAGAGGTAAAAAATAAAATTCTGGTAACCTTGACGAAACTTGTTCAATTTATTTGGGTGGGAGGAGAGGCAACTCGACATAAACAAGTTGATGTCCCAGCATTGTCTTACGTAAAGTGACAGACGGGTTAAGAAATTGATGTTATTGCTTTTACGATCGAATACAAATCGACAAAATGACATTTGGCGTAGCTCGGCGATTCGAAACCAGGGAAAGGCGTATATTCGCCGAGATATCTCATTATGTTCTAGGATGAGTTGTTGCCCGCAGGTGTTACGCAATGCCATTGTTTTGCCACTGTACTTGCTCAATAAGGTTAATTCTTTTTTCTTCTGCTTAATTTATAAAATTCACACTTAACCTGTGCTTGGCATAAATAGGATTTTGTTATTTTGATGAGGGTTAGTGGCATCTGCCATGTGACTGCTGTTTGATAGGATTAGGACCCAATAGCTAGGACTCGATTTTTACGAATCGACGCCTGGTGACAGAAAAAGAGTCGAAAATTCTTATTGATAGTTTTCAAAATTACTTCCACCACCAGATAGCACTTTGTGCGAGTCGGGTCTGCCTCTTAGTAACAGAGAAAATTTCAAAAAAAATCTTTAGACAAAAGTCTACATTCATTTAGTAAATTGTGTGTTTAGGATGAAAAAGTACTTTCGTGCCTAATTTTGCAGTTAATGTACTTATATAAAAAAATCATATGTCATTTACCCACACTATAAGTATAATGTGTTTTGGAAAAATACGAAAATATTATGACAGTAAGTTATCATAACCAGGAGGCAATACGAAGTATTTTGAAATAAATCAACACATTTGTATTTTGTACCTGCGTATGTAACGCAAGTCGTTACAGCTGAGTCAATATGCATACGTAATGTGTGTTTCGCATGATCACGTTCGCGAGTAACCACTGACAGTAGGCGCTCGAATACGATTCGGATTTACGGATTGTGACGAGTTTTCAGTCGGATATATTTTTTCACAACTCTAATTAATTTCTATTGTATGATTATTTTTAGTCGGCTCTACAATATCGTCGAGAATTCGCAATGTAATTTCGCAACTTATTTGTGGGCCTACAGAATAAAGCATGAGCAGGTCGTGGAGACAAACATACCTACGGCACAAATGTAGAGGCGGGGTTTGCTGGGTTTTTACCACGGGGCCAGATTGACGTGTTGTGAAGCGTCCATATATTATATTATATTATTAATTAAGCTGAGGCTTCTTTTAAGAGCGTTTTCCAATTATCCGAGCCGATATCCGATATCGGACGGATTATGAGAACACCCTCTAAAGGTCATTAAAACCTGACATAACCGATATCTAAGTATGATTTAAAGGCCGTTAACCCAAACAAACGAACATGCATTCCTACAAGTGAAGGTAAACGTGTAGCGAGAAAAGGCCTTGCATCTAGATCCCAATAATTTAAAACACGCCTAAAGGTGATCTTAGGAATGCAAATACAAATATTATTCAAATTCCTAGCTTATAAACTACTGACTATAGTCTATATCCAAGTACCTACTATACTAACGTAAAGCTAAACGCTATGTGGTATAGTACAGTTATGTGAAGTTATAATACGTATCTGGGTAACTTAACTGAGTTCTGATAAATAAAAAATAAAAAAGAAAAATCACAAAAATATTTATCTGACCGGGATTCGAACCCACCAAAAAAAAAAAAAAAAAAATTGTATATACGCATATCAAACTGCCAATCGGACTGACGTTATACTCGTAAAGTCGAAATTATTGATATATTGTTGCACGAAGTAACAAACTTATATTGCTTAAAAATGCGTAGTTTTCCAGGGATCAGACCAAGATAGATCGATTTTTTTCTCCCAAAACTCTCTGCGTACTAAATGTCATGGTCATACTTGCGACCGTTTTCAAAAAACCGATTATAAATATACAAGATTGTCTCGTTTAAAGTATAAGTCAAGTCAAGTCAAACATTTTTATTCAAAGTTGGTATTATTATACACTTTCTGAATGTCGGTATTCGTGATGCCTACCACCGGTTCGGGAACTCGCTCCACGAGAAGAACTAAAGACATTTTGTAAATCGAACGTATTGCTCGCTTCTGCAGCACAAAATATATTGTATTAATGTCGGCGGCATTTCCCCATAAAAGAATGCCGTAAGACATTCTACTATGAAAATAACTAAAATAAACTAGTCACGCTGTATCTTCGTCAGAAAGTTCCCTAATTTTTCTGACTGCATATGCTGCAGAACTGAGTCTATCTAGAAGATTAGCAATATTGTATTTAATTTTAATTGTAATTTTGTAATTAAAGTATTAGATATATTATATCGAACTTAATTAAATTTTGCATTCATTGAAACTATTAAAAGAATTTCTAAAAAAGTTATTGCCAACTACTTACATACTAAGTTACAAACTGATAATAATTCGAGGACTGCCTTAATTTGCAAATTAAAGCAGTCCTCCAGTGTAACTTTACACTGCTCAAATTCCACCTGTATCTCGATAGACGATAGTCGATAGCCAGGCGCCTGTTTATCCAAAGCCCAGCAATGTTTACACCGGCTGACCGCATTCCTCGCAAATGTGCTCCGCCCCCCGCACTGCGCCTGCGCAGGCCGATTGCGAACGCTCCCTTTTACTTCACTATAACACACAGTAACTCCCATGTGCGTTAGATACTCATTAAATATTAGTTGCAATATTAAGTTTTAAATACAGTACCTGGGACTCGAGCTTTGCTCGGAGTTTTAGTAGAACGATAAAGTAGGTAAATCTATTTCATTTTAGTTATCCCGATACCTTTCTCTCTGAAAGTTATTAATAATTCTAACAGTCGGCACCCATGTCTAAATTTTGCAAGTCATGAATATTGTATAAATAACTTTCTAAAATCTAACCGGCAAATGACTTAATATGTCTCATTAGGTAGTTTTATAAATTAAGAGACATATTGGCCATTTTTAACAAGGCTATTACACTCATAATAGCAGGCCTTCGTTTCCAATGCATTGTGTTGTATTCTCATACGGAGAAAGCTAAAGATGCATTCGCAGAAAGCTTGTTAACTTACCTTACGTTTATTTTCTTAGGTTTTCTCAAATGTGGTATAACTATATTATCTTTAAAATATTGTGTAGAACTTAAGAATCCATCAATAAAGTTAAATCTACTGTCTTTCCTAATTAATTGTAGGTTGGTTTTTAAAATTAACTTATATTGTATTTTATACATTACACTATTATATAGTTATTAATTTTAACTAAAAATAATTGGTTTTCTGTTGTTGACTTGCCTTAAAATATTAAATATTAATTAAGTGCGTAATGCGTACCTATTAACATTTTTACGCCATTGACTGATCTCTACATTTTAGTCTTTAACGAACTTACTTATCCTTCTCATACATAATGTATAACTTTATTAGTTGGATAGAACTCATCAGCTAAGTATTGTCTATTTGAAAAACCATTTTGAATTATTTATAATTTTCATGTTAATTTATTTCTGAATAAATCCACCGTGGGATCGACGTAATAGTGTGGAATTAAGGAATTGATTTTGCATAAAATACAATTTAATATTTTTTTGTAGAAAACCATTTAATGGGGCGCCAAGGGGTTTTCAAACTTCATAATAGGTCCAGCAGCTGTAGGTACGCCGTATTTATTGCAAGATGTGACTGCAGTTAAGGGCATCACAGATGGCGAAGATACTATAATATTTTATGTTAAGATAAAATATCGCTTGCTATACAGTTTGTATAAACTATCACAGACGGTTAAGGTTTATATATTATATTTTCAATATGCACCCAATTATTCCAGGCATATTCTTAAGATATAATAGACTATAATATTTTATCTTAACATAAAATATTATAGTATCTTCGCTGTCTGTGATGCCCCTTAGTGCAGTAAGCAAAATAAAATTGTATGTGGAAATTAACTAAAAACTTAAGTCAGTGATGAAAGATGGATAATTAAGACGAGATTTTATTTAATGAATCTATTTTCGTTTCATTACACTCATTAGAGTATTTTCTTTGTTTTTCAGGAACTACAGATCCCACGTAAATGAGAAAAGACTGGAGTTCCCTGCGTGGTAAGTGGAGTTATATATATTTATACCATTTTATAGTACTTAGGTGTATAATTTTACACCTAGCTTTCCTAAAACTTAAACAAGTGAGCAAAGTCGCGGATAGTTATAAATAAAATAAACATATCATAGTTTTAAAATCACCTCAGCAAAACATTAAAAGAATTAACTAAGTTACATACAGGTTAATTATGTACGGTAAAATTAAAGTATAATCCCTCTTTAAGATCTCTATAAACTTTGACATCTGTTATAAAAATGTTAATCGTGAGAATAAATATTCTCACACGGATCAATTCACTCAAACGGATTCAGTTTTTTATGTCTGAGTCGTAAGAACTTAATCAAGCAACATATAATCAGGAGGAATGTATAATATTCGTAATGTGTAGTGTGTACCTAATATGTGTATAAGGGAATCTAATTCATAAACAGGTCGACTGTTGTCGTAATTTGTTAGTATTAAAATAATATTCTGATATCAAATTGAATGTCATTGACAATTGTATTGTGACTGCATTGTGGTCAATCGTCATTATAATACAAACAAATTATGAGAAAAGTGAAAACTCTACTGCTTATGAATTATATTCCCTAACGTAGTACCTAACGTAGAGGTACCAATTACGATATTTACTATTTAAAACGTAATAAACTTTATATTTAACAAAAAAATATTAATTTCGCGGTCTTTTTATTCGTCGTCCGCCACAGAACACAGATTTGTTCGACAAATGCTCGAGATACGTTCGTGATTTTAATCGCTGTTATCTCAACTTATATCGCGTCGCGCCGCGTCTACGTGTAATTGTGCTGTAAACTCGTCAATCTAATATCGCACAGTTCCGTTTAACAAAACAGTGTGCGTAAACATTTTCACAGCGGCGTTCTACTCCACTGCCACATTTAGCGCTAATCTCTTGATTTAATTACTCATTAAAATTTTTAACACTTGACGTCGGCGATCTAATCGCTACTGTGAAGTATAGAGAGTAGGAACTGAGGACGGTGCGATGAATTGACAAATTAAGTTTTAAATACATTTAAATATCAATTGAGAGACATGGGCATTGAAAGAAAAACTATTCTAACTGATCAATGATTCATGTTTTAAGAAACATCTCTAAATGTATGAAATAGCGCGTTTACTTATTTCTGTAGTGTCTATATTTTATTTCATTTATGCAAGCACCAATTATTATTTGTATCTGAAAGAGCAACAAAGTTTTCCTAATCGGACAAATCGTGAGCAATTTCGTAGCACAAAATATCTGCAACAATCCTAATGGCACAATCAACTACAAAATAAAGACAAATGATAAGAATCGCTTGTATACCTGCGTCCTGCGTCATTACTTATTACTCACTAGCTGGTGCCTGCAACTTTGTTAGCGTAGAACTAACGGAAGCGGAACTCTTTTTTAAACAGAGCCCTAAGATAAAAGTAGCCTAAGTTACACCTAAAACATCAGCTATCTGCCAGTGAAAGTCTCGTGAAAATCGGTCTAGCCGTTTTAGAGATTAGCCGGAACAAACAGACAGACAGAAAGATAGACTGACAGACGGGCAGACAAAAAAAAAAACATAAGTACCGTATATACTTTCATAATATGCATTAAATGAAAAGCTGTTCATTTAAAATTTCAAACAGACTCTTCAATTTTATTTATTTGTATACTTACAATGTATAGATTAGTAACAGATGAAACCTACTACAATCTACATGAGTGATCACAGGTCTGAGGTCTCTCATATGATGTCTTAACCTTTCATATCACAACCCGTTGTGTAACCCGTGACGACACGGTGATTTATATACCCGTACCATACGTAATATACCCATGTGTCATTACTTGTTACTCGTTAGTAACAGATGAAATTGACCTACTACATACTACAAAACCTACTACATATTAAGTAATCACAAATCCCTCTTATCTTCCTCAATGTAACCCGGGCCTCACAAGTCTTAACCTTCCTCAATATAACCCGTTGTGTAACCCGCGACACGGCGATACCTGCCAGGTCGGAGCGAAAGTGAAGGGGGCTATTAGTTATTTGTATTGATTATTACGTTTCGCGTACGAAGCATCTCTACTCTGCCAGCGCGAGTAGACAGACTGTGTCCCAAACCGCCGAACCGAACCGAAACGTGTGCGTTTGGACTGCGGATCGAACTGTTATGCTTATTGCCAATAAAATGCGTCCACGGTTTGGACTGCCGGCGTCTTACTTATTAGCGCCCTGCTTCGGCAGTTCGGACCGCGCATCGGAATGCGTTCCTTACGGCGGGATCTGTGCGGTTTGGACTGCGGATCGAACTGTCGTCCTAATTACGAAGTCAAATTCGTCCATTGTTTGGACTGCCTGCGTCTTACATAATGATAATACATAAAACGTGTTACATAAAAATACATCATAGCGCGCGGTTAAAACTGTGTTCGTTTCGGCACGCGGGTTGGAACGGTGGTATACTATGTTTAGATTATTATTTACTGTGTTTGTTGCCTAAGGCAGGGACTTTATGATCCGGAATCCGGCGGGTCCGGGAAAATACAGAGCACTGAAAACAGAACTCTATAATTGATTGTCTTCGCTAATACAATAGAGTTGAAAATCGAAGTGTCGACTGTCGAGCTGCCATATATTACATTGACATTTGACTCGTCACTTGTGTGTTCAATTTTCAGCTCTATTGTATTAGTGCAGAGTTCTAATTTTATTGCTCAGAATTTAGCCTTACGCCTTCTGGACAATATAGTCCCAGGCTTATTGCAGTTTTATTTATTTGAAGCATTCAATAGACAGTTAGGCTTACTAATGTTATTAAGGCAAATAATAACTTTGAAAAAAATAAGAAGATTATATTTCAAAGTTCTCTCTTCCTCCTCCCTCACCCCCGGCCGTCCCGCAAGTGAAACGAACGACACAACCATACTGAGCTACAATAAATGCTTGCGATAATATCGCGTAATGTGAACGCCATGCTATATATTAATATAGCATTAGGTCCTTCTTTGCTATACTATATAGCAAAATAGTATAGCGTAGTCTGAAATGAGCTTTAGTAGGTAACTCTTTATAAACGAATAACATATTACATGTTACGTCTATTTTAAATTACTTATATCAAGGGTTTGAACAGTTTACCTAACTTCTCAATTACGTACCTACCTATGTGATTTTGAGGTAAGTTCTTTGAACGTTGAGAACAGGTTCCAGACACGAGTGAAAGCGTTGACGTTTTTTACTATTTATTTAAAGAGAGATTCATGGTATACGATATCTTGTAATAGTTATGGATGTATGGTCAGTTTAAAAGTCATTTACCAATGAGTCCCATAACCATATCCATATAGTGTCATCATTAGCTTTTAAAATGTGCTTTGCTTTTTTACACCTTTCTCACTGTTTCGTTCGGAAATGTTTGTCACACATTTTCGCCACATAATTAATTAATTAATAATAAGTATCTACTAAAAGTACATACTAAATTTAAAAAATGTATGTAATAGTTTACCTTATAGGTAGGTAATAAGTATATCTTACCTTATAGGTATTTGTGTCGTATGACAACGTCAGCATATTTTTCAGAACATGAATAATTTTGAGCTCGAGCTTACATTGAAAAGTATGAAATAAAGGCGCAGTAATCGCGTAACATACCTACATACAAAAAAAACATACACACGAATTGATAACCTCCTCCTGTGTTTTGGAAGTCGGTTGGAAATGTCCTATTACGCTTAGTTGATTAACTTTTATCAAAGCTATACAAGTCATCCAGTTAAATTCTAACTTATAGTTATCATTTTAAAGCACAGCATGAATTTATTTTCATCATCATAAAGTTAATACATAATATGTATATTATATTAAAAATGACACAATATATTATGATAGCGCAACATATTTGAACATATTGTTCTGTAACTATTTTTAATGTGTATAAAATGATAAAATGAATGAAACCATCTACGTGTGCAGGCGTTTGCGGTGTGATACAATATTTATGTTTGTAAATATGCAATGTTTACCAAAAAAATAAGAAATAAATAAAAATTAATGAATGGATGATGATCGTATATTAATTTGTGACCATTTCAAGACTTCAATCATATTTACCTACTTTTGTAGCATAGCTACATTTTTTTTTACGTATTGTTATAGCTAATAACGATGCGTATAGCGTCATCTATTAGCAGTTGTTGATATTAATAATAGCTAATTTGTGCTAGACAACGCCATCTATTGGCAAACGCTTCTAACTAGAGCTTCATATTTCTTTATTGTGGCATTTGGATTACGCATTACCGCTAGTTAAAAAAAAAACATAATGTCAGGAGGAGTATATAAGGGTTGTCGCGACATGACAGCGCCCTTTTTCTCCTGCCGAATTTTATTGTTCAAGTTTTTCTAGATACAAGTTTATAATAATTTTATTTTAACCCCGTGTTCACGGGAGCTTCGTTCCGGGCACAAGCACCGCTATCTATATACCGGATAAAGGCTTATCAAGGACGATTGGCTATTTTCCTACTACCGGATTTCTGAGGCCGCTAGATATTCCGAACTGGACAACTGAATTGGGAATCAGGCTGCACCCTTGGACGATCTATCGAAGACGATCGGACGTAGCGGTGACTGATAGACGCTACCAGAGGAGGCAGTCCCAGTTCGCCCTCCCCACGTGCTCCTGGACTCAGCTAAGTTCCCACGTGGTTTTAAGCCCCTTGGATACCCAAAGACACCAAAGAAGCTAAACCAGATCGCTCGGCCTTCTGCCCACCCCCTTATAATTTTTTTAAATATATATTGTCACGGGAAATACCTCTTTTATTTTAATTTCACCCGTAACACTTTGCTTTTAATAAGTAATATATTTAGCTTTTAGCTGATTCTGCGATTATATTAGACTACTAGTACCTACTAGTATTAGTTAGTTTTAATTAACAAGTGAATACTTACTTGTTAGTTAATTTCTAGCTATACTGCTAGTAATATTATCGTAGGCACATAATGATATGATGTGTTCGGTGTAGTAGGTAACGTATGAAAGGCATCTATCTAGATTCTAGGTTATTTACATAAAACAAATTTATAAACTATTTAAGGACGGGTTATTGATGAAAACAAAATCTAAAGACTTGACTAAATTATTAGTTATTATTTATTGCCTTCAAATTTATATATCCCTTTTGACTTTACTTAATAAATAGGAAAGTTTTATCTGCATTGCAATCATCGTAACAAACTATTTTAATTTTTGTGATTTGTACCTAAAATTTTAAAAGTTAGTGGGCAAGAAAAAATATTGGTTATCCGTAAAGTCGGCTTACGGACGATAATTTTACGTGATATCGTCATCACAAGCCGAACGCTTAGACCGATCGTGCCTCTCTATCGCTTGTTCCGCGCTCTCGCTTGCACGCTCGGCTCAGGCGGAATGTGACAATCAGGCGGAACGTGACAATTTTTTTGTGCGTGCAGTCGGAGTTCATCGATTTATAAGGCGTTATCACGTCAAAAACATCGCAAAGATACAAACAAATAAGTTGTATTGTATAACTCTACGTTCGTATTTGTACTTCGTAGTTTGTTAGTGAACTTAAAGATATATATTAAAAATTATAATGTTATATTAAAATTTACATACAATAAATTGTGAGAGTGCAATATATTTGAACATATTGTTTTGTAACTATTTTTAATTTTCGTAGAGTTTGTTACTGAGCTTAAATAATTTGATACTTTTGTCAAAGTTGTTAATCGGTAAACCCTCGGTTAACCACTCAAACCGTACCGAGCGAAGTCAAGGTGAGACGCGGCGCCGCATGTGTATCCTCGCTGTTATGGCCGCCTGTCACGCGAAACAGTTTTACGTGAAAGTGTATAATAAATTTTCAATATTTGCACGGGTGGAATTAGGTATTTTCGTGCGAGAGAAATTACTATAATAACTATAATATGGCTTGTTTTGTCGAATTGATCCAATTCTATTTGATGGTGTATAAATATAAATAATTATGGAAAATGTTATTCGAAATTGTTTGCATGGCATCTTTTTTATTAGAATATTTTCTAACCCATTAGTACCTACCCTAAGTAACGGGCTCTTAGACAAAAGTTATGCTTAATACTCATAAGTCTAATCGTCAAACATATTGGTAGTCTTAAATATAGTAGTTCGGACTTCGGAAATGTTTAACACAGTCATGTACATTGTAGATATTATGTATATTATATTGTCAGTTAGGCACGCATTAAGATTATTGTTTTAATTAATTTTATAACCCATTTAAAATTAGTTTTCGTGTCATGTTATAATATTTAAAACAGTCTGTACAACAGCAAGACTTAAATGGCAACACGGTCACGTTCTAATTTCAAACTAACTATTTACAACCACAACGCGGAAAGTTATCACACTGTATTTCAATTAATTATGGTTTGTTACATAATATTATAGTGTCATTATTACATTAACATTATAATGTCTATTAATTTCATAACTCACTTAATTTTATAATATAGTGAATTTTCTAAAACTTTAAGCTGTCATAAGTAATATATATGTAACATTCATTAAAAAAAATTGTATTTTGTTAGCATGGAGCTAGTACAAGTTTATTACTCATTGGCTGTGTTTGGCGGAAAAAACTTCAATAGTTTTACGTTTACTAACTTCAATAGCGCTGACATTTGCCTGACACAATCCGCGATTTTGCTTTTTACCGCTTAGCGTTCGCCTATTTTGCTTACGAGCGCATCCGAGCGTTTTTTTCCGCCAAACACAGTCATTGCCCTCACGGTGGATATACGGTACACCTTCATTGGTTGTTAGTTCTGCTTAATCAAGCTGCTTCTTACTTTTATTGTACGAGGGCGGCACTGAAAATTTCGGGAATCAAGGAAGTGACACAACATTACTATTTAAAAATGTATTTATTGCTTTTCGAAGTATTCTCCGCTAAATTTGACACATTTTTCCATACGATGGAACCAATAATTGAAGCAACCATTCCATTCGGAAGTTGGGGTCTCCAAAATGGCCGTTTTGTAGGCGTCCACAGCTTCTTCAGGTGATGAAAATCTCTGACCACGCAATTTATTCTTTATTTTAGGGAAAGTATAGAAATCATTAGGGCTTAGGTCGGGGCTGTACGGCGGATGGTCTAATAATTCTATGATTTCTTGCTCTAAAAACTCTTTTGTTCTGTGCGCGGTGTGAGAACTCGCATTGTCGTGATGGAGGATGATGCGGCGGTTGCAGTAAAGAGTTACGGAGTTCAGAAACGACCTGTGGCAAACAAATGTTAGCATACCATTCTGCATTAACCGTTCTTTGTCCCTCAAGAGAAATAGTCGCAACATGGCCGGTTTTGGAGACAAACGTGGCCACCATTTTTTTTGCAACACTCCGTGAACGAACAATTTTTGTTGGCTTTAACTCATTTTCGAACACCCAAACTCGTAACTGGTTTTTTGTTTCGGGTTCGTACGCGTATATCCAAGATTCGTCACCTGATACGATGTTGTATACAGCATTTGAGGATCCTGCGTGGAATCTTTCGAGAGTTCTGACGCACCAAGTAACGCGAGCCGCTTTTTGCTCTTCACAGAGCAAATGCAGTATCCATCGGGAAAACAACTTTTTTACACCTAATTGTTCATGCAAGATTATTTGTATTTGACTCACGCCAATGTCTAAAGTTGCCTGAATTTCGCGGTATGTCACATGTCGATCTTCCTCAATCAGCTTACGCACAGCATCAACGTTTTCTTGGGTGACTGCAGTTTTTGGACGACCTTGACGGGGATTATTACTGAGCTTGACACGTCCACGTTGAAATTCAGCAAACCAGCGATAAATTGTGGTTTTGGATGGGGCTTCATCACCAAATGCAGAAATCATCCGGTCAACACACTGTTTTTGTGTTAAGCCACGTCGAAAGTCATAATAAATCATCGCTCTAGAATTTTCTCGAGTCAATTCCATTTTCTCAACGAATAAGCAAGTTTGACAAGACCTTGTGACAAGACCGAGATACTTTTTTGAAATAAATAAACGGTATTCGATTTTTAAAACCAAGGAGTTTTAAATTAAAAAGATTTTAATATGACAGGAACAGTGGAAATATTCCATTCCCGATACTTTTAGTGCAGCCCTCGTATTGTATGAGCAAGTTCATAGATTGACCATGACCATTACGTATTTAACAACCTGTAAAATATGCAGCTTCGTTTTTAAAATTGGGCAAATAAGAATACTTTGATTTCCTTCTGTAGCAGGCTCCAGTTATTTGGCGTAAGCTTATTAAAACACATTATTATGTAAGCTTATTAAAAACATGGATGATCTAAAAGTTCGGATTCTAAGAAAGTTATAATTATGGTTTCCATTGTGACAAAGATCGCCTCCTTTTTTGGAAGCCGGTTAAAAATAAGATTAAAAAGACGTGATTCCAAATACCAGGTTCTCATGAGCTGCCAGAGGGTTCGAGGCGGGCACGAACGATCAAAGCCCGCCGACGCGACGTAAGCTATCGCCGATCTACGCGCACCTTCACTTTCCCAGGGCACGGTTCCATGGTCTGGATTTTAATCGCAACTTTTCAATCTAAATAATAATAAGTTAATCTGTTTTCCTGTACAATGAGGATGTAGAAAATTTTCACTGTTTGTGTGTTTCCGTCTAGTTTTTTCTATGTATGGAAAACAAATGAAATATATACTTCTAAATTATAACTTAGCGCTTACTGCTTACATAAGAGAATATGCGACGTGGTGTTATGATATGATAA
Organism: Phengaris alcon alcon; assembly: GCA_037179445.1. NCBI lineage: Eukaryota > Metazoa > Arthropoda > Insecta > Lepidoptera > Lycaenidae > Phengaris > Phengaris alcon. Next base: position 312,823 of record JAYRCH010000497.1, on the reverse strand, counting down.
ATACCTCGAAGACATGAGGACATCTAACCAATTTACACTATCTTACATAATGTAATGGCAAGATGACATGTTACTATTACTTCTCAGTGTTGTTACTAGTTTTGTTTCGTGATATTACCTACATAAACAATTGTTTTGAGTTTCGTAATTTGAAATGGTTAAAATGGACCAGTTTTTTGTCTTCTTTGAGAAAATGTGAAACAAACATAAAATAAAAAATTAAATGTACACACGTCTAAGTATAAAATAAAAAAAAATCTCATGTCACAGTGTTTCTTAGAGAACTCCTCTGAAACGGCTTGACCGATTTTTATGAAAATTTTCAGATGTATTCGGTAGGTATGAGAAGAGGCTGTAAGCTATTTTTATACTCCTAAGTGATAAGTCCAAAAAATATTTGTTTTATTTTTTATTTTTTGTTTTGTTATTTTATGATTTGGCATTAAAATACATATTACCTTTAATTTCCACCCTTCTTACACCATCCCCCATTGTTTAATTATAGCGATATTAGTACTGTAATAATCTTCAACTCTTTCACATATCAACTATAGGTTGTATGTAGTAGGTGTAAGTTGTAGGTGTAGTGTAAGTAATCGTTTTATTAATACAATAAAAATGCATCAAGACAAAATTTCCGAGAAGTCGTGACATATCGCAATGGGAACGGTTTCGCCACCGATTGACCTGCAGCCCGTGCCGCCGCCGCGCCGTTCCGCGAGTTTTTGCCCGCGGTTCGTGGAACGAAAGCCGGTGCTAACCCTTCGCTTCCGCCACAGAAACGCTCATCGGAGATAGATGAAATCGTTTCGCATTCCTATTTTTTAAAGCTTTATTCTTGCTTTTTAACATTATGATTAATTTTTATCTCACAATCACCGTGTTAATGTACAAATTATTTTTTGTCTCACAATAATTTTTTTACTATTTTCTAAAATACTGTTTTTTACGAAAACTACGTATACGAAAATATTTAAATGCTACTGTAAGGAAAAAATGGACGATAAAAAACGACCGAATGTTTGTCTCGTGTGGGCCGCATTGACGTAAAGTATTTACGGTAACGATACATTATTTTATCAAAACCGGCTCGTACTTTCGATGTGAAAGTACATAATCGATTAATGAGTTACGTAACTGACCTGTTCACCGGCGGTCATACATCTAGCACGGGCGCAGCGGAAATAAGATTACTTTGTTATGTCCGATGGGCTCGTTATTTATTGGTCTTATGCAAGCGAGCTTTAAATTGAATTGCTATCAATACTTATGCAATTGCCAATTAAAAACTTCTTTGTGTGGTAAAAATAAAATTACCAAAGAAATTAGAGACCGTTAATATTTGGTAGTTAAATTTTGTTATTAATATTTGGTACATTTTGTTAGAGCCCAACAGAAACTAACTAAGGTTAAAATTATGTTCACATCATCTGCCAATACTGGTTGTTTTTTCGATCAACAAAAAATTATAATAAACTAGTCAGCACGGATGTACTTAAATAATTCTCGTCATTGTTTGTTTCGTCAAATGATCAAAGTTTATATGATGTCCGTTTGCACATCTCAGCAATATTATGGAATTTCTTCATGCGTGAACCTCGAACCGTTTTTTTTCTGTAAAGTATTATTATCGATTTTAAAATGTTTTTTTTTCGCCAGGAAAAGAAATATTAACAAAAAATATTCTTGTAACCTTTGGTAATATCTAATATTACTTGGGTTATGACATTTGACCTACAAACTACAATCAACAATAAATGTTTGGACCAACAGGTAGGCCCTGCCTTTGTGCTTACAGTTTACAAACTATTTCATAATCGTTGGATATCAACGCGTGACTTTTTCACAACGCTCTATCATCACGCTCAATACAAACGATTCAATTGATTTATCTTGACTGGTTTCGTCGTTTTTTTTTTACTTTTTATGGATTTAACAACAATAATTTTATGGTCTTGAAAGGCTGTTTTAAATGTAACTTTTCAGATTATGCTAATTGTATCCATTATGGCCCCTAATACGGTTCGGTATACCTTCCGTTCCGCCTGAACGTATGCAAAATCGTATCGTCTGTGTGCAATTTCGGCCTTAGGAAAGATCGCATCAGTCGACTGGATGGACTGAAGCGATTCGTCACAGTGTTGCCAACTCTGTTTTTGCGAAACTACTAAACTAGCGTTGTTTTTTTTACTATAAACTACTTTAGATACAAAACACTTTAGGTAAAAAAATCGTACCCAATAGGTCTATCCTAACTTGCAGAGCGAGAATAGAGAGAAGAATATAGAGAATAGGTCTATCCTAACCTTAGACCGATTCTGACTTCTTGTGATTAATCAAATAAGGCCCAATAACCTGCTTAATTTTTTTAAGGGAATAAAAATTTACCTTACTACTCTCAAAACATTGAGTAGCTGATGGTTCACTTTCAGCACTTGGGTGCAACATTAAGTTACATTTACTCTTAAAATATTAACATTAAGTTATTTAGACCATTTTCTAGAAAATTTAATCGATTTAAGTGAAGAGCAAGGAGAACACTTCCATCCAGACATGTGTAAGAGCAAAACCAGGGTTATTGGACTGCCAATATGATGGCTGGTTACTGTTGGAGCATTCAGAATAGTAATTTAGACTAAGGGTGACTAAGGGTCAATTCACACCAAAACGAAACGATACGCGATATGGCGCTGCATTTTTAAGATAGCTATTTAAAATTGAACTTTATTAATTACACAATAAGATACACGTTTCATTGTATGAGTCCGAATGTCAGGTTGTGCCGCGCTTCACAACGCATGTGCAGTGTATAACTGATGTCATATAAAACGTGTGCATTTTTTGTCTGTTTTAAATAAAGTTTCATTTTCAATAGCTTTCTTAAAAATGCAGCGCCGCGTAGCGTCGCGTCGTTGATGTGTGAAGTGACCCTAAGACCATTAAAGAAAATCTTATAAAATAATTTTATTCCAAGTTAGTTTAATTAGTTTAATAAAAGATTTTTAGTAACCAAATACGAATTTTGTTAATCTACTCCCATTGATATATCCAAAAGTAGAGCTGCTAGTGAAAAACGATATTCTGATTTTTACCAGCTCGGCAAAGTCATTGAGAAATGAGAATCCGATAGAAAAATTTATAAAACAGAACCACCAGTGTATTAATATTAAGATTCAAAGCTTTATCAAGTTTTATGATCAACAAGAAACTTATTTATATTCGGTGAAGTCATGAGCCTAGTTTATGTAATAACGTTACCATGTTAACCCAGTCCAGGTGTGAGGGACAAGTCGTGTTATGAGTCCACGTATTTGTATAATAAATGCTAATAAACCAGCTAAGCTATATGTGATAATAACATACCATGTACTGAGAAATAGTTCCAATTAGTTACATATTATAGATAAGAATATTGCTAAACCATACTATATATTTTATTATTTGACCATACTGTATTTTTAGGAAAACATAACTGTTAAATTATTATGATGAAAATCTGTTACTCGAATTTATAATTTAAACGTTCCATATCAAATTTCCTAAATAATTCATTAAACAAAATATAAAGGTAAACTATTTCCGTTTCTGCTTCTATTATTGCAAGAGACGAAATAGATATTACATAGTTTGTACTACGATTAACACTCTTCCAGGATAGGCTTTCTATATTCGTAGCAGTCTGTCGGTTTCAAAACTGAAGCACGGTTCATTGACTTTTTTAATACACGATCAAACGGCTATTAGGCACTATTATGTAGCCGGCCTTAGACAAAGTGCAATGTGCAATATTGTAACGATAACGATGTTTGTAAACAATAAAATGTATGGGAGTAGTCACGTCATCGATGAAATAATATGTCAATCCCATAGATTTTTATTTTTCAACTTCGTTATTGTAACTAAAGAAGTCAACCCTGACTAAGCCCCCTGAAGTAGAGCAAATACGCACTATACTGTATTGCTTGGATTTCGATATATTACTTGGGGAACCGAATCTTTAAAAATATAGTCCAAGATCTTGGGAATGAAATCCTTACATTAAATAATATTAGACACATTATAGTATTTTAAGCTTATGAATAATAATAATCAATTAGTCTTTAAAATAGAAACAATTATAACTATGACTTATTCGCGTTTTTAAACTGTAGCACAAAAATGTCGGTTTTATTTTATTAATTAACATAAAATACCGATAGAAATAAAAAAGTACTTACGTAAATTAAAACTGATAACAATTTTACGGCAGCCAGCTTTGGAACGAAGTTCCTTATGGCGCGTTGCGAATGGGAGCTAGACGGAAAAATAGGCACACTTTTGCCACTCGAAATCACAATGTAATAACGACTATTAAGAATGATACAAAAAACGACCTTATCACCTTGACAATAATGTAGAATTTAGCAATTACACATTGTGACTGTTATCGGAATTCCTTCGACGTGCTTTCGGCCATCTTTGACTACTTAGTTCAACTACAAAATTGAAGTGTCTGTTTGTAATTTCAAATTAACACCTTTTATTTTCACTTAATGCATTTAAAAGTATGATCGGTACTTACAATGAAATATAAATTGTTAACATTTTTCTGTCCGTCTTTCAGTCTGTGTGTTTGTTCCGGCTAATCCCTGAAACGGCTAGACCGATTTTCACGGGACTTTCACTGGTATATATAGCTGATATTATGAGGTCTAGCATATATATATTATAACTTCGTTCCATCCGGGTGTCCCTTGACACCCCTCAAGTTTTTATGCATCACCGATTACAAAACAATGAAATGATGTTTGCTACATATACTTTAATGACTTTAAACAATTTTAATATTCTCACGTTTCAATTCAAATCGAGAGAACTAAAGTGTTCTCAAATCGTGAATAAATATTAAGTCATCTTCAATACAAGAGGGCCGAGAAAACCTGCAGAATTACCTACAGAAATTGTGTGTAATTTGAGACTTAATTTCTAAACATTAGTTATCATTTTGATGCCATTTTTACTGATTTATAACATAGATAAAGTGGAGTCATTTTAATAGGTAACATTTGACAATTCGTCAAAATTCAACAACATAACCTTGTAACGGCGGGCATAAAATAATATTTTTTTTCGTTTTGTAAGAACTGCACAATTGTTTAACTTTTTTGAATTACGATTACATATTTATTGTAATAATGACCGATACGAGTAATTTTACGATTTGCTTTCACTAATAAACCGTTCTAAACATAATAAACAATTTCTGATCTAAAGAACTGAGCGTCGTTACAATGTTGCGTCAGTTACCCCTTTTTCTTTTTAAACACTAGGGATGTTACTCTAAAAATCAAAAGCTGATAAGTAGAATCGAATGCAATGATTACGTGTGAAGAAATATCACCATAAATTGATAACCACGTTGTGATTATAACAAAACATAATTATATTTATTATTCTTTTAACTAACTATAAAAATACAAAAATAACTAAATATTTTTTTTTAATTCACATATTATGTTTCTTATACTAACCGGTTTTATGCCTGTGCTGAGTGCGCCGGGCGCGCGTCAGTACTCACTACGCAGTGCAGCGCGCGCAACGCACGCTCATGATCATGTCAAACACACCTATGTACACCACTACACACCTGAATTATAATGTACAATAATTACTTGTGTAAATACATTTTATTGTTAATTGTGAAGCGACGACTGGACGGCGCGGCGTATGGTAAAACTTGTACAAGTTTATATTGCGCCGAAATGTAATGTTTTTGTATTTTTTATTGATAAATAAACAGAAAAAAAAAGTCCGTATCGATTCATTAACTTTAATCGATGTTTTTAAGCAGGTCACCTCACTATGAAGATAAAACTGACAGACGTCAAATGTTACCTATTAAAATGATTCCACTTTAGTTCAACTTAAATTTGCGCGTGCATGTGTGCGCTCGCTTGTAATTAAACAGCTTTATTTGTGTGACAGACACCCACACATCGCTGCGCGCACAAATAAGTTGAACTGTGTATTATTATTAGCATTGTTTAAATATCACTTAATAATAATTATCACACACTTTTTGTTCATATGCATTCGTGAATATTTTTAGTCTTGAATCCTAATCTCTCGAAATCTATCCAACTATTAGATAGCGGATGTTTTCGATCGATAAACTATTTCTAATATTTTTATTCATCCGTTTTATCAATTATGAATTAGCATATACAGTGGTCAGTGGGTAGTCAATTATTATTTTAGGCAGTCAGGCATTAATGTAGCCTTCAAAAATAGAGGTGTGAGGAGACATGACGTGATCTCGACATTTACGTTCAATTCACACTTTGACACATACAAATTATAGTACGAGGGTCTTTATTATAAACTTCATTTTGCCAACAGGGACTCCTGTGGGCTGTGACCAGTCCTATAGTTTTTGTTTGTTATAAATTATGACAGGAGCCCTTACTAGAAAGTTACTATCAGCAAGCTTTTATCGGCCTCGTAGCACTTCTACGAAATTTCCTGTAGCGCTCTACGTACATAAGAAGTTTCCAATAGTAGTATTAATTAAATATTGGTCTATTTAAAAAAGTAATTAACCTTACATTTTTATTAGAAGATTATTTTACTTTTTTTAATGTGAAGCAAATAATCAGAATTACCTTATGAGGAGTAGGTGTATTTAAGATGAAGCATTCAGTTTATTATTTTGTAAGATTAACGTCACCCGATACCCATGTTTCCTAAAAAGAGTTGTTCCCTCTTTAATTGCAGTAAAATATGCAGTTATAAAAAATAAAAATTAAACGCTTTCATAGACGATCATTAACAGGCGAATAAGTTGATATCAAAGTAAACCCGGAGACATTTGTTGATAATATAATAGCAATATTATGTCGCCCCAGACTTCTTAGAATAACTTAGAATATTGTTTGCGTGAAGATAATTATTCCGAGGTTTAGTGATGTGTACAATAATTAGAAACATCGGGCAAAAACATTCACTTGTGGTTTACGTTACCTTGGCCGATATGATAACGACAAAGATGCACGTTACATAATATAAGACATAGTGTGCATACTAGGAAGAATATTCTATTCGATGTCTTATAGAAAGTAATATTTTTATAACTCCTCACGACTACAGGTTTACATACTTGTAATATAATCCTTAATATATAAGGTTTGGTGAAATCAATTACGGATATTTTGGGCATATTATGATCTACTGCTTATGCACAGCCGCCCGGCTGTAATGCTTCCAAAATGAATGTCACTAATTCAACGCGCAATGAAGAAATACAAAACTACACATTAATTTGGTCGATTTCTTTTGTTTACATTTTGATTACATTGAATGGAAACGAAGTAGGTATGTATTAGGTATTTGCAATCATCGTCATCGGTCACCGACTACTGCCTACTGGTGCTTTTCTCAAGCTGTAGTTTTAAGGCTGTAGTTCATCATAATTTCGCAAAAGCCTCGATTCACCTTAATTCATTGTCGGGCCTTGTGAGTTTGAAGTGAAGCTAGATAAACACAATATGTGGACTTCCGGCTCCCACAGTGCGCATTTCACTGCACACTTGAAAATCATTCGCATCAGTCACAGGCGCTTAGCATAATACGCATATATAGTATCTACTGTTTCTTTATAGTGCCATGGTGCTCAAATGATCAGTTACTTGTTTTATCTTAATAATAATAATAATCTGTATCCTACTACTTACTATTTTATAAATATGAAAGCTCTTTCACGCAATAACAGCTAAACGGATTTTGATGAAATTTGGTAAGTTTAGGCTCTGGATTAACACATAGGCAACTTTTTATCGCAGTGAAATGTACGGTTTCCTGGGATTTATTCTTGCGTGTACGAAGTCGCGGTATATTATACTACTATATTGTGTATATTAATTAATGATAAAAAGATACAACCGTTTTTATAAACTATGATATGATAAAAAGATACAGTTACTGTTGTATACTGTTTTATAAACTACTTTGTATCCTAATAAACCTATTAGATTAACTTGATAGTTAATCTAGTATTTGTCCAATCAAAATCTAATTTTATTGCAAGAAAAACAAGATCGTGTTCATAAATCTTGGCTACGAAGAAAGTGAAATTAAATTGTGTTAACTAAAGTACATAACATTAAACGAATTTAACGGAAACGGATATTATTAATGAATTTGTATTTGTATGTCGAGTAAATAAGGATTAAGAAAGCTTTTATGCCTATATTATATAATTATATATATCCCATAATTATATATCTCCTATCTACATTAATATTAGAAAGTGAAAAGGTTTTTTTGTGTTTGCATTGAGTAGGCTCCGAAACTACTGGACCCAATTTGATTAAATTTGGTATGTCTACTCTATACTCTATAACTGAGTAGACATTCACGGACATCCACGGAGTATTGGGTACTTTTTATCTCGCCAAAATGTACTGCCATGGTTTCCCGCGGGATTTTCTTTTGCGCGTACGAAGTCGTGGGAAACTTCTAGTAAAGTATAAAGAGAGACGGCAGTAATGAAGTTTACATATGTACGTCAAGTGATCATAATATTATGACTCTGATTTACAGATCTCAGCTCAATGAAATTCAATTTTTGCGCACTTCTTCTCTCCTTCCATCTTTGCCAGCTATAAGAGGCGGAATGCGTATTTTCTAGCAATTGAGCGACTAAAATTATAAGTAAAGACTTAATTTTTTTCAGCGATAAACGAATAAAGTCGGCATATGTTCCGGCTGATCATACGTTTATTTGATTTGTCTCAGCCCCCTTCTTAATATAATCGCGTTATAAATTTAATGTCGAAGGTAATTTCCGAAGGATGTTCGCATTAGTGTCGGTTTATACCGCGTGAATATCGAATTTGAATGCAACGGTCAAAAGGTACCGTTGTGGGAAGCGCAAGCGAGTACACGCGGTAATGTGCAAAACACTTCCTGTATGCACTGTACAAATGTACACTCAAAATCCCAGACATAGTGTTATGCAATAGACAAACAGCTGCAGTACGTGATAGGAGTTGGTAATTTGAGCGCGGCCTCTAACAAACTACTTACTAAGTAAACTCCCTTATGTATGTATATAATAAACTTCTCTATATTAATACGTGAAGCAAAAACTTGCAGTACAGTTTTACGAGAATTGTGCGAACGGAGGAGTATGATATTTGTCACAGTTAAAGTTTATGTAGAAAAAGTTTTGCAAAAGGCTAATATTTTATTTAAATAATACTTAGAAATACAAAAAACAAAATAAAAATAAAACAACAACATACACTACCTCATTGTCAATCTGTCACAAAATTTCCTTTTTTTCTATATAAGAGGCAAAAACCTTATAAAGTTATAATCATAACATGCATGATTATGGGCAAATTTCCACCGTTATAGTTTGAAATAAATTATGATTTATTCACAGTATATCACTAGGTAATGTTGCTTGCAAATAGCGATGTTTTTAAATGAGAAATCACAATTATTATGATCGTGTGGCTGTGAGTATTAGGAGCTACATTTTGCCAAGTAATTTTTATCATGTAGCAGACTTTAACTTCTTCTGCCGACTGAAAGGCGGAAATGCTATCTCACGCGTCATCTACAGTTACATAATAATGCAGAAAATATACTTCTAATGCCCGTTTTCTGAGATTTGTTGTCGGTAGTTTATCTATTCAACAGAACTTTTGATTGGTTAACGCGTTTGCGTTATCCAATCAAAAGCGCTATTGAATAGATAACCTACCGACAAAAAACCTCAGAAACCGGGCATAAATCATGATCTTCAGAATTATATTACATAAAGTAATATTGTTCTAAACATTAAATCCCTTACAATAAAAATATTTAAAACTAAAAATAATGCTGAAAAGTCAAGTAAAATAATACTCGTTCAGCTCCTACTAACTGTTATAGGTATAAAAGACTAAACTTAAATTCCTAGTTTCCGTATTTGTTGTTATAGCGGCAACATAAATACATCATGTTTTGTCATACATCACAACAATGTTTACAGATGATGACAGCGGAGTCCCAGTAAAAGGGTCCGGTTTTTATCCTTTGGGTCCCGACGCAAAAAATGGTTGCAATCTATTACTTGGCTTCTTTTATCAAATTGTATTACTGACTAAAACAGCTGAGTTTCGCAAACGCAGTAATCTGAGTGTTTATTATAATGGAGAAATTAAAAACGGCGAATAACCCAGAATCTCAACCATTAGCACATCTCGTCGGCTTCGAAAGTGATTTTCACAATTGCAGCTTAGATTTTATGTGTGTACCGCGTACCACGTGTAATGAGTATAAGGAATATACTTTTATTGGTACATTTTCTAATTTCTTACTAATCTGTACCATACTATACCTAATATTATAAAGAGGAAATATTTAATTTTGTTTGTTTGCAATAAATAGGCTCCGAACTACTGGGCCGATTTTGGTGAAATTTGGCACAGATATAGATCAGACCACGGGGACGGATATTATAGGCGTTATATTCATTCCAAAAAATGTAAGGTTGCCGTGGGATTTCCTTTTGTGCTCACGAATTCGCGGGCAAATTCTAGTGAATAATAAATTAAGTTTTTTATCATGCAATTTATTTGAAATTGATTTAAAAACTTATACCTATCTATCCGTTTAATTTCATAATTGCAAAAGTTAATAGGAGCGGAATTACAGACGGGCATAAGCTTTAAAGTTTTCTTCAAGTAGGTATACTTCAACGGAATCTTAATTGTGGTTTTATTCCGTGTACGACCCCTAGTTTACCAAAAATTTTAATAGAGCTTTCCCCGTCCGGCGACCCTATATCAGTAAGTAGTAACTAAAATATGTGGAGGACTGCTGCTGCTGCTGGATTTATTTGCAGTCAATTTATTAATAAACAAGGCTTTTTTGTCTTTTTTAAATTAGAATGTATTGAAAATGTATAAACCGTTAAATAAAAAATTCTGTATACTCTTCTCAGATACAACATTAAGTTTAGCGATCGTAGTAATTAATGTCTGTTCACTAGTTAAGTGTATTATGCAAGTAACAAAGCCTTACAATGTCTTGTTTGACCTCTGCCCGTACATTCTCCGGTGTAAAATACAATGACTAGCTAAGATGCTGTGTCGTGGACCCGTGAGAGAGAGTATACGGTTTGTAAATGAATCGATAAAACTAGTACCTGGGAGACCGCACTTTGCTCGGAGTTCTAGTTAAAGGGAAAAATAAGCTAACCAAGAGCAAGTCGAGACATGTCTCAGGAGGGTACCGTAACTATCAACGCGCAATAGGTTTTCTTTGAATTAATTCAAAAGTTATTGTCCGATTTCGCTCCAAATAGTTTTCCTAAATAGTTTTTAGCATGATCTATCAGCACATATAGTTTAGAAACGCCTGAGGGGGGACCAAGTTATAAACCACTTTGGAGTCCGATTACTCATAAACGGTTTTGTAAAAAAGTCATGTATGAAATCTTGCCTTTATTTTAAAATACCTATTCAATGATATCCCACACGATGGGATAGAAGGAAAAAATATTTTTCATCCTCAGATCCTCATCCTCAGTCATCCTCAGAGAGCCACCCGTAAAATATAAAAATATTATTATTTTATGACTTCAAAACTGAGATTACGACTATACGCATTAAATAACCTAGCTTAGACACGCGCTTTGACAACTAAATCATATTTGATATCTTATTACGCAACGAAAGAAAAAATATATCAAACTTGCTTTTTCCCTTGGCTTCGCCCGCGTAAATACAGTATCCCAAGGGAACACTGTACTTTTTCGGAATAAAAAGTAGCCTATGTTTTGATCCAGAGTCTAAACTACTACTATACCAAATCCATTCAGTAGTTTTTGCGTGAAAGAGTAACAAACATTCATCCATCCTCACTAACATTTATAATAGTAGTAGGATAAACTCAAAAATTCGTGGTTTCTCTGGAATAAATCCTAGCTACATCGATTTTTCACACCCAAAACCCCCTTCGACTAAATTTCATGGAAAGTTTTCAAGCTGTTTCCGAGGTTCGGATTTGGAAAGGAAGAGGTTAGTTCTATTGTGTTTAATAAATTTTGTTTTAGAGTTTTGCCGGGGAGTCAATGGGTGACGTTGTGGAATTCATTATGAAGAAATAAGAATTCCACAACGTCACGAAAAACAAGAAATAAGAAATAAGAATTTGTGTTATTACGCTTCTTAATATTTACGGTCTAAATATTGGTTCAATATTAACCATTTAATATTCGTTAACGTGCACAAGTGTGGGCAAGTGGTACAACTTCTAAAAACGTGCTATTTTGTGTTTCCCGCCAAAACTCCCTAGGAACTTTCAGTAAAGCTTCTACCACTTTACTTAATCGACTGACATGACTCAGGGACTGTACTGACTATATATTTGGACTTTGACTAGACTTTAGACTTGACGATATAGGAATACGGTGTTGAAAATTTAAACGAAAGTTTTATTTCCCGCCTTTTTAACTTGACACTGGCAAAGGGTTATAAGCCGATGCCATATAAAAAAAAATGTTTTGGGTGTTATAATTTTGACATGTCTGCGTATCTAAATATCCATGGAGAATAGAGGTAAGGAGTACCATCTCTCTAAGGCAGAAAAGCTAAAAAGTGTCCGACAAAAGTAATTAAATAATAGTTCCAAAACTGGCCACAATGGCGCTAGAGTGGCAAGAGTTTGTGCTATGAAGTTAGAATTTTTGATGACTATTACTAGTTTTTAGTAGTTAATTCAGTAAATCATGAATATTCTAATTACTCGTATAGTCGAAAATATTTTTATATACAAAACCGAAGAAGATCCCAAGATTTAATTATCCGTTTAAATTTTGCCGCTTTACACCCTTGCGTCTGTAGCGCCCCCTATTTAACGCTATTTTAAAGACACTTTTAATGTATGGAGATGGTACTCCTTACCTCTATTCTCCATGTAAATATCGATGTGTTTGTTTTTTGACTCCCGGACATTGCAGTTTCAAAGCTAAACGAAAAGAATTACTGTGGTCTGTTTCTCACTGATGTGATTGATGTGGTTGTTCCATATTATGATGATGATTACGTTGAGGATTTACTGCTTAACATTTTTAATTTTATTCATTGTGTTAAAATAATATTGTTGAGCTTCATAATATTGGCTCGTATAATAATTGCAAGCGAAAGCAAACACTGATGTCTTCCATATTATAATCACTTTTTTATACAAAAAGTTAAAATTGGCTTTCTAATTGTTTATAGCATATTAACTGCGAACGAAATTATCTATTAGGATCGATAAGATATCTTGTTAGAACACGTCACATACGCGTAGAGACTCGAGTTTGATTAACACTTAATAGAGATGGTGGTACGCGACACCGCACTGTAACAGTCACATTTTACTAGATTACATTGTTCTAAAATAATCTGTAACTTTTTATCATAAGATATGAGATTGTTACGATTTCTATTGCTAAGATAATAATATCTAATTATTTAATTTTATTAAATATAATTTTACAAATAATGTACCTACCTAGGATTTACCTATCTACCAATAACTATTTGTTAGAAACGTCAAACTTGTATCGCAAAAAAACGTCAATTTATTGAATGGTGACGTTTTTAACAAATAGTTACAGATAGATAGGTTATTGAAACGGACCGTAAAAGTTTTAAGAATTAATGTTGGTTAAATTGTGTAAAAAATAATAATGGTTACAGCGGTTCGAGCAAAGAAACGAATAACTGTCTGTATTAAAAGTATTTTTATAGCCACCGTTTGCTTACTTGTAAGCTTATATTACTTAATATTTACCTTGGTAAATCACAAGTTTAACGACTTCGTCTCAACTTACTGACCTCAAGATCGGAATGATGCAGTGCAAAATAATCCATAAAAGTATTTCATATTTAAAGTCACCAAATTACATCCTGATTACAATTTTCAAGCTCGGTGCGGTGTGAGTGACGGCAAGAAGGTGGCCGGGCGGGTCTTCTACTTTTACTTTATGTGATGTCGGGAAAGTAATACGCGATGATAAATGTTCGCTCACGTCCCTCGTCCCTCGTCTCCGCAAACGTACACTGTAAAATATACTAATTCAATTTAATGTGATAATGACGCCCAAGGAAATGCTCTACATTGAGTCTTGAACTTGGGCTTTCCAATCGACACGTACTTGAAGATCAAAGTTACTCTTACTCTCCGCTAGTATTATTTTAAGCAATTTTTCTGTTAAATATAGCTTTTCAGTTTTCAACATCGTTTTAATAGGCATTAGAAGCTCTTATCTATAGAAAAACAATGTCACAACCTCAGTGCTCTATATTTACCATCTTATCAAAATATTTAGTAATAAAAAAACCCGAACTAAAATTATATTTAGATTGTAACATTTTAACGACTGCAGATATAAAATTTCAAAGCAATTTTGTCTCGACGTTGCAATTATGTTGTGATAATCTAAACACATTTTCTTTACATAACAAATACATGGGCTGGTATATTTCTCATTTATGTAAAAGCCTGTAACATAATTTCTTTCTTTGTCAACGGCAAAAATAAATTTGTTGTCACACAATGCGTATTGTATGATGTTTCTCATGTAGATATCTCCTCAGGTCCCAGAGAAAGAAAGTAGCAGTTAAGATTTTAGATTGAAATTTATTTACCGTCTGGTATCTAAAGTTTGTCGTCTGACAGATAACATTGCGATTTGTGATATAAATCTATAAACAGCTACTGTGTTATTTTTTCCGCGTGTAATATTACTATACGCGGAAAAAGCTATTGGACTTGAACAAAAAACATCCTTCACTACAGCCGTGTGATAGCATCCAATAATTAAGCGTTTAGTATTATTATATTTGCATAGAATCTCAAAAAGTTCTTAGTGTAAATCGCATTTCTTTTTAGACTTGTAGCGTTAATGCAAATAACATGTAGGTTGTAATGCTGAGTTTATTTTAACTTAAATCAACTGTATCGGTTTTTTTTATAACTACATAATATTATAAAAATAGTCGAAGACTGAGGTTAATAAGTTAATTATACACACATAACATTTTAATATAAACTATAGGCTACACATTACATCTTAAGTTATTTGTATTGTATGTCGACAGCTTTTGTGTAAAGTTGATCAGAAAATTGATTCAGTTATATCCTTAGACAAACTATAAAAGATGTGTGTCAGTTGTCCAACATGATCATTGTCCTGGTATGAATGAGACTTGGAGAACGGCCAAAAGGTCAATTTTCCAATTTGTATTAAAATCTTTTAGAAAGATTTTAGAATTAATTATGTGAGTAAAATTCCGTCAGCATTTTCTCGACGGCATTATGGAATTGAACCAGGACGAGGGTAGAAAATCTATGGTTCGGGATCATGGAATAAACCAAATTATGCACTACAATGCCGACACTAAATCAATGTGTCTTTTCAAAGGTCGTTTGTATTCTTTTTGACCGAGTACTGTACATTACAATTTACAATGGCCAGGTTAACAGGTTAACAGGTTAAAAAATCATGGTAAAGTCATAAAGTGAATCATAGGAAGCTTCATAAGGAAATCTCACTGTCGTTTATTTTTATCCTGACGATGTCCTTATCGCCTGATAAGATACAATTGCTGTCAAGGCGCACGTATTAATGTGTTTCCGTATAAATTGCTCGCCAGACAAGGCTAAACTGTCATATTCGAACTTAAGGCACAGACTTGAGGAATATTTATTTATAAATTTTATTACTAACATAAATTTTATAATAAAGATTTTATGTTTTTAATATACCTACTCTGTTTAGATTAATTTGAATCTAAATGTAAATTAACGAATAATAGAACACACGGTAATATATACACTTATGATATAAAGAAAAGTACCGGGCGACCGAGCTTTGCTCGGAGTTTTAATATAACAATAAAAAAATAAAAAAATAATGAAAAAACTAATAAGAATCACAAAAATATTTATCTTACCGGGATTCGAACCCACCACATTCCGAATTTCCAAACAATGCAAAATCACACGCAGGTACGCATACCAAGCTGCCAATCAGACTGACGTGAGAGAGTCGAAATTATTGATATATTGTTGTCACGACGAAAGAAAAAAACACATATTGCTTAAAAATGTGCAGTTTCTAAGGAATAAGACCTATAATCGATTTTTCTCCCCTAAAAATCCCTGGATACTAAATTTCATGGTAATACTTGTAGCCGTTGCCGAGATACCCATTATATATTACCTTACTACACCACTTTACACTAGACAAGCACGCTAGTAGCTCTATATACTGATCCCAAGACATTGGTCGTAGGGCTAGGGGCTATATACACACACACATATCTCTCTCTCACACACTCTACAATTAATTACATTTTTAGATTCAGCATTTGTATTTATGCATAATGTATATTACTCCCTAACTTTTTTTTATCAGTATGCTAGATTATAAAAATGTATGTGAAGTTATCAACATATTTTACAAACAACCGTTAGGGCTGATGACTACAAACCAAAAAATGATTTTTCTGTTGTTTTGGTTAATAAATAAATTAAATATAATATATATATATATATATATATATATATTGTCTCGTTTTAAGTATAAGATAATGAACTACAATGACACATTAATTTGGTCAAAGTTTATCTTTTTGATTACATTAAATTGGATTTGAACGAAATACTGAGAAGGTAATAATATTATAATCGTTCATTAAATACTTCGGTATAATTATTGTTATGATAAAACATGATAAAATTTTCTTTTGTATAGATATAAAATTAAAAATATATAATTAGATTATAATTTTATGACGCTGAAAATGTGCTTTTATACCGAAGAATTAATATCAATTTATACTTTCATCTAAGGCCTAAGCGAATCACTGCCAGTTAATACTGATTATGACATGCCATCATTATCATTAATATTCGTAATACAAGTTTCGACTTTGATAAATTTACATACAAAGCCTTTTTCCGCGACTTCTTGTGACAATGTACACAATGCCTTACGCGTAACATCACAAGAAGTCGGAAGTCGAGACAACTTCCAGTTTGACTCATCTTTGACCTAGTAAGTATCTTGATATGGCTGTCCAAGACTAATCTCTATAATAAATTATACGTAATGAGTCGAATAACCAACAATGCAGAGCACTTATTAAAACAACTGAAAATTAAAATGGATTTTTCCCTATTAAGATTTCATGGATTATGTAAGCTTTAACGGATAACGGCCAACTACGTACCTAAAAAGTTAGGTATCTTTATCATATTGTAGTATATTAAAAAAATATCTAAAGGCAAATAAATATAAAATAACAATCATAACACATGAAGGTCAAAATTAATAAGTTGTGGACTGTGGTAGATACAAAATATGTGTATACTCATCTGCACAGGAGACAATACGTGCTTACGTGTTACATAAAATACGATTCAGATCTGTGAACTAATTTCTCTCGGAAATGCACCATATATTATGTAAAATACCCACCCACCATTTTCACAACAATCGTTATTATTATTAGGTGGTCCAAATGTAAGATATTCGCGGAAGGTACAGTGTTTCACAAATTCAGATTTGCTATAGAGATAAAACAACAAACAAGGTGATTGCGACAAAGAAATTTTATTAAAGCTGTTAGTGCTAAACTAGGCCATTTGGCCCGTCTTGCTACAATTACAGAATTTAACATTTAATTATTTAGTCAACGTATGGTTTATAGAGATCGTATATTTTTTAATACCTAATGAAGCGAAACGGATTTTTTTAGGAT
Organism: Phengaris alcon alcon; assembly: GCA_037179445.1. Taxonomy (NCBI): domain Eukaryota; kingdom Metazoa; phylum Arthropoda; class Insecta; order Lepidoptera; family Lycaenidae; genus Phengaris; species Phengaris alcon. The sequence continues at coordinate 295,034 of JAYRCH010000497.1, read as the reverse complement.
TTTTTCTAGTATGTAACTACTGAATATATAAATAAAGCTGACTGCGTTCCTTTCGACGGTAAATATGTACAGCGCGGCGTCTTAAATCTTGATACATTAAACGTAACATACGCTCTCTCTCATTAATTGGGCAACACCGAACTTTTCATAACAATTAATTATGTTCGCTAACAAACGAGGAAGTGTGTATTTTTTCCCAAATGTCACACGCTTGCAACGATCTATTGTTACACAAGTTTTCTCTACAACTAAATCTTAATTAGGCAGTGTGGAAACTAATTTTAAGATGTTTTGAATGAATCGGAATTTTGTATTGCAAGTTTTTCCTTGTTTCAAATCTGTTGCTCACGATTTAGATTCTAGACTATTCTTATCTGCAATAAGTTAAATTTGTAAATATCTTAATCTCGTTTATTTGTATATAGTAAAAACCGCTAATGATTATTTTGTTCTTACAGAAAAATGACGGTGAAGAAAACTACCCGGTGCGGTGGTTACGCATCAGTTGTGACTAGACAGAAGCTCTCCAACGCGAGCCCACAGGTTGACATCGCAACTCTCAGCAAAAGCACCAGCAATAACTACAACGTTATCGTCGGGTTCAACGAGAAAGATCAACTACAGCTACTCACTAAAGACGATAGTATTGACGACGATAAAAAAATAAAGGATTACGATATCAGGAACAAATACGAAAACATATCAATAGACGACATAACCAACTGCGTCAATGTCGAAAACTACCCCAACTGCGAGAACATTCTAGTCTTTTATGTTTCTAAAAATCTCAACAAAGAAGCGATCGCCCTCCGATTTGAGAACGAGCAGGACTTTAAAAGGATATATTTCACTTACAAATATTTCAAAATGCGGAACAGGTTGACAATGAATATTCATAACTATACGAGCACAGAAAGCCTCTTCTCTAAAAAGAAACCAATCGACACATACAATTATAAGAAACATAGTTTTGACGACTACAGTCTTTATGATAAGACCAAACCCGAATACGATCTTCTTCAGACCACAGATAGCGATGGGCTTACACACTTATCAGTTTTACAGAAAGGTATGTCCCGATTCGACCAGCCTTTAAGCCTTATCGGAATCAACAATATGAAAGACGTTTCAGAAATAGACAGTATTATTTTTCCTGATATCGACGTACCGACAAAACCCGAAAGAAAAAAACTATTTCAGAAAAAACCCAAGCCGCCTCCTCTATATAATAATGAGTCGTACAAAGTCTTGAAAGGGGAATTCGTAAGAGTGAATATTGAGAGCGCCCTCTTGAAGGACAATAAACAGAGTAAAGATGCGCCTTCCTTTCGAGATACTAAGCCTAGGAAAATAAATACCAATAGTAGTCTATGGTCTGCAAGTAATAAAGGTGAGTAATATTGACTTTCCTAAAACTCTTTTTCTAAAAGTCGATAAGTAATTAACTTGCGTAATGTCGTGGAACTCGGATCTATCGGAATCAGGAAATAGCATGGTTAGGTTACGTACATAATTGCAAGTTTCCTCTATATCATCCTAGGTAAGTAATTATTTAGTTATCCTATTACTTTCATCAACTTTTTAAGGAAGTCTCCCGAAGATTTCTCCATTTAATTTATATACTATAATTATAAGCCTCTACCTTAAATAGATCAGTAACTAGATCTATTAAAGGTAGATGTTAATAAAAACAATGTAACAATTACGACTCTATATCTATTTCAGTAATAAAGATAGCTTCTTTTAGGATTTGATTCAAATTAAATTGTCTACCTTGTTTTAACTTCCTTGTTTATGCTGCATTGTTTTTGGAGCCGAATTCTCAAGTTACCCTAAAAACAAATAATATTTATACCGCAAAAAAGAGTTAAATTCGCGTAAACAAAATCAAAAAAAAATACTTAAACGTAAAAATTTAAGAAGTAAATAGTAGAAACAAGTGAATCCTAGAACTTTATTGGATTGCAATAATCACTCTCGGACATGGAGAGTATAGAGAGTGACCCAAGGCTGCGACCTGTCGCAACAAGTGACAGGTCACAGCCTTGGGTCACAAACGTGTCGTGAGCCATTCTATTGATTAATTGCATTTAATGAAAGTTAGACAACACTGCGAGACACATGAGAGATGTCTCCAAACAAGTGTCTCGCACGACGTGACAAAAAACTTGTTTTTCATTTCATTAAATTAAAATCAAGTTCTTCAATTGTGTACCTATTCTTATCTAAAAGAGAGAAATACTCGTATATCCTTAATTTGAGTTTTGCGATTATACTGTTAGCAGATAATAAACATTACTATCCTATTTCAAGAACACCTGCAGATTGCAAATTTGACCTATATTAAAGAAACCGTGTAATGCATAAGTATAAAGTAAATGAGGCAAGCATTTGCTTCTTTTTTTTATCAGCTTTAGTTTTTATTACGAATATATTTATATATATAAAAAATAAGAAGCGGGCAAAGAGCAAAAAGAGACGTGACTTAGATACTACCTTGACTGATTGCGCAAAATTGCGAAGACATGTTTGTTTGTACAATCCATTCACAAGAACTGCTCCTGTCGTCACAACGTGTTTGATGTTAGCAGAGAACCAAACTTGATTTCCAATCCTTTTGTCCATGTTGTCAGAATCAACACAAGACTAAAATTTAAGACGTCTAGCGTTTGAAATCCATGCAAAGTTGTTTAGGGAAGGAAAATATAGCTTGTTTTTAAGATCGCAAAATCTATGTGTCATAATATGAAGCGATTTTGGTTCAACTATGAACTTGACTTAGATTTAATCATTTATGTATCCCAATCAAATTTACGGCTTACCTACCCGTTACGTACGAAGCTATACTGTTAAGCTGCTGCTGACGGCAATGGTTCGAATTGTTGACAGTTTCCATTGTTATTAATGATGTTCCTATCTAACTACTAACATTTAACTTAAATAAAAACTAATAACAATGTTCTATTTTTGCAATATTGTAGCAATCTGTTTTGTTATAATGAGCAATATTTTGTCACGTTCCGTACATCTATAGGTTTAGTGGCACAAGCTTAAGAAGTTGTTTACATAACAACTAGAAGAACGGGAGGACCAGGAGGTCACGTACTATGAGATATCAGACGCGCATTAGTCACACTCATTACCACAATATACCTAATACCTGTCGGCGTTGCAAATGTTAATTCATTAGGTCCACCTAGTAATGAAATATATACAGTATACACGTCTATATCGTATTTTTTATTATTTTATAAAAGAGAATTTGTGTATAGACAGTTCAGAACATCTATGATCGATGCCTAAGTATATTTAGATCATTATGCATTTGATTACAGAAAACTTTGCAAAATCTGTCTAGGTATTATGAATTATTGTCAAGTGATTGAAAAATGTTCATAAGAATTACAGAGCCAAGTTGCCATCGCCAATTACGACGACGAAGTTCGAAAACAATTCGCTAATTGACATAGCTATGTGCATAGCTATGCAGTCATTTAGCAATGCTTATGTCAATCAATCAATTAAATCTCATATATTTTTGTCATCGTAATTAGCGATGGCAATTGATGGCAAGGATGGCAGCCGCGCGTCGTTGTGCAATAATTTCGCTAAAAGACTAAAATTTCCTACTATACTTATATGTAGTAATAATTAACAAATACCGACACCGTCTAGCCCACCTAGCACATCTCATCAACGTTGTTTTTACAGACAACCAGTCGTAACGTGAATGATTACTTGTGTCACCATTACTATTTACTTGCGTCTTTCCTATCAAGTAGAGATTGCTTGCGGAAGGATTGAATCGAATCAAAATATGTAAATCATAAAATAATTTTCTCTTTTGTGGGTGAAACTTATGAAATGACTTTACCAGTTTATCAAATTCTCATAATGTCTTCAATCTTCATATTGCATAATTCATTAAAACTTTTAAACTAACTCAATTGTTCGATTTTTGAATAAATAATTTAAATATCTTGCTGGGAGGTCTTACAGTTCAGAAAGTATTTTGCCGAGTTAACAAAACACGCATTACACAAAATATTAGTAAGGTGTTTATAATATGTTATGCTTACACAGTAATGAATTGTCAATTTTGATAATGTTTGGTGTCTTCCAACTTTGCAACGTTTAAAATTAATTGTGAACATTTTTGCTCCAGTATCTTTTATTAATATATCAGTTTACTTCGTTAGTTTTTGTTGTCTTGATGATCTTTTGATGAGAACACATACTTCATTATTAATAGAAGGGATATCAATAAACTTTCATAACTTTATTGATATCCATTGTAATTAATCCACAAAATTACTTTCATTAAATAGCTTACCAATATATTCATGTTTAATTGTGCTATTCCGTTTCAAAAATACTGATCTAATTATTAAAATACAACTTTATTAGGTTAGGTTAGGCTAGCTTCCTTGTCCGGTCCCTTATGAGGTCGGCCGGCCGGTCGTGGGGGGTGTCCTGTGTTAATCCGAACCGGGATACTCCCTTCTATAGCGGCTGAGGGCAACCCGCAGTGATTTTAGTGGGTAGCGAATCCCATATATCCCGGACGACCCATCCTCAGGTGAAGGCTAAGCCTTTCCACTGTTGATACCGAATAATAAATTTGTGCCTATTTTGTAGCTTGAACTTGGCTATAAAATACTATTATCACTTATCAATTACCAGTTATTTTATGTGTACTATAAATAATTTGAAAATATTCTAAGAATGTAAAACGTAGTTACCCAAATATGCATTACTTCCGCAAACAAGATCATAATATATTTGATTGTTTCCTTATGTTATTACAAGATTGAAACTTATGAAATTTATAAAAAACAAACCATTAACTTCAAATATTTAGTCAATTAAATCTTTATTTCGTCTGAAACTCTTAATATGGTTCGAAATGTTAGATGGTATCACTAAAGATGTTAAAAATGTAAACTTACGCAATTGTATCTTAACAGATCTTTCATCAAAATGGCAAGGCTAGTTCAAAGTTTACTACAAGCCAATCGTTGAGTAACTGCATGAAAAAAATATATTGAGCAAATAAATATTACTAGAGGTCGACTTGTGGTCGAAATTCGCCCATAATTATTCATAAAATTTTTAAGTTTGCACTTTAAGGGTTCCTTTGCCTCTTCGGAAAAAATAACAAAAATTGTAAATGTTGTGACAGATTGACAAACGTCAATATTACCAGGCCAATAAATCTTCTAAAAAAACATCTACGTTTAACAAAATTGTATCTATCAAACACTCGGTTAGGTTATTATTAACACACACTGTGTTTTTTTTTAATAGTAATAATCTGAGGTAGGTAGTGTGTATAGTAAGTTGTTGTTAATTCCAAGAATTATATGGTTTTTAAGCATTATTAAATAGATATATATTAGCTTTCTGCACACCTTTCTCCACATAAATTTTAATTTTCCGGTCAATTTTCATACTCCTTTATGTATAATTCTCATAAAACTCAACTGAAAGTTTTGGTTTCCCGTTATTTTAATATAATAATTAGAAAAGTTATTAGCTAATTACTAGGGTTTACAATATTATCCCCATAATGCATCGTTGCGTCAACGACGACGAAAAGATGTTGTACAAAACGCTTACTATAGCTACTACAGATATTGAATTTCTAATTTGAACTCCTTAATCTAAACAAATTAGAATTCTAACTTAGCAAAATTAAAGTGAGCTAAGCATAACTTAGTAGTAAACATATTTATATTACTATGTTATGCTTAGCTAACTTTAATTTTTATCCGACTACGCTGAAGCCAAAAGGAAGAGTAATGATTTTAGCATACTATGAATGTATGTATGTATGTTCGATTTTAGTAAATGAGGTGTCAATAGATTCATAATAACAGCCCGGGTAGGCTATATAATTTACGTAGTCTGGGTATAGTTTTTTATAAAAATTATACTTTATATTAGATAAGTACGCTGGGTGGGCCAAATAATATGTATGTACCATTTTCTTTATTTCTTGATTCACATACGCTAAAATCCTTGGTGACTGACCCAAGTATAACTTGGTAAGGGTATGTAAAGTGATACTGTGTGACATAAGCCGAGCGTGAAGGGCACTGGACAGGTTAGGTTCCCGCGCAGTTCGATTTGCACGTGTCGCTTCCTGCGACGTGCCAGTTAACCGTCACGCTGGCGACCTCGGTTACCTCATTCACTGGCATATCAAATGCCTCATAGAGATTTAGGGAACCGTATACTTATTACTAATTATTGGCAGTCGCTGTAGCGAAAGCAAGGACTAACTAACATTATAAATGTGAATGTGAATTTGTTTGTTTGGTAATTTCCTTTTTACGTAAAAGCTACTAAACCGATCATCATGAAATTTGGCACAGATATAGAGTAGTCCACGGGAAAGGACATAGTCTACTTTTTATCGCGGGAAAATATACGGGCTAGTAATCTTATAAAAGAACAATGCGCGAATTTATAAAGGGTACACATGAAGTTATTAAGAAGAATATGATTTCAGCTCTAGCAAAGTCATGGACAGTAGTTTAGACTTTAAAAATTGTATTTTTCCCTCCTTGTCTTACAATTTTTTTTTTCAAATTCCAGGTCACAACGGCTACGAGTCAGATCGAGAAGAATGGAATAGCAGTCGGTCCCAGTTCTCCACTACTGCGTTCGATAGTCTCACCCGACCCACGAAGACTGCGATGGCCCTCACCCTCAAGAAACCGCCCAGGCTCGACCCCATACCACAGTATTACCGGCTAACCAACGACAGTAAACAGAAACACAGTCCCCTGCCGTTTCGACCCAACAACTACACACAAAGACCTCCGAGACTGCCCCGACCGAACACAGAGAACAAAAGAAACTTAATAACCGTAGATCACAGAAAATACGTCTCGTTACAAAATCTAGACTTACCCAAGAAAGGCAGCGAACCGAGGAAGCAGAACGACATAAAGAAGAGTAACTACTCGAATCTCTCGACTAAGATCACTGGACTGACGAATAAACTGAGAGACCTCAGTACTGGAAGCACAATAGGCAGGTTTAAGGCACAGTCACACGGGGACGTAGCGAATTTGAAGCCCGTTCTGAAGATGAACGGACACGACGGACCAAAGCGATCAGTAGTGCGCACCTGCAGCGCTGAACCACCAAAGAAAGTTACTTTTAGTGCATTTGCAACGGTACAAGTGGTCTAGGATGCCTTACCTGGAGTAAAACGCTCAAAGAAACTCAATTCAAAGCTTACGTTATGATTTTTAATACATATATTTAAACTAACAAATCTTGCTGTTTCCATATTATCTAACAAGCAATCATTTTCATTCTCTCACAAAGAATCATTGGCGGTGTGCTATTAAGGAAATGCTAGGCGTTAAAATATATTAGATTATTAATTTAATTTAAAGAATTTTATCGGCATTTTTCAATTCACTTTCATATTTTTCATTTGGTATTTTTTGGTTATATTTATTGCTTCCGTAAACTGTTTGTTTGCCTACTAATTTATACTTTACCTGTCATAGATCCTAATACCTTTTGAGCTAATTAGTGCCATTCAACTGAATTACTAAAATAGCAACTGTTTTCCTAATCATTTCTAATTTTGATAAGCATTTAAGGTAATATTTTGGTCCTTAATATGACTTGATATATACACATTTTATAAATATTATGTATTATTATTTTACTAATTATTTTGGCGTAAAATGTTACATTAGGTACATCTTTGTTGCAGACCTTTTTCATCTATTCTTTTATCAATATATTTAAAAGCAGTATTACTCATACTTCGTATATATAAAAAAAAATTAGTACACCACAATTGTTCATTATTAACTTGTTTGTTAAGAACCAAAGTATGTATAACTCCCCCGAAAGTAGCTTCAGTGCGTTGTTGAAATGCCACCAATCTTTGTGAGAGATTGTCGTCGGTCAGTTTCAGGTGTTTTTTGTATACAAATGTTCAACAATTCCAAGAAATATTAAGTATGCATTTTTTTAGTATGTCCATAGCGTGCGTGTGATTGTCGAAAATAAATTTTCTTTGGTCAATAAAAGACGAAAATGTAGGTACCTAGGTACTATAGGAAGGTAAACAAAGTATGTTAAAATTTTAGTGATTTGACTGTGATCAAAATATGTAGATATTCATTTTAGCAAAAATATAGCACCTAATTAGTAGAAAACAAAAATATTAATTATTATTTGGTCACATTTTTAATCTTTATTGACTAAACCTTATTTAGTGATCTGTGTTTTTGATAGTTTCTTTTTAATATGCTTCTTATTCTTGTCATTTATTCTGCATGAATATATTGTGAGACAGGAGTACGATTGTTTACATACTATCAGTATTTAACACACACGCTAAGCGATTGTCATTTCATAGTTAAAAAAAGCTACAATTAATCTAAAACTGTGCTTCCTAGTCGCCGACTTATACGAACTAATTTATTTCATTAGCCAACTAAATCCTTTCCATCTTAGTGTATCTTATTATATCTATTTGTATCATAGTTATATCAACAAAAATTAGATCGTAGAATGTAATTAAAACGATGTAAATGTTTATTGTTGTATCGATTCTGTAGCGGATACGTAATATAATATTATGTTAATGTACATTATAAGATTAACTATTGTTGTTAATTGTTTAGTTTTATTTCTATTGACTTTGTTTGGAAAACTTTAATATATGTTGTTTGCTGTATTTTGTTCTTGTAACTTATATTGACTGCGCCTACATAGTAATTAGTAACAGCTAAAGGAATAATCTTCTACACTCGTCAGACGAGTCAGAGTTATGATGCACTTTTAACGCTCTACTACTACTCTATCACATCTGCGATTTTTAGGGTTCCGTGCCCAAAGGGTTACAACTGGACCCTATTACTGAGATGTACCAAAAAACAATAATCTTAGTAACTAAACATGGAAATTGATCGTAGGTACAGGATAAGTTAATGGCTTTCCTTTTGCCCATTACCTAGGTATGGTAAATTCTAAGAATATCTATGAATTTCAGTATTATGGAAAAATATTTTAAATAGCTGATGTTGTGACCTTCGATTAATATAGAATGTTCAAATGTCTCCTTCGCATTTAAACACCGAACAATGACCATTCCATTTTAATATCCTAGTTGATACCAACATAATTAATCATAGCTACGTTTATCGCTACGCCTACCTTTCTTTATATTAATTTGTGGGTCCGAAGATAGATTTAACATGTACCTCGATCATCCTTGAGGTCACATCAAAGGGTTTTTGTGGTTGGTTAGCACTTTCGATCCTGGCAATATCGGAGTTGCAGTGGAAATGTGTGGTAGGCCAACTATATTACTACTTCCAACATCTAAAATACTTGTTTTCTTGTCGAGAAACTATTGGTAAGTATTGCCTACAGCCTATGGACTACAGCTAGATCTTAATCTATATATTAGCTATATAGTTTATCTATTTACGAGGTAAACCATATTAATATGAAATATTATGAACCATTTGAGTTTATAACTAAATAGGTTCATAATATTTTATCACTTTATCACACACGATTTCCTACACAGGGACCTACTGCAATCTGCAACCCACACTAGCAGTTATGTTGAATTGAATCAATGTAAGTAAAACTGGAACTGGATTGCTGGAAGTTATAGATACTTATAAGTTACTTCTTAGAAAACTTCTGCCTAAGCATCAGAAACATTGATCAGAAAGCTCAAACAAGAGAATATAACTCCCTAGCATCAGAAAGTACTGTCTTCATAACTGGCAAAACATATTATAATGGATATAGTTCAGTAAATGACAATCTCACTTGTGGTAAAGATAAGCTATTGAATTGTTTATTTTATTACGATAATGCCTATCGGTAACCTGCCCAAAGCGTAGGTTATCAGAACATAGGCATTCGGCAAAATTGAAATTCTTATCTCAGCAATTAAAACTGAATGTTACGAAACATACCGGTCAGTAGTTGGACGTGGTCTTGAGAAGCGACTTCGTAAGTATTTTTTATTTAAACCAACTTTTCCTTATAGACTACCTACGTATCTTCCCGAAGTCATCATCACTGATATCAGATCACTAATACCTAGGCAGGTATCAGTGGTGTGGGGTCCTATAACTCCATTCCTTTCGGGTTCGCTTACCACTTACTTCATCCAAAGAAGACCCTCATCCCAATTCCTACCTATTATACAGGCTAGAGCTTCGGCCAGGGCGAGGCCCATCATTTATCCATGGTGTAGTCCTATTTAGTAATATCATAGTCAAGGTTTGCCTAAGGAGCTTTTTAGAGCTTTTCAAAGCTCTACAACTTCCAAAACTACCACCTCGTCCTTCGCGGAATCTCATTGTATAAATTATAAGACACACAGATGTTGCCCGCGGCTTTGTGCGCGAAAAAGGAAATCCCGAGGGGAAAACAGCCTGTTTCTTCCCCGTGGTCTATTATTTGTCTGTGACGAATTTCATCAAAATCGGTCCAACAGTTTCGTAGCCTATTTAATGGAAACAAACAAATATTTCTTATATAATATTTGTGATATTAGTAGGTATAGAAGTATAGATAAGCACTTACTTGTAGCTTATTTAACATGTAACATCAAATATTGTTATTATATAGACATATTATGTACGGTATTAGGTAATTATACCTACTAGCGAAAATTTTATTTTATTTTTTTAATGCAATTATCCTTATATTAATTACCTACAAATATTCATAAAATAATTTAGTATTCATGCACTAACTAATCTATAGCTCGTTTATACATTACATATATTGTTGATACCTACTTGATTATTGATTGAGTATTACATTATACTTTAGTATTACAAATGAGTAGATAGCTGTTAACTGGATTTTTTGGTGTGCCCAGGGTACTGGCCAAGGTACACCGTAAATCGGGTCAATTGTACCTTGGACACTTGTAGAACTTTTTTAAGGTTTTAAAAACATGTAAGCATCTTATATACCTACATATAATTCTCATAGTATTGTGCAGTATACTCAAATAACCGACCTTCCAAAATATACAAACATGGCTTACATGCAGTAAGTCAAATTGGAATATAAAACGATTTACTGAAACCAACACCTATTTTTATTAGAAAATCGTATGGTAGTGTGAGTTATTAATATGGCTTATTAATTTTATTTATTAATAATTAATTATTTATTTATTTTCAAATCACATACATATAAATGTTTACAGATTATAAGAACATAATAGTACAGTTTATGTAATTATTCATAGTTAGTGTTGGGAGCTGTACTACTTAGTATAAACTGTGACACAGCTCCCAGCGTCCTCTACTTGCTTAACACATAAACGTCTACACTATATATAGGCCCTTTGGACTCCGGTAGGAGTAATAGTGTTCTGTGCTTTTGGAGAACTAAAATAATCTAACTAGATAGGCTGTGTGACATCTGTCAATAAGACATTGACATTTCTACTTTTTATTACTACTGTACAACAAATATATTATGCAGCCTTTGAGTATACGGCGGTAAAAATCTTATAGACCCTATACGAGTATTGTAAGATATGGTAGCTCTAATAACAATCGCAAAGTAATTTTATCGACGCTTGATTCATGAAATTGTGGAGATGAAGATTATGTACCTCCATAAGTACTTAATTAATGTATATATAGTACCATTAAGTATCCGCCTGTAATTTACGAGTAAATAATGGAATAATTATGAATTATTATAATAGCCACTTACCAGGATAATCGTTAACAGATAACACTAATCTCTTGTTAAATTACAACACGGATAACTGAACTAACAAGAGAGTAGCTAATAAGTAGTAACAAGGTATACATTCACGTTTGCGTCTATAGTATCTAGGTAATAACTAAGTAAGTATGTGGGTAAATATGCAAATTAACGTGGCAGATGAAATGACTCAAGTTTAAAGATAAACGATATTATGTACAGATATATACCTACATACCTATAGATTAATATTATGTATTATATTAGGTTGTTCAAAATCAATTACGGATTATTATTTTGGGGGTATTATCTACTGCTTAAGAAAATCTTTTAGGCACAAAAATAAATATGAAGTTGACAAAATATATTATGATATACTGAATAAAGTTACAATTTACATTGCGCTCTCTTAGGCGTTGAATAGACGTTATTAACAAGCAAAGACTTTGCCTGAATAACATCAAGACAAACAAATATGTGAGGTCAATGACCTTGACAGCGCCGTAAAGAGCGTAATGCAATTTTATTTAGTATTTTTTTCGACACTTAATTATTTTTCAGCCTAAACGTCTTTACATAAGAAGAAGATCATATTATGCCCAAAATATCAAAGATTTCAAAACTAAAGACGTACATTTGACAGAAAAATCTTTATACAAGAAAAAGTTACACCATTTTGGTTTTCACCATACCGCAAATGGTACCATCTTGATTTCACCATATTTCAAATGTCAAAATGGCCCCAAAAACCCCAAGAGTGGGGCCATTTAAATGGAGACAGATTTTATACCATACCTCGTCTTTATTATATACGTCTATGCAAAATATCCGTAATTGATTCTGAAGAGCTTTATGAAGGTAAGTAGGTATGTCAATTTCATATCGCTATTTGCTGCGTTTTTCTGCCTGCGTAGTCTACATTCTACAAATCTGTGTTTAGGCATAGTAGAGCTTAGAAAAGTATATTTTTTATTTTATTTTATTTTTAAAGTGCCTAATGCTATTGACCATTTAAAATCTAATGTTTTTTAAATCATTGATTTTATTTTCAGGTCAGTCGACGGTCGTGCCGCCTTTTCAACCAAGAAATTCGCTGAAAAGTACAACCTCGGCGCCCCTGTCGCTGGCAACTTCTACCGCGCTCAGTTCGACGACTACGTGCCTCTGTTGTACAAGAGCTTAGGTGCTTAAGAACAAATAAATATTTATTTATATTTCGTTTGTTTCTCTCACCTGTCATAGAGACACTAGGCTGGCGACGAAAGCCAGGAAATCTCTTGGTAAGTAGGTATGTCTCCTTGCCCTAAAGTCATTGCCAAATACCAAGCTTTTCATTTCCTTTTGAGTATGTAATGTGTCCCCAACGCAGGTAAGCTTATTTTTACAAGCTTTTATTTAGTTTCACGCAGTGATAACTATGGATACGTTAAATGCTTACAAAACTATCTAAATTTTTGTGCCGCAACACATTTGACATTTTTCATTATTGTAACATTTCAATCAACGCCAAAAATTCGTGAAAGGGATGGCATGCTTAATTCAATAGCAAAAAAAGATGACTAGTATTTATCACTACCAATCAAGCGTATTATTAAATAAGCGCGTATATTCAAGTTTGGAATCTCTGGCATTTGACGACACAGAAGGTACAAAATGCGTATAAATTCTATTCGTTCATAGCTATTTACCTTTAACGACATGCTTACAATTTAAATTTTTGACGTGATAACGTCTCATAAATCGATGGAGCCGGCTGCACGCACGAAAAACATGACTCATGCGTTACCTGTTACCCGTTATCGTTACCAAGTACCGTTACCAAGTACCAGCGTTAGCTCGCATTGCCTTTACCTCATTATTATTATTATTGTTGTTGTTGACGTTGTCACGTTCAACTATCGTCAGTAAACCGACTTTACAGACAACCGGTATGTTTTTTTGGGTAATCGGTAGTTTGATAACCATTTTATGTAAGATTAATCAAGATAATAATGGCATGAATGCCTACTATTATTTAGATAAAACTGCATAGGTATTTAGTTTTTTTTTTAATTAATGTTCTAAATAGGAATCGATACCTGGTACTAAGTCCTTACATATGAAATTTGTGTTTTGTCGTACTGGCCACTTTGATCTGAAATATATCTTCTTTGGTTAAGAATTCCAATTTCAAATTTATACCGCTATTTACTCATGCATTTGTGTTTCGAAAACCGTAATCTTTTTTCTTTGCTTCACTCTGTTTACAAAATCGAAAAATTGAAATAACGTATTATTTTCGAGAACGAGTTCCACCGTGGCACCAGTGCTGCAGAAACGGCTCGAAGGATTAATGATGTGTATGGCGGCGGTTCGCAAAAGAAAACACAGTGCGTTTTTGGTTCTAACGTTTTCGTTCTGGAAATTTCGATCTGCAGAACAAGCCCCGTGGACGGCCGGAGACCAAAGTTGATAATAAAGAATTGAAGGCTATTGTGGAAGCGAATTCATCGCAAACCATGTCCGAGTTAGCTGCAGGCTGCGGTGTTAGTGATAAAACTGTTTTATCCACTTGAAGCAAATTGGAAAGGTGAAAAGGCTTCAAATGTGGGTGAAAAGAAAACTCATGAATTGAGTGCAGCAAACCGACAAACGCGCGTCGACTACGACGCGTTACATTAGTCAACCGGCACAATAATGAAGGGATTTTAAATCGAATCATTACCTGTGATGAAAGGTGGATCCTGTACGATAATCGGAAACGCTCATCGCAATGGCTGAACCCTGGTGAACCAGCCAAAGCTCAACTCAAAAAAAGTTACTTGTGAGCGTTTGGTGGACTAGTGCCGGAGTCGTTCACTACAACTTTCTTAAATCTGATCAGACGATTACGGCAGACGTATAGACGTCTGCCGTAATCGTCTGATCAGATTCATTCATTCATCAAGATTTGCAGTTGCTGGCAATAGTGCCAGCAACTGCAAATCTTGATGGAAAAGCTACCTGCTAAACAACCGAGGTTGGTCATTCGCTCGGCCACAGCTGCTTCAGGACAACGTTATACCACATACTGCACAACAGACAGCTACCAAATTAGAGGAGCTTCAATTGGAATGTCTAAGACATCCACCGTACTCCCCGGACCTTGCTTCAACAGATTACTATTTTTTTCGAAATTTGGATAACTTCTTTCATGGGAAAAAATGATGGGGCAGTCAAAGCGCCTTCAAAGATTTTATTGGTTCCTGTCCGAATGGTTTTTTTAGTAAAGAAATCAATGAACTACCTATGAGATGGCAAAAGTGCATAGATAGCAATGGTATATACTTTGATTAAATAAATATATTGTTTAAAAAAATACTTTATGTTCCTCCTTTACAAAACGCCAATTTCATATGTAATGACCTAATACATCTATGGTTTCACCTGTCTCTTTGTGTGTAGGCAAAAATTGTAAGTAAAATTTGACCCGCTTCCCGGTTTCCGATCGAGCTGAAATTTTGCATGCATATATACCTATATCGCGTGACAATGCAACATTATAACATGGACCTGATCTGATGCTGGTGCTGGAAGGTCGCCATAGAAATTCCGCAATAAAACGATGCAACCCTATCGAGTTTGGGCTCGTATAATCTTGACGAGTATTTTGTCTCTATATAGTTTTCATGGTCTGACAATGGAGCTAAAAGATGGTGGTCATAGGAACTTCGTTTTAAAAGAGCAGATTTTGTTTAGTTTTTTTTTAAATCATAATTTATTTTAATTAAAGTTTAATACAACAAAACATCTAGATGTTGGCAATAGAAAAAATTATATCACCTTATTTTAAAGGATTAAAATTATTTAAAAATAATACAAAAGCTTTAAAGAAAAACAAATATATTGTAGTACTCAACACAAGGAAATATTGACAGATTAAATTTACATCTGAATGCGTATTACGTTGCATGTACAACTTTCTCAACAAATATGATGCAAGCAAGGATGTGATGATATGTTACCAAAATATGAAAATATAACAAATTACAATGGTAGCGTTCTACACATACTTCAGAATTTATTGTTACAGACATGACAAACGCATATAGGTCTTTTCAACTTAAGTCATCTTCAGTCTTAAATTTTGTACATCTAAAAAACATTCACAATGTTTCTCCTACAACATATTATAAAGTTTTATTTTACATTACGCAGCCGATTATATACATTTTAAAATATATATTGTACCTTATTTGCACTATATTATGTCGAAATACATCTTAAGTCTTAGCTCTATACAAGATATTCGTTGTACAAAGCCGCTTAAGCTCCCAACTGTTTATACAGTATGGGTACATAGTCATCGTACTGCGCTTGATAGAAGTTTCCAGCAATCGGGTCTCCCAGGTTGTACTTTTTGGCGAACTTGGCAATAGAGAACTTGCCGCGGTTGTCGCCGGATCTGAAATTATTGAAGTTTTTAATATAAATTTCTGTATTGACAAAGGTAAATAAATAGTCTCTAATAGATTCTTAGATTTCGAGAAAATGAAAATGAATAAACCCAATCAAATTCACTTACACAGGTTGTATTTTATAAATGATTGTACTCACATAGTTAGGTACCAACCTAAACATGTGAGTACAATAACTTATTGTGAGTGTGAGTACAAAATCTGGGTTAAAGGGCTCGTTTTAGAGGTCGTCCACCGGCAACTTCATGAGATGAGCTAATGGACAGAGGCGACCAATAACCACCAGGAGAACCATCTGTTCCACGAAACTTGGCTGATAAATCTCGGTATATATATATAATTTTAAACTTACGTGTTGGGGAGCCGGGGCTCGTCGAAGTTGAGTTTCCCGGGCTGCTTGTAAACGAGAAACACGTAGCGGTGCAGGCCGGTGCCATGAGGCGGGCCGGAGCCGACGTAGGCCGACAGGGTCTCGCCCGCGCCCACGTTGGTACCGGGCACGTTGCCGACTAGCCAGTGGTGCCATTCACGAAACTTGGGCTCGGTGCGGGAAGGAGCGTCGGGGTCTGATAGAGAATTCCAATTATAAGAAATGAAACAATTTTTTATTTAACAAAGTCATGCTTAGACATTAATTGAAGTAACACGGAGAGACAAAAAAGGAAGGTTTCTACCTAATGGGCTTCTGCCCAAACAGTTTGAAGGACCTGCAGGTTGCAACTTAACCCCTATTAATAATTATGCGATCCATCTGCTTTTTTAACCGACTTCCAAAAAGGAGGCGGTTATACGTTCGGCTTATATGGACACATGTAGTGATTTAGACTTTTCTGAAGTAGTCCAGGTATATACTACCAAAAATAAAGATTTTGCACCAAGGTATACCCTGGATACAAAGGTTCTGTAAAGAACTCCTGAGTCGTTAACATTTTTGGGCAGTCCGGCTTTGTATAAAGAACAGAAAGCATTTGAGACTATGTCAATTAAAGTAATCATCATCAATCACCGCCTTCATCACACCATATACCATCACATTATGATGATAATAGGTACTTCTCATAGTCACGTTTGTCGAAGCATTTTCTAAATCTATAATAAAATGTCTAATTATCATCACTAGTGATTGTTTATTTGGTCTGATTGTTTATTATAGATCGGTAATGCTTATTTGGGGAAATAACACGTCCTCTCAGAAAACCGGCATAAAAAACGCTCGAGTTTATTTTGCTGAGAGAGTGAGAATACGGAGGCTTTTTTGTATTAATAACTTTCTTAAAATGTGTTAATATTAATAAATATAACTAAAAAGGGTTTTATTTTTAAACAAAAAATTAAAACCGACTGCCAGAGTAAAAACGCACAAAAAGTATGAAATAAAACTTCTTTTCCAAATAATTCCCCTTTTAAATTCGGCAAAAAGATAGTAGAGTAAATTTAAGCCGAATTTAAACGGGGAATTATTTAGAAAATAAGTTTTATTTCATACTTTTTTGTGCATTTTTACCTTTTCTCGTGGTTTGTTTTTAAATTACTAGTTTGTGAACTTTACTTTTAAAAGTTCTCTTTTCACTGGATGAATAAAACTTGAGGTATAATTCTAACAACTTTGTTGATACATCAATAATTTGAATATTATATTACCAGTCATTGCCAGAGTGTAGAACGTGTCTGGTGAGGCCTCCCACGAGATGGTCGGGACATCCTTCACTTGCGTGGGCGTCAGCTCGTTGCCTTCCTTCACTTCCACACCACTGGGGTACTTCACCTACAAAAGGAACAGATAGAACGTTAAAACTTTATAGAGGTTTTGAAAAACTAAAAAACGCTCTGCCTTATAAGCGTCCTCAATACATGAAAAGAGCGTGCGTTGTGTTTCACCGAGTGAGGGTGGCGGAGCATGGACGGATGGAGGACACGGAGGGCATGGACTTGGTGTTGCGTTTAGATCGTATTCTATATATTCCATTACCTACGATCATTTATTTTTTATTATAACATGCAAATCTAAATTAATATTTTAAAATTTAATAAAAAATACCAGTTTTACAGAAACCACTTGATGTAAGCCTTATCAAACAACAATGAATCTTAGTCATAGCCAAAACAAATTAATTTATAATTTATGCAGTTTCAGCTCTACATTTCATTATCAACGGAAATGTCATAATCTAGGCATTGTTACTTTTTGAATAATTGTATGATATCCACATAATTGCTCGTGACGCTTCGAACTATCTAATGAATGTATAAAGAATAATCTACGTCTCTGATTCTAAGAAGACTATGCGCAAAATATCTGACCATTATGTCTGGCCTTCGGGCGAGCGATATCCTCATTCAATGACCAACTGACACTGACAATCTACTTGCCTATCATTGACTCTGGTTTTTTACACGTTACATTCAGTTTCAGGCGGTAAATTATGCCTTCCGTTATCTATGATCAAATTAGAATGTAATGAGCTTGTTCGTGCCAGTAATTGAGAATAATGCGACGATCTAACTAATTAAGTTTTCTTAAACAGTATACCTAATTGGTACAGACTACAGATACTGCTTTGGAAAAATCATGAAATATTCCATTAATATAATATTTTATTAATTCATGAAATGTTTATATTTTAATAAATTTATTCCAATCAATTCGTTAATTGGCATTAGGTACTTTTAAATTATGTATTTACGCTGGTGTTAATTTTTCTCACAACGTGGCAGACGAAGCAAAGCATTTTCCAATGTGAGTGTACAATGGTGTTACCATTGTGGAATGTGGATACCCCGAAATTATATTATGTGCCTTTTGGATATGGATAAAAAATCTGAGGCTTTTGTATTGAGGTATAATTTAGATTTAGCGTCGGATGTAAAACTGTGGAAATAATATTATAACACAGGTCAGTCACATCATACAGATACGGTACTGTTAGACAACACTCCACAGTTGCCTTTTTCAAAAAGATTTATTATACAAACTGAAATAGTAATGAAATAGAAAAACGAAATAGTAATTATAGAAACAACTGCAGCGGTCGGGAGATGGAAACGGAGTGTCCTATGGTCTGGGACTTAGGATATAGGATGACAGGAGAAATGCAGTATCAGCAGATGGGAAAGCTAGGGTGAGCATATTAGCATTCAGGAGCGGGATATAACAGTACGATATCTGTACTTTGTGTTTCTAAAGAGATTCATTCAGTCATTATTATCAATTTATTCACTTATCAGTCCAGCGAAAACCCGATAGATGCTGTCCAAACGACAAATCCAGTTTCAACTTCCAAAAGACGCTTTCACACTTTCTAACATTACGCAAAAGTTAGTTCGATATAACCTACCTGTATTGTTTTTGAAGGTTTCATTTATTTAGTAAGTAACTTATCTATTAAATCCATAAAATGCATAATCATATTTTTGATATTAAAGTCATATTTTTGAAAAAATGTATTGGAAAATAATAAAATCCTAAAAATAAGCTCTAATCTAAGTTTTTCGCTCACAATTGCTTCCCAGAAATTGTTTCTTACTAGCGATAATATCGAATGGTGCAATAATACAGGTGTAATTTTTTCAGTCTATGGGTTCCAATCCTGGCTAGGAAAATTGAAATGATGCCGTTTAAGTTTTCATCAAGTCGGACTCGACATTCCGTTGGGCTAAATTGCTATTCCTAATTTGTTTTAGACTTCTCTTACAACGCCCAGAAGAATAATATTGATTATATTTTTTCATATAGATTCATTCATATTGATTAAAATATATGCTAAATCCAACCTCTTTATTAAAGTTAAAACCTTTTTTCTCTTCTATAAGTCAAACGAGTGTGAAAATTATTTCAGTATTTTAAGTAAGACAAGACTCGGTTTCAGGGTTTGCAAATTTTGTCTCAAACACTTATTTATAGCGATTTTCTATCCGATTTCAATATTCACCGGTCGGCGCGATACCCCCTTGTCGCCTACAAAATCATAATGGGACTTGACGCTCAAGGTCACTGTCGTTATATAGAGTCGCTTCGCTTAATAATTCGCTGTCGCTTAATAATTAAAAAATAGACGTGAAAATTGTGATTAAAGTGAAAAATATGACGCGTCGCGTCGGTGCGACTGCGCCAGAGGCTAGTGTGAGTGTATCCTAATGATAAAAACAAGTTTGTGTTAATGTTAGGACAAGGATAAAATACTTTGCTTGCTGTCATATTTTATCCTGAAGCCGATTGAGTAGAGAAATTACCACAGATTAAAGAAAGCTAGGACCAGTAAACAGCTACATAGTAAATTTTCGATTTCATTGCACTGCTACAAGCATACGGTGTGTCCACAATTCTCCTATCGCGTATCTATCGCGTATATCGTATGACATTGTTAACTTGTCAAAAACAATTTTGTGATGAACTTTTTGTGCAGGCGGCAAGACCAAAACGTCTTCTGGCTGAGTAAATACAGTACGTAGAAACAGTCGCGATTGTTTCTTCATTATTTAGCAATCACAATATAAAAGATAAAAAGTAACCTATGTCCTTCCCCGTGGTCTATTCTATATCTCTGCCGAATTTCATCAAAATCAGTCCAGTACTTTCGGAGTCTATTCAATGCAAACAAACCTTACATCTTTATAATATTACTATAGATTAAGTATATTATAGTTTAAAACAGCAATAGAATCAACTTACCGAGATCAGCGCCGCCGGGGCTTTGGGTACCACGTCGGGAACTACAGCGTTCGCTTCGAAAGATTTCGCTACCGTCGCCATTGCTCTTGATAACACCCTAAAATTGACCATAGTGTTGTCTGCTAATAAAAAAAGAAGCGCAATTCTTAGAAGGGCCATCTCGTAGGTACGTTCACAACGGACACGACAACACGACAATAACGCGGCCGCTAACTGAACTAGCTTTTATAGCGTTCGTAATAATTGCCACAAACCGGTATAAGAGAGCAAGCACAATAACTAACACTTAACCATAAGAGCTCTATTTACAGTGCAGTTTTTTCTGTCGCGACCACAAAAAAAACACTCGGGGGTACGAGGGCTAGCTAATACAGCAATCTGCTCGGTTTCAGAAATGTCATTATAGAATTCAAGAAATTCTTGAAATGTGGTCGAGTCGAGTGGTAAATACTTTATTTTTCTTTGTGGAACATACTTTTTGAATGGCACTGGCCATTTTTACCCATAGATCATTTTGCCCTATCCAATTAAAGTGTATTATCAGAACAACTTGAGCTACAACTGAGTGTAAATAAGTTCAGCTTTTTTATTTATTATGACATCTCCTTTTGTATAATAACTCCCCACACCGATTTCGATGACGTTGGCACCAGTCCAGTTAAGCAGGAGTAATTTTATAGTAACCAAGTGTGTGCGCAGTGCACAAGCGCACTCTCTCTTCCTTTACTCCGTAACCCAGTGGGGCGGATAACCGACACGACTGGCGAGAGATCAGGCGCAGGTCCTACTTTTTACATGCCCATCCGACACATGGATCATCTTTCTTGTCAGACATTCAGGTGATCAGCCTGCATTATCTTAACCAAACTTGGAAACAACTTTTTTTTGTTGTTCCAATGCGGGAATCGAACCCACGACCCCCGAGTCGAGAGCCAAGCTCTAACCACTAGACCACGGAGGCTGTCTTTTATATAATACATAGATTTCGATTATTTTGAGGATATGATTGATGATGATTTTATCCTACATGAAAGTCTACCATTTTTTATATTACACAGAATGTAAACCTAGATAACTTATTCAGTTTAAAAATCCTCGTAAAGTAGTGTTGAAAATTTTTTACTGACTGTATCTACCTAATTCTAAAGAATACAACCTTTTTCAGCATGAACTAATAAATTATTGTCTGTTCTCGAATCAATTACTCCCCTCCCCCTTAGGCCTACAATTTCTATGCCCAGGGCAGGGTTTGGAGATTTAAAAAAATCTGAACGCACTTGTAACTCCTCTGGTGTTGCAGATGTCTAAGTGTGCAAACGAATCACCTTATGGTAAGAAATTATTACAACTTCATATCATCAGGCGATCCGTTTGCTTGTTTCCAGATCTATTCCATGTTTAAAGCGATTACCACCCATCATAGACATTTGCAACACCAGAAAAGTTACAACTACGTTCCCGATCTTTAAAACCACCAACCTCTGATGGTAAGAAAGTATAACAATTCCTAACCACCAGGCGATCGGTTTGCTCGTTTTCAAATTTATTAGTAAGAGCTTTAACAATTTCATACTAATGGGTGATCCGATTGCTCGTGTCCAGATCTATTCCATAGTTAAAACGTTTACTGCCACTCATGGACATCTGCAACACCAGAAGGGTTGCAAGTGCGTTTGCGAGCTTTGCATGAGGAAGGTATCGGTGCTAAAAGCTTCATCTGAGATATTTGACCCATCTAACAATTTCAATTGAACAACATCAATTCCAAAATTTGTTCAAAGGAATTGTATAACCCTGATGGACCCCTGTATACGCTTACAATAATAAGTTGACTCAACTCTATGCAGGCTACTTCAATTATTTGTTCAGTGGAGAGACTCACAACATCTTTACATTCTTTGAATTTTAATTTATTATTAATTAATATTAATGAGCCGCCCCTAATGGCATTTTCTCTACTAAACAAATTTGCTACCTGGTGCTCATTGAAATTGGAAATGACCATGTTGTCTGAACCAATATTCAGATAAACAAATAATATCAATGTCAAATTCCTTTAAAAATAACTCAATTTCAAGTTCTTTGTCTACCCTACCATTCCTTGTAAATTTTGATGCACCAGATATGATTTATTATTTAATGCAATGAAATTTTTTAATTATCGGTAGGATTTTGTATTTTACATTTTAAACTTAAATTATTTCTGCAAGAAACATTCTCTATTGTCTTATTATCTAATTTAAAGAAGTATTTGGAACATATTTCAATTCGTTAACACTTTAATTAGTATTCTACTCAATAAAACCTATATATATAGGGTATAGAGACTATAAACCATATAAACTTTAAATCATAGGGCACGGAAAAATACCTTTTCGCATGCCGTGTGTCAGCATGCGACACTTGTGGGGGTAGCTGTCAATGCTGTGATACAGAAACGCTCAACAGGTTAAGGAAAAGTAAACAATAATATATTTTTTATATTTTCAATATTAAACAAACATTCTAGAAGTTCTGTCATTTGCTTTTTGTTTAGTTTTCCTCTTTTCCCTACTAGAATAATTATTAATGTGGTATTAGGACAATATTTCTTAGTTATTAAATTAATCCCTATTTACTATTTCTTTGTAAGTGGCTCCGGGCATATTTAAAAAATTAGAAATTTAAATTTTTATTATTAGCTAAAGCATTGCAAGTAACTTTGTGGTTACAGCCCAACCTAGTGTAATTTGTGACACATTTCCAGATATAGTGGCACATAAAAATCTATCGAAGTGCGATATAATTGTACCTAACGTTTTCTATAGAAACTCATAAAATGATTTTAATATTTATGTACGACAGATATACTAAATCCATTACGTAATTTTTATTAGAGAAAGCCTAAAGGTTTAAGTTTTCGCACCGGGTTAGTAAAAAAAGTACCTATAGGTAAGATTTTAAGGAACAGATTATTTATATATATTTTATGCCACTGAATTATCTATTAAATTAGGAATCTAAAAACTAAAATGAACTTTAATAAAACGAGGTACTACATTAACTACATAGCAATATCTTTTATGCAAGCAAGTTTTGTAAATGTGTATAAAAAGTTAATAGCTTAACTAAAAACAACACAGCGGTGACTAGGAGTTTCTTGTGCTAAAATACATTAATAAAATTAATGGAAAGCTTGCAAAAAAACTATTTTATTACCTACCTTATGATTCTACCGGTAAAAGTTTGCATAGATAATAAGTAGTACTACTGAAACTATGATAAATCTGACATCTGTATTCTGTAGTACCTACTATTATGAAATCTGACTTACGACATGAAAAAAAAATTTTTTTGTTTTTAATTTTATTAATTTTAGTTGTATTACAATATTTTGATCTTGGATATTTGATATCGATATATCGTTATAAAATATATCGCCAAAAAATATCGATTAAGCGAATTGAAAATATCGATATATCGATGTATCGATATTATTCACAAGCCTACGGCTTGGGATACAGTACAGGTAGCAGCACGAAACTCTAGCGCTAACCGTTATTGCGCAGAAGTCAAAAATTAGGTCTCTCAGGGGGGCTAGAGGGACGAAGGGTGCTCGTGCGTAGCGCCGATTGGCTAGCCAGTCGCACTCCGTCCCCCGCCGTGATACGACGCTCCGCGGTCTTCTGACTGTACAGTCGCGTTCTAAAATCATAGCTCAGAGGATGACCTTGGAGATTATGATGATGATGACGCTGCTAGTGATGATGACCGGAGCAGCCCTGAGTCCGGGCCTTCAAGGAGCAAAAGGCTCTGTCGAGACAGCTCCATTGTGACACACGATGATTTAATGGAAGGCGTGACACCATTATCTGATTCAGACTAAAGATGGGCGGCATAAACAAATGTGTATAAATTTTGTTGTCTTGTTCAGAAAACTTGTTTTATTAATTATTATATTAAATAAAAATTGTCAAATTCTATTATATATTTTTTTCTACTCCCCATAAACTTAATCACTCGGTAGTGTACAAAGAGTACATTTAAATTATTTTATTAAAATTATAATTGTATTGCGTGCGCGACTGTACCCATGCGCAGCTATCCCCTCTACATTTCGGTCAGCGCTAAGCATACGTGTCGCTACTTGTACAATATTATTTGTTCTGTTTTTGGTTGTGTCACAATATGTAAATTAAAATCTAAATACATAAGATTAAACAAACTAAGAATTTACACTACATACTCAACACAAAATAAAGTTAAAAGAAAAAGACGCTTGTTGATACAATTCTTCTTCTTTTTTTGGCAATCGCGGTTGCAAAGGTTTTGCACCATTCTGCTAGTGTCGAGTATTTACAGAAATATTTTCGATTTTGATTATTTTTTTACATTAAACGAATTACCTATTTGATTTATAATAATAGCACTCAATACCAAAGATAAAAGTCAAAACAAAAGTAACTTGATTTGCACTTGACAGCAGAACTTTTTTTTCGCTGCCCAAAAAACAATCCTCATTATATGATCCCCTCCCTCCTACAATTCCTCGCTCTATCAACCTTAAATCTGTTCTGTGTTTTGTAAATACTCCTTCTACAGAAACTTTATGTACATACCTATTAACAAAAGAAAACTGTGGTACTGACCTTAAATGTTTGTGTTTGTTCTAGGTTTTAGATTATTCAACAGACTTCCTCCTGTACACCGTGCCCTTGTTTATTCATAAAACCCACTCATAAGGCAGAGTTTTCGTCAACACAACACATTGGCGAATCACTAAAGAGCCACTTTAAATAATAAGAAGATGAAGAACTTTTTTCAAATGGCAATGATCCCCGCATTCCGTTTTACGTAGTTGTTAAAAAAATATGGATATTAATATGCTAGACAATAATAAATATTAATATCTACGTGAAAATTAATGAAAATCGTTTTTTTCAATATAAAAATACAGACTAAACATTTTTTTGGTATTTATATTATTAAATATTAGATTTTTAAAAAGAAATATGGAGGGAATGTATAATCAATAAATCCGTTCTTTGTAGAAGTGTAAACGAAACGTTATTTTATTCGTTCTTTGTCGTGTAGATGACGCTTAAAAGTTGAGTAAGTGATCTCAAAAACGTTATCAATTGAGACGGTCTTGAGATCATACTATGAATAAAGATCATCTTGAGAAGCTAATCGATACTTTAGGCCCGTATACTGATAAAGTCGATAACGATATTTTTTGTGCTGTCACAGCCCTAATTTTTTCTACAGTGTAGCTGGTTTATAAATTAAAAATGCATAATTTCAGGATCAGTTTATCCGCACATATTTTATTGTAATAAAGAATAACAAATTTAAACAAAAGTTTGTTATTATACACTGGCGGGCACATCATTAACTGCATCATAGTGGAAGATAACTTTCAATGAAATATAATTAGTGAAAGTGCAAACTATTTTGATTTATTTCAATGATAATGCTAAGACTGGTTCTTGATCTGATAAAAAATCAATTCATGTGTGTATAGGTCAACTTTTCTCACTAAAAGAATCAAATCACTACTTTTGTAGCTATTTGGAATGAAACAGTGAATTGAACAAAAACGACTTTATTATGAAAATTTTACAATACTAAGAAAAGAAAAAGTTTAATTTTGTTTTTAATACACCTCGTATTACCTCCTCTTGCCCTAATAACTGATTCAAGTCGGTTTCGCATCGACCTGATCAGTGTTTTTAAAAGATCTTGCGGAGTATTGTCCCATTCTTGTGACAATGCAACTCTGAGCTCCGCAACCGTTGTTGGGACCGGATTTCTTGTAAATACAGCTCTTTTTAGGTTGTCCCACACGTGTTCTATCGGATTGAGGTCTCGGCTATGTGCTGGCCAATCCATTGAAAGAATCTCAACCTGAGTAAAGTATTGCTCAACTTGTCTCGCTGCGTGCGGAGGAGCATTATCCTGCATCAGAATGAAGTTTACGCCTGTAAATCCGCTAAAAGGTACCACATGAGGGTCCAATATCTCCGTTATATAACGATGTGATGTTAAACCACGGTTACCACGGCCATGTGTGTCTGCGTCAATAAACACAAGTTCAGTTCGAGCGTCCATCGATATGCCGCCCCAAACCATACAAGACCCGCCTCCAAATGAAACCCTCTCTAGACTAGTCTGTGACCATCAGCACCATACAAACAAGTCCTACGCTCATCAGTGAATAATACGGAAGCACATTGCTCTTCAGTCCAATTTAAGTGTTCACGAGCAAATCTTAGTCAAGCTTGCCTGTGAGCTGCAGACAATTTTGGTCCATTTGCGGGTCTGTAAACTCGGGAAACCGTAGACTGGTTTACATATAAATCTGCAGCAATTATTCGTTGTCTAGGCCTTGCTGCACTAGAGCAACAATTTGTGGGGCTTTTTCGGACGATACGTCCATATTCGTGAGAGAAAAACGTGTTTAAAATGAAAACAGACTAGCAATTAAACAATTAGTAACGATAATTCAACATGTAACAAAACAAAAAAAATAACCATCAATCACAACATTATCGTAACAACGGGTTAATATTTAGTAAATTGACAAGATTTCTTCCATAGAATATTTTCATTTGTGACAGTACCATATTTAAATTTGATTTTGTTTTTGTGTTTATAAACCAGCCTTTATTTTCCAATACCAATAAATGTAAAAAGTTTGCATATTTCATAATAAAATTATATTGAATCTGTTCTTGCTCTATGATGCAGTTTATTTGTCCGCCAGTGTATTTGAATAATTATTTTTTAATAATTTGATTTTTTTTTATGTGTTTAGTGAATTATTGTTATGAAGAAAAACAAAATTGCAATATTGCAAAACGAATATGAAATAAAAGTTTTTATAAATGCCTACTTTTAAATATTACCCTAAGTGGCAACACTTATTGACCGACAATTTTAGGCAAAATAATACTTACAGATGGAAAGTGATGTTTTTCTTTTGTTTATCACAAGTATCCGATCTCTTTTTACAGTAAAAAACACAGCAATTCGGCATTTTAGCTCCGGTTCGTCCCGCCTCACTATGATTTGCCAAATAAGTCAATAACGCGCGGCAACTTTTTAGTTTTATTTATGACCGGCGGTCACGTACCTTTGGCAGCGAGGAACGCCTGACAATAGCTACCCCGGTTGGATTAATGGTCTAAGGTTAGTGATTTAAAAATAAGATTAATTTAGCTTTTAATAATTATTGTTCTAACTAAAATTATTTGATAAATGATATATAATAATTGTTTTTATAGGTTTCCGAAAAGTAATACAATAAGAATATTATGGTTGAAAGCTATATTTGAAGAAAATATAAATCCTCGTCAAGAGAATCGCAGATTTTGACCAAAGTTTGAGTATAAATAAGTATACATATTTCTTTGTTATTTATTTCTATCCCGTACCATAGATATATTTTTTTATTTACATATGGCATCGGCTTATAACCATTTGCCAGTGTCAAGTTAAAAAGGCGGGAATAGAACTTTCGTTTCAATTTTCAACACCGTATTCCTAAATCGTCAAGTCTAAAGTCTAGTCAAAGTCCAAATAAATGGTCAGTGCAGTCAATGAGTCAAGTCAGTCGATTCAGTAAAGTGGTAGAGCTTTACTGAAAGTTCTTAGGGAGTTTTGGAGGACACACAAAATAGCACGTTTTAAGAAGTATACAACGTCATCCATTGTATTCCCCGGCAAAACTCCCGTGTGTAAGATTTTCAACTTTATTGTGGTTTGTGTATGTTTCACATATTTTGGTAAGCTAAACTTTAAACATTTTGTTATAGATGCATTAAGATGCAGATTATTAGTACTAAACCAATTTACTATTTCAGAGAGAGTATTATTTACCCCGTCATAGTCCAACTGCTGTCGGTTCACTTTAAAAATAAGTGAATTATCGTCAGCAAATAACACTATCTCTAGTATATCTTTAACAAGAAAAGGCAAATCGTTTATGTAGATCAGGAAAAGGAAAGGCCCTAAAATTGATCCATGTGGCACATTTTGGCTACAGATGACCACTTGCCATTCACTTTAACCCTTTGTGACCTGTTACTTAAATAAGATTTTAACAGTGTGATTTGCCCCTTACGCCATAGTGGTAGTCTAGTTTCCTAATCCATGGAGAATAGAATTATGGAGTACCATCTCTATACATGAAAAGTGTCCGTAAAATAGCGTTAAATAGGGGGCGCTACAGACGCAACTGTTCGACTTTCAAGTTTCAACTCTAATGTATTAACGCAGAGTTCTATTTTCAGTGCTCTGAATTTTCGTTTGTCGCACCGTCGTTCCGGATTCCGGAGCATAATATAATCCCAGCCTTAGAGCATTAATCCTGTCAATCCAACCGGAGACCGCCGGTCATACCGGTTATATAAAACTAGTTGCCGCGCGTTATTGACGAATTCGGCAAATCACAGTGAGGCGAACGAACCGGAGTTAAAACTGCCAAATTGCTGTGTTTATAATGTAAAACGAGATCGGAAACTTCTGATAAAAAAAAGAACAACGTTACATTCCATGTAAGTATTATTTTCTCAAATAATGCAATACGTAAGCAAAAATCCAAAACAAATTTTCAGACAATAAGTGTTGCCACTGAATCGTACAAGATTCTAACTTAGGGTTATGTTTAAAGGTAGGTAGTCATTTTTAAAAACATTTATTTCATATTCATTCTTGTTATTACTTTTTCTAAATGAAGAAACATAACTAATTAATTAGTTTACTATTTGCAATTTT
The DNA here is from genome assembly GCA_037179445.1 of Phengaris alcon alcon. Taxonomy (NCBI): domain Eukaryota; kingdom Metazoa; phylum Arthropoda; class Insecta; order Lepidoptera; family Lycaenidae; genus Phengaris; species Phengaris alcon. Next base: position 265,433 of record JAYRCH010000497.1, on the reverse strand, counting down.
GTTTTTCTTCATAATATTGTCACTAAATACATAAAAAATTTGCAATTGCACAATAATTATATTATCTAACTTTTGTTTAAATTCGTTACTCTTTACTAAATAAAATGTGTGCGGATAAATTTATCCTGAAATTATACATTTTTAATTTATAAACAAGCCACACTGCAGAAAAACTGAGGGTACAGCACAAAAAATATCGATATCGACAATATCAGTATGATTATATTCTGACTATTAATTTTTCAGATTTTCTAAGGATAACATGATTCGGGATGATTCGGATTTTTTGGATCGATCGATTGGATTCGAGGTTGTGCAAATCATATTTCGTTGACTAAGTGTACGAGAACAATTTGCTCACAGCATTTTGAAGCTTCATGTTTTATAGTACAACCGGATAACAAGAGGGGATATATTTTTAATACGTATTTACTATAGCATACTAAGCGAAATTGTAAATTTAATATTGTAGTAAAATAAAAATCTGTTTAAATTATTTGTCTCAAAAAAAACTCGTGTTTTTAAAATCTTTATTTTTGTACATAATTTTTAATTATAATATAATTTTTTATATTATATTACGTAATGACGGTGTTTTACCTGTAAATAAAACACATTAAATACTTACCTTACTTGAAGCTTACTGATATGAGACCTGTTTGTTATCGCCTGGTGGGAAAAAGACGCCAATGTGAAGGCATATTATACATTAGAAGAGCTTAGAAAATAGGAATGTAAAAAATACTTTACTAAGATCAATACATTTATTGATTTGTACTAATTAATAAAGTATAAATTAATTACACAATAAAGTATAAGTAAATATAAAATCAGTTTGTAGGGCTTAATAATTGAGCCAAACTTGTTGATTTACCTGTGCGCGACGACTTTACTTCTCTGCGATAAAAACGCGAGAAAAGAGGTAAATTATCAACACAGTTTTTAGACGCTACGGCAGAGCGAATACTTCCTGGAGGGGCAGTAATACCTGCTTCACGAAATACAGTTTTTACCCAACCAGCAAAACCGTTCTGGAGGCCGGCTTAGGGTTTCTTCTTAGATTAATGAAAAGATTATGTAAATTACATTCTTTCCGTTTTTCTTTTAATAAACCAATGGTCCGTTTAACCCAAAAAACAGGATCTAAATTTCTGGAACTATTGTTTGAAAATATCTTCCATCCCGACTGTCTGTAGTTCGCACTATCAGTTTTAGATCCGTAAAGAGGCCAAAAACAAATCGAGTCTTCATTTACAGTGAAGTGTTCTGAATCAACCGCTAATAATGTCAAGTCATGGACTCTTCGGCCTGAGCATAAAAGGAGCAAGGTGGCTGTATGTCGACAAGTTTGGAAAACATTGTTTTTATCGATAATTTGCTTTTCCAAATGCTTTCTAGAGACTGGTTTATTTGCAGCGATCGACTTAAGCATATGATTTACCAGAACATGTGAAGATAATTTGCCCGCATCTTCAACACTGCACAATGTCGACACGACCAACTTGTGTACTAATATAGTATTGTAAGCTAGACCATCAATAAGATGAAGATCAGCTAAATATTTTGCCAGAACAGATCCCGACGGATGAGTGGCATTTTCTTTATTAGTGAGGCACCATCTGAGCCAGCGGTTGCACGCCACTTTGTAAGTTTTTAGTGTCGATGGACGTCAATAGTTTTTTAGGAGATTAAGGTGGTTTATATTCCAGTCCTTTAGATCCTCTGTCCACCCCCACATTTTCCACACCTGCAATTCCATGTCTTGGGTTCCTGCTGGGGGATGACCTGTCGCAATGTCTATTAAATTCAGGTGTAGATTCTGTATGGTGAACTACTCTGCTAACTTCTGCTACTGCTCGGGTTCTTAGATCCGCCCTCGAAAATACTCGTTCCCATCTCGGGACTACCAACAGATAGAACCCTGTCGCCTTGTTCAAGTGCATGAGCACCTTGGGAACTAGATAAGGTGGCGGGAACACCCAAGCGAGGGGATAATTCCAGGTTCGGGAGAACGCATCGTGATATATCGCCTCCTGATCCGTTTGATCCAGACTCACATAATTGGAAACTACTTTCGACGTTTCGCTTGCAAAGAGATCGATCATCGGTGTTCCGAATTTCTTGAACAGGTTCTCTGTGCAATGAGGTAATGATGTCGTGATAAATGATCTGCATGACTGTTGTACCTTCCCGGAAAGTGGTGTACCTGTGGTGTAAGTCTAAAAGGTGAAATATTTCTTTTGTCAACTGGAGCAACGGTAATGACCCCCTCGTTTTGTAAATAAAACACAACAGTCTTGTTATCGCACTGTAGGAGGACTGTGGATTTCTTTATCTTGTGACATAGACTTTGGAGTGCCTTTAACACCGCTAACATTTCTTTTTGGTTGCTGTGCAAATTTTGTTCTGGACCTGTCCACATTCCACTCAAAAGATATTTTCTCCAATTGGGCTCCCCAGGCTACGTCCGAGGCGTCCGTAGTTATGAATTTTGTTGGAGATGGAAAATGAATTTGTGACGACAGGTCGCAATTGGCCATCCACCACTGCAGTTCCATTTCTACTGTGTTTGGCAACTGATGCACGGCAGTAAGCGGGCTCTTCATGGCAACGTTTAAGAACACGAGAGTGTCTCGAAAGTGTAGTCGTCCCCTCGGGATCACAAACCGAGTAAAATTGAGGAGTCCGACAAGACTTTGCAACTCTTTTAGGTGTATTTTTTGAGTTTGAAGGATTACGGAAATCTTTCTTTTTAGGTTTATCACCTTCTCTAACGGAAGAGATTTTACATTGCGACATGGGTCCCATTGAAAACCCAGAAAGGTCAGACATTTGGACGGAGTCAGCGTTGCCTTTTGGAAATTGATTTGAAGGTCTTGAAGGATTTGAAGGAATTGATATTGAAGTCTTTCCACTACAATTTGGATATGTGATTTTAGTATATGGTAATTTTGATTGTCCACCAAGAAATCGTCTAGGTATACTATGACGCGTATACCCTGTTCCCTTAGAATTTATTGAGCAATCCAGTTGCTTAAACAGGCAAAGACCCTTGGGGCCGTGCTGAGGCCAAAGGGAAGACACGTCATTTGAAGAATTTCCTTGTCGTAAATCAGGCGTAGAAATCGTCTGTGAGAACGAGCGACTGGTAGATTGAAGTAGGCCTGGGACAAATCCACTTTGCACAACCAATCGTTCAATTGTGGGAAGTCTGGGACCCTGTTCGCATTTATTAACCTGAATGGTTCGGTTAGTACATATTCGTTCAACTTGCTCAAGTTGAACACTGGACGGTGAGAGCCGTCTTGTTTCGAAACGAGAAACATGCTCTAAATGAAGCTGGGGGAAGATCGAACTACTTCGAGAACTACCTCGTCCTTCATCTTTTGATTTGCCTTTGACATTGCTTCGCACTTTTTTGTCACTAGGCAGGTGCGTGTCATGTCGGGGAGGCGAAGAGGAGGTTTCTTGTAAAAAATGCGATAACCTTTTATTATTTTTAAAAGAAAACGTGGTGCCTTCAACGCCCTCCAATGACTGTGATACGCACAAAGTCGGCCCGCTTGGAATCTTGAGTCAGAATCTTCTCTTACCTGAGTTGGATTCTCTATTAATAGGCCGTTTTCTATTGTCCTTCGCATGCTCAAGCCGTACCGCTGGCTACCGGTCGACTCGTTGTCGAAAGGAACTACGGTTAGCTTTATTGATACGCCATGCGTTAGAGTTTTCGTGAGAACCCTGCGAGGGATAACTTGTGTACCTTCCCTGCGAGGGTTGGTATTTCTGTAACGGTCGTGTGTGTTGAGAGCCACAGCAACCTTGAGATGTGCCCTGCGAGGGCGCATGACTATTTCCCTGCGGGGGATGATTAGAGCCGTTATTAACTACCTGCAAGGTAGTTCCAAAACTTTTTAGTTTTATCAAAGGCATAAAAGCTTTCTTAACGCCACCTGCCTTATCAAGAACTCCCGATAGCAATTCAGAATTAAAAAAGTTTTTAGTTGGAGGAGGGATTTTGCGTAAATATGATATGTTTAGTGGATCACGTGCATATTTTATGATCCTATCTCGGCGCATCTGTATCACCTCAGCTCTGTGACCACAAACGAGCTGAAAGAGGTCGGCAGAAACAGACGCATAATCGCCGCTTGTAAATAATTCCTTAACCTTTGTATGCAAAGAATCGACATTTAGATTTACCTCATCTTTAGCCCAAGATAAAAGTAAGTTTAGAGTCTGTTGCAGAGCATCGCGCTGTTTTAGCAAACAAAAGGTAATACCGGCGTAAGCTTTATCCGCGTAAGCTAAATGACGTAGACTATCATAAGCTTTAATCTCATCGTTAGCTTCTAAATCAGTAAAACCTGGCGTATGATTATACCGCTTTTGCACTTCTGCATAGCGAACTTCGCTCCATTCATCTTTATCAAAATATTGAATTTGTTGCAGCAAATTAAGAAACTTTTCAGATGCCTTTGGTACCGAAGGCTCCTTTAATTTAACTTCAATATCAAAATTAAAATCTAACTTGGCATTATTAGTATGTTCTTCATCATAAAGACTACCACAAACTTGATCGTCAATAATATTATCGCTATAATAGTCACTGTCGAGGTCTACGTTATCAATAACTAAAGGCGAATAGCTTTTATCTACGTGATCGTGGTTGTATCTAAGATGCCTTTTAAGTTCGCCTACTTCCTGTGTCAATTTCAAAAGCTCTATCCTTGCGTTTACGGTGGCGCTGTCGCCGTTTCTTCGTACAAGAAGATGAGGAAGAGGAAGATGAAGAATCCGAGCTAGTGACGTAGTTGGCGGTACTCGGGCCTGGTTTATCTACGACCGGGTCAACTTCATCATTAGTTTTTTCCATGCTAAAAACGAAACCTAATATTAGGATATCATGCAAAAAGCTTGAAAATGTAAGATATGAACGACAAACAAAAGTATTCCTTGACGGTAGTTAAAAATATTTGAAAACCATAGAAAGATTTGTGTTTTACTAAAAATACGTACTTAAAACTAAAAAGCACGAACGTAAAAAGCATTACCACTATGCATTACATTATAAATAGTTCTAATTATAAAGAAATCTAAAAAAAAATAAGTACAAAAAAGTCTATCTGAAGGTAGATAAAAATTTCTAGAAAAGTGGTAATTTTTTTTATTTTCTTATAAAATTACTGAATTCCTTTAGAGGGTAGCGTATATAACTTAATTATTATAGATTCTATAAAAATAATGATCTATTTATAGAAATAATTTCAATACGAACGGTAAAAACCGTTAGTTAGTTGTATTCACTTTGTAAGGAAAATAAAAATGAGCACTTACATGAATATCTGCTATATCAGGCTTACACTTATAAAATAAAATAAAATAAAAACTTAAGCACTTATCACAAAATGAACTGTTGGTAAGTGCAGACGGGTCGAAAATTCAGACGCCAATGACTTAAAATTAAATTAGGCCACTGCTTGTGGCGTCGCCATGGTGAGGTTCTCAAGGTAGCTGTGCGAGCGAGAGGGTACGAGAAGGAAAGAGACAAGACGAGGTCGAGCACGCTAGCGCCATCTCATATCAGTAAGCTTCAAGTATGCGTACACTATTTAATATGAAAATATGTAGTATCTTATCCGTCTGTGATAGTTCAAACAAACTGATGAAATATCATATTATCATCGCCGTTTATAATGCCCCTTAGAAATAATATCATAGCTTGAAAGGTTTGTCACGCACTCATTATCATAAAATAAAACACAGTATTTAAGTAGATAGAGACCTAGAAAATGGTTAAAATTTTAGCTGAATTTACAAGGGGAATCCTACTACAATTGTAAATTTTAAAGTTTTTGAGGATGGATGAATGGATGTTTGTTACTCTTTCACGCAAAAACTACTGAACGGATTTCAATGAAATTGAAACATAGGCTACTTTTCATCCCGAAAAAGTACAGTTTTCCCGTGGGATACCCGATACTATAATTACGCGGGAATAAGCCGTTCATAAAATAAGTTTTATTTCATACTTTTTTCTGCACTTTTACTTTGGAAATTGGTTTCTATGGCTCTAAACTCATACATTTCTCGAAATAGTAATTAGTACCTTCAATGTTGTTGAGTTTTATTCGTGTGTGGTATAAAATTGAAAAAATAATGGCAATAGAACTCCAAAAAAGTTTTTCATTATATAGCCGGAAGATATCGAAATGAGGAAAGTTTGGTTGGAAGTTGAAACTCGCAAAAAGATATCCTAAATCATTTACAACTAAAAGTTATGTATATTTTGAAAATGCGGCTGCGGCCGTTACCCTCACCCTTGAGGGAACTCATTAACCAATCACATCCCAGCTTTTTGTAATGTTGCTGTAATAAAAAACAGAGCGCCCTCAGTGCAGGTTTCTTTATTTCTTGGTCAATACGATTACGAGTAGTTATTCGAAGTTCAACAAATGGGACAGGAAACTTATTTAAGTTTTTGTGGAATAAAGTGGCATAGTAAAGTGTTGTGTCGATTTCCAGAATAAATAAGGAAATGTTACTTTTCTCGTGAAAATGTTACTTTTTGAGCTGTCTCATGCTATATTTGACTATCTGCTACTGGCAACACTGAATGTTATGTCGTTGTCAGTTTATAGTAATACCTACATAACATCTATGATCTATGCTCAGTAGTGATTATTAGTATATTTACGGAATTTTGGTGATAAATAGAATTAATAGTTTATATTAGTTTATATTTAATCGTGTCTATATATGTGCTATATTAAATATTAGTGATGTTTATTTTATCTCTCAGCTCATATGTAAAGTAATATCATGGAATATTTAAACAAATAATGTTTGGAGACATTCAATTAACCAAACGCCTTATTGTTATTGCCTTAGTCCTGGGTATAATTTTAATTTTGAAAGACTACGTATTCGTTTTTCCGTAATGACTGAACACAAAGTTGCCTATTTCTACAATCCCGATGTGGGTAATTTTCACTATGGACCCGGGCATCCCATGAAACCACACAGGTTATCAGTAACGCATAGTCTTGTACTGAATTATGGACTACACAAAAAAATGCAAATATATCGACCATATCGTGCAAGCGCCCACGATATGTGTCGATTCCATAGCGAGGACTACATTGAGTTTTTGCAGAATGTAACTCCCCAAAACATACAAAGTAAGTATTGATTTCAATTATATATTCATTTGTGTCAAAGGTTACTGTAAATGTAGCAGTTTACTACTTGCTCAAATATATGTTCCATTTCTTTTAATTTCTGGCACATTGTGTACATTATAATGCATGTTTTACATAAATAACAGATCCTTGTTTTAATTGCATATTTATGTTTTAGGTTTTTCAAAAGACTTGCTACACTATAATGTTGGAGATGATTGTCCAGTTTTTGAGGGTTTATTTGACTTCTGCTCTATGTACACGGGAGCATCGTTGGAGGGTGCCATGAAGCTCAACAACAATGCCTGTGATATAGCTATCAACTGGTCTGGTGGATTGCATCATGCTAAAAAATTTGAACCTTCTGGTTAGTTACGTCTTTTGCATACATGTATGCTTGTGACAACAAAATTAACAAACGATTTGATTTTTATATGTTATTTAAATTGTAATAGCTGTATTGAAATACTTTCTTTGTTAAATGTATTATGTATTTGATTCAGGTTTCTGTTACGTCAATGATATAGTGATTGCTATTTTGGAGCTACTCAAGTATCACCCGAGAGTTTTATACATAGATATAGATGTTCATCATGGAGACGGTGTACAGGAAGCATTTTATTTAACTGACAGAGTCATGACAGTCAGCTTTCATAAATATGGCAATTATTTCTTCCCCGGCACTGGTGATATGTATGAAATTGGGGCTGAGAGTGGTAGATACTTCTCTGTTAATGTTCCACTAAAAGAGGGCATTGACGATCAAAGTTATGTTCAAGTAAGTGAAAGTTTTTTAAATTGTATGGTATCTTTTACTAAGAAAAAATTTGTTAACATGATTCAAATATTTCAGGTTTTTAAACCAGTTATATCCAATGTGATGGAATTCTACCGACCAACAGCTATTGTATTGCAGTGTGGTGCAGATTCTCTTGCTGGAGACCGTCTTGGATGCTTCTCTCTATCCACAAGAGGCCATGGAGAATGTGTGAAATTTGTAAAAAGTTTAAATGTGCCCACTCTTGTAGTTGGGGGTGGTGGGTAAGTAACTATTTTATCTAAAAAAAATATTTATTGTTGATATAAAAAAAGAATTAACAAATATACTACCTACCTTATATGATATTTAAATAATCAATATAATCTAAGATATTAATATCTTTTTATTTAAGCTATACTCTACGTAATGTAGCGAGATGCTGGACTTATGAAACATCACTCCTAGTTGATGAGAACATTTCTAATGAGCTTCCGTATACTGAATACTTGGAATTCTTTGCACCTGACTTCCAATTGCACCCAGAAATAAACAGGTAATAACTGTTTTTATACATATTTTTTGTATCCTTGTCTATTTTCCACAAAAAATACTAATCAGTTAATGTTAAGAGCATCAATTAACGTACATGTCCTGGTCTGTTGCAGGCCTGACAGTTCATCAAATGCAAACAGCAAGCAGTACTTGGAAGCAATAACCAAACATGTATATGACAATCTCAAAATGTGTCAGCATTCTCCAGCTGTCCAGATGACCCATATACCAGGTAAACAATGTTATACAATATGTTTTAAAGACTGAATTTATAAAATCATCCGTATAAAAAATTATCCTTATAAAGATACTATATACTACTATGATATAGAAGGCTACATAAAAGCTGTTTAAATATATTCTAAATCCACAAAAAAGTAAATTCTGTTATATACATGTGTGTTTCAGGTGACTTCTTCCCAGAGGAATATAGAATCAAGGAAGAACCAGATCCAGATATCCGTATAAGTCAGGAGGAGGCTGACAAGATGGTGGAACCAAAGAATGAGTTTTATGATGATGAAAAAGATAATGACAAGGAAACAATAATAGAAACTAAGGAACCATAGCATACAAACGGTCTGGCTGACCCACTAGCCATTTGACGACACAAGATGTATAAACGTCTAGGTGTTTAATGTGTCGAAGACTTTAACTGGTGTTTTAGTAATAAATCCTATGCTTGCAGCAGATGTTGAGCTCAAGGACTCTTTAAGTGGTTGTGGTTTTTGGTGTGAAATATGTGATTAAAATTTAAATAAACATGAATTATGTTTCAACAATCAATGTTTAAAAGCAGATCAGTTAAAAGGTTTTAAAAGTTGACTTCCGATATATGTAGTAAATCTCTTATCCTAAATGATCTCTTGTATTATATATTTTTTAAGTTATTTGCCTGCTTGTAGTATGTATCAATGATTATAATTATCAGGCAGGCAGTTGATACATATTGTTACATTTTAAATAAAAATGCCTAAAACACAGGCTGTGTGCACCCACAATGTGAAAAGCATTACTACATCTTACATATTTTAATCAAGATCAATGTTATAGTTGCTAAAGTTTGTAATGTTTCGGGGAATTGGCAGGTGGCTAGAATATAAGTTGGTGTAGTTGTAAATAGGTGTAATAATAATGTTATACACATATGATTTGTTGCCAATATGCCTTATTAATTTCTATAAATCTTTGCTGGTTTTGGATGGCTAGAACATAGTGTATTATCTTAGGTCTATTAATGGTACCATTGTCACTCAGATCGCTGGCGCGGATAATACATTCGGGTCGTATTTACAATAATGGTTTCATATAACCGTACCGACTGCCGACCGACGCGGCGACCCGCGGCGTAAGAGTGACTATAAAACACTATATTGCAAAAATGTACAAAAAATGCTTTGTTAGTAGTTGTTATTACAATTAAGATAGTAAATTATTAAAATATATAGGGTCAAAGCCTAAATATTCCATAACCTTCCATTCTATTATGTGAAATCTAAAATATTTCCAGTACAGGTTTTTTGAACTTGTATTATCTTTTGTACCACAAAATTCTTAGTAGAAGCTACATATCCTAAACTACTTACAGCTTGGCAAAAAAGAGTATGACGCAGTGACAGCAAGAACTAAAAACATTTTGCATTGTATCATCTTTTATCCATAATAGATTGAAATGAAAATTATTATATTTATTTGTTATATTTTAATATATTTAAATTAAATATGTCATTCTAATCTGATAAGGATAAAAGATGATATAGTCGAAAATGTTTTTAGGTCCTGCTGTCACCACACCATATTACATATACATCTTTTTTTGCCAAGCTATACACAAATTATGTATGAGGTTTCTCAAATGTCTCTGTAAAAACTTGTGATAGAATTAGTAAATAATGCAACAAATAAAATACAATCATAGGTATTATAATTTTTATATAAATAAATAAGAATAATAACAATTTGTAGTTTTTTATTGTCTACATATTTTCTGGATACATAGTTACTGTACAAAAGTACAGTACTGTACAGTAAGGTAAAAACCCAACTGCACCAGAAGTTGTTTTTCCGAGTGTACATACATAATATGTATGATAATATGTATACATACATACTATGTATGTGTATTCCTTTGGCACTAACTACTAAGCGGCTTGTCGCATTCGAGCTTTGAGAGGTCTCAACTATCGCTAGATTCGTAGTCGTCGTGAGAATGTTGTGTTAACATTGTGTTGTAATACACAATAGTTTTCAAATGAATATGGTTGTTTGATGAATATTATGTTAAATGCCCTTTATGTAATATAGGAGTAAATGTAATAAAACAAAAGTAATTTTTAATCATTTATTAAATTGAAAAATAAATATATTATGTAATATAAATGTTTAAAACTTAGTAACCTCCTAATTTTAAATCTAAATTATTATTAGAAATATATTCATGAACATCTTTCATGTCTTCGTTAAAGTCGACTGTTAAGTCTAAAAGGTTACTACAACTCTGAATAATTTGTTTAACCACTTCTTTAGAAACTTCTAGTGTGCAATCCAACCATAAATATTTAATATTTCTTAGATAACCTTTGCTGAGTATTAGCTTCAACGTCTCATCAAATTGTGTCTTAGATTGATATTTTACTGTCAACTTTTGTAAATTTTGTGCAACCTCCAAAAAGAATGTTAATACCTTCTCCAAATTAAAGTTATCACTACCGACAGTTAAAGTATGTAATTTGTTAAAAATATTTGGTTTATTGTAAAAATGTGGAATAGACAAACTACTTGATTGTGTTAACAGGCAGATGTTAGTGATATTGGGACAGCTTACTCCTAAATTGATTATAGTTTCTATAGTCATACAGTCATCTATTTCCCACAAAGAAAATTGGGTTAAATATTGACCTTGGACTTTTAAAAGGCGATCTAGCGATGGGGAGTAGGAAAAAAATAGCATATCTAATCTAGATAATTGCAAATTACTAGCACTTATGGCCTCGAGGACATCGTCTTTATCATGTGTTGACAAATGTGTAATAGCTAATTCCTTCAGATTTGGACATATTTTGACCAGTTTATGTATACTTTCTGCAGAGATATAATGACAATTGACCTTCCTTAAATTCAAGGGACCAATTTCTACCTGAGATCCTATTAATGTGGACCCAATGTCACAAGATTCTATCCTTAGCTCCTCAAGATAAGGTAATTCTCTGATGAGCATTATGATACCTGTTTGGGAAACACCACGGACCACTCTATTAGATTTTTCATTTCTAGGTGGGTCCATTGACAATATTCGTAAACGTTTTAGTGTTGTCAAGTAACTAAGACCAACATCAGAAACATTCCTAACTATTACTGATGCATTGATGAGGGATTTGCGAATTTCAACCTTCGAAACTATATTGAGCTCTTCAAGCAGGGGACAACTTTTTGCGATTGTTTCAAGGATTTCATCAGTACATATAAACTTCAAATCCAGAACAATTAGACGATTTAGCATTGGAAACATGTGAATCCAAAAAACTTTGGGAATGCAGTTGTCTACATCGATTTTCCGAAAGACAGACATTTGAGGGTGACTCAAGACACGCAGTTGAACGCGAGGGTCGCCTCCATACGGACAACACGACCTTGACATACATAAAACATCAAACAACCTGAAACAATAAAAAATAATTTTATAAGGGTATTTATAGTAAGATTTTCTAGTGACTTTTTTTATAACAAATTTTAAAATTACGTAACACATTTTAACATTTTAAAGATACTTATTAGAAAGAATTAAAAAAACTCACCCGCTTGGGAGTGTAGACATCAGATACTGCTTTAAATCATACACATGTCTCTGACAATCATATACTTCTGTAACTGGATAATTCTTTTCGATAAAATAACAATGTTCATTTATTAATTGAAGGGAATTTTGAACACAAATTTTAAATAAACTACTTGGTTGTTTATGAGGCATTTTACCTTCGATAGCTCATTGATAGATTAAAATTCATAAAAAAAGACTATAAATTATGGAAGAATGTAACAGGACAGTTTTTAAATATGCAATTTTGTTTTTATTTCCTAAAAGATTAAACTCCTGAACATTATTAAAATTCATTTTATAAATCTTGTAGAATCAGCATTTTGCTTTGTTTTTAATTTTCGTAAAAATCACAAAATGACAGTTGTCAATATCCAATGACATTTTTTTTTCTTTTTATGAGATATATTAACGCATTGTAAGATTCAGCTCATCCTAAAATTTTATCAAAAATCTTTAGCCCTCGTACGCAAAAGCGGTTTTTTCCGTCTGCGTGAGTAAAAACAGAACAGTAAATAGAAATCAGTGTAAGAATATTACATACACATAATATCAAACGAAAAAGAGTGGTTATGTATTGTATTGCGTATATGAAAACGAATAGAATAAATAAAAATATCTCATATTTTACCTATCCTAAGAATAATAATAAGTAGGTAAATATTTAATTTTCTAAGAAATGTCTTGCTTTATTATAAGAGCGTCCATGACCTCGGTCCTAGTGAATAGACACTTGAGTCACACGCGTGCAGGTTCAATGCCGGGTTGTGGTGTGTACCAATAATTAGACTTTCTCAATAACCGTATTGGTACTGACGCTACTTAGTTTAATTACCATCATCTTCTGTGACAACCCTGACAAAATTTGGATCGTTCTTTGTAAGGTGTTCCCACGGAGGAAGGATATACAGGTAGTTATTGCTTTGAGGTGTTCCTTTGTACCTACGTAAGTATATATTTTTGCTCTGTGGTAACAGTAAGAAAGTAGTCTGTGTTACCACAATATTATAACTCAATAATTACAATATAAATTAAACAAAAAATTACATTATTTTTTAATTAAAATAAGACAAAAGACAAAACTTCCACTTATCACTTAATTCCAATATTAAACTAAATTAGTGCGTTTTCAGATCCTATCGGACGCTCTCGTCGTCGGCATAAATGAGTTTTCCTACAATCGGCGCGATATGCGATATCCGACATCGCGCCGATAGTGACAAAGACAAGTTTAAGTTTCATATTAAAACATATACCTGTCATTCTCATGTCTTTGTAATTTATCGGCGCGGTTTCGTATCGCATAACGTAAAAATTCTCATAAACAAAAGCATCTACTATAGGTGTATGTACTTATATGTTTAGGTCATGTACTTCATGACGAGACATTTTTCCAGTTGCCTAAGAACAGTTACATACTTTAAATTATGATTTATGTAGAAAAAGGTGTATTACACTTTATCTTGCAATTTTTTTTAATAATATCCATTTGTATAAATCCAGATCTTGAATAAGTATATCAAGGGAAATATTTATATTTTCTTTCTTCTCTTCTCAGGTGTAGTAGGGAACATAGCTTCATCTGCACGAATAAGCCGACTGACAGCCCTGCTTAGTGACACCTCTGCAATTAAAAAAATATTAGTTCATTATCACTTCACATAGTTTAGAGCATTAACCCAACCGGAGGAGCCATTGTCAGGCGATACCTGTTGCCAAAGATACGAGACCGCCGGTCATACCGGTTATATAAAACTAGTTATTGACGTATTTGGCTAATCAGTTAGGCGAGACCACGGAATATAAAACACAAGAGGAAAGGGTATGTGGGTGTGGCCTGCGTGCTATAGTTAAGGACAGGGAGTCTTAACATGACTCACTTGCTTTGTGGTTAAGCAACCATCATGTGGTTAAACAACAACCAATACGTAAGCACGTATTGTGACGTGTACTGCCGGTGATTATCATACGCGTATTATTAAAAAGCTCTTGATAATGACTTGATATTCCATCCTTGAGCGCAAAAACAATAGTAGTACTAAGAACTTATTACGATCAGGTTTTTCTTATCATCGGGAAGTCGTTATTTAATTTTTATTTAATAAATAATCTTTCAGACAATCCTGTACCCATTTGAAATATTAGTGAAAATTAATAATTACACGTATCATTATTGAAATAAAGCCTAAAATTGTATAATCTAGTCCGCATGCGCCATGTCCCAGTCCCAGTGTCAAGTTCAATCTGAAATTATACACAGGCGCGGGTGGAACGAGCAAGTCACAACCCTAATGGGTTGTGACTTGCGATATCATAGATTTATTTATTTTAAATATAATTGTTATTTTAACTAAAATAGTTATAAATACTTCTATATTTATATTATTAAGCTTACAAAATTAAACTATAAAATAACTATTGGTTCGAATTGAAAACAAACAAACAGTTTCGATTAATTTTCGCCACCTTTAATCGGCCGATTTATCCCTATTTGAATAGCAAGGTGTAACGGTTTTGTTAAAACATTCTAGAAAAAAACAAATACGCGAGTTTGAATTAAAACCTTACATCACTGAGAGTAAGGTGCAAATTTGCGTGCAACTTTTAAGAGTGGCATCTAGCGTTAAATAGTTGAACTAAGTAGTCCGAGATTGTCGAAAACACGTCGAAAGAATGCCAAAAGTCACAACGTGTAATTGTTAAATTCTACATTATTATAAAGACGTTATGGTTGTCTTTTGTGTTATTCATATTAAATAGTCGTTATTACATTGTAATTTCGAGAAATTACCGTTATAATTAGTTTAAATTAACAGCCGCTGTGGTCTAGTGGTTGGAGCTTGGCTCTCGACTCGGAGGTCGTGGGTTCGATTTCCGCATTGGAACAACAAAAAATGTTGTTTCCAAGTTTGGTTCGGACAATGCAGGCTGATCACCTGATTGTCTGACAAGAATCCGAATCCGAAATCCGAAGTGATCCATGCGTCGGATGGGCCAGTCGTGTCGATTATCCGTCCCACTGGGATATGAGAGTAAAGGAAGAGAGAGTGCTCTTGTGTACACTTGGGCACTATAAATTTACTCGTGCGTGCGTGGCCTGGTGTCAATGAAACCGGCTGCCGTCACCGAAATAGGTGTGGGGGAGTTTTTTTTTAATTGGTTAATTTTCAGTGTTCCTAAAATGTTTTTGTGTGAGTTTGGCGACAGCGGTTTTCTATGAACTTTCTAGCTATCCTCTTGTGTTTTCTATTCCGTGGGCGGGACGAACGGGAGCTAAAATGCCCAATTGCTTTTTTTTTTACTGTAAAAAGAGATCGGAAATTTGTGATAACAAAAGGACAACATTACTTTCTATCTGTCCAAATATTAACAACTAATGCAATAAATAATCAGAAATAAAAAAAACACGGTCAATAAGTGTTGCCACTGAATCATACAGAATCCTAACTTAGGGTCATATTTAAAAGTAGTCATTTATAAAAATTTTCTATTTCTTATTCGTTCTTGTTATTACTGTTTTATAATGAAGAAACATAATTACAAATTAATTAGTATACTACTTGCAATTTTGTTTATCTTCATAACACTATTTCACTAAACACATTAAAACTTTTGTTTAAATTAGTTTTTCTTTATTACAATAAAATATGTGCTGATAAACTTAACTGAAATTATGCATTTTTAATTTATAAACAAGCCACACTGCCGAAAAAATTACTGCTGTGCAGCACAAAAAAAAAATATTGATATCGACTTTATTAGTATGTTATTCTGACTATTAATTTTTCAGATTTCCTAAGGATAAAAACGTTGTATTCGAGCTTGTGCAAATCACATTTCGTGGACTAAACATACGAGAACAATTTGCTCACAGCATTTTGAAGCTTCATGTTTTATAGTAAATAAGCGAATAACAAGAGGAGATGTTTAATACGTATTTACTATAGCATACTGAGCGAAATTTTAAATTAAAATATGTATAATTTTTTCAAATACATTTTAAATAAATATTTTTAAAAAGTTATTCAGTTTAACTTATTTAAATTTTTCTGCAGACTAAAGGACGCCACAGACGTCGAAGATAAGATAGTAATTTATTTTAAGATGCCTGGATACTTATAACATAATTCATATTATAGTACGTAATATGAAAATATGTATTATCTTAGCCGTCTGTGATAGTTCAAACAAACTGTATAGCAAGTGATATTTCATCGTAACGTAAAATATTATAGTATCTACACCGTCTGTAATTATCCTTATAAATAATATAATAGTTTAATATAAGGTTTGTCACGCACTCATTATAATAAAACACAGTGTTTTAAGTAGCCGGAGAGCTACAGGAAAGCAGTTGTTTGAGGAAAGATGAAACCTTGTGCTATACTCCTATTGTACCCCAACACGAGACTGCAGGACTGGCTGGTCAGAAGAAGCTAAGTAAATATACAAATTTTTGAAAAGTTATTTTTTATATCCAATAAATATGTTAGAGGCAGTTTGCGGAACATCTTAACAATAATGGACATCATTTTGACCCAGATAAAGATATAAAATATTTGCATATACTACCAAAAAGTCGGAAAATGGATGCGTTGGAAGCTTTAGAAATAAACAGATATAAAAAGGGGGAAATTTGCTAAAAGACCAATCAATCATGTCTTTCGAATTCTATTTTATTGGACATCTAATTTTATTGTTTAAATTATATTTAATTAAATTGAACCATTAATGAATTCAGTGACATCATAATTTAATTTAATAAATTTATTTTGTTGTGAATTTTATTTTACTTTAATTTGTTGACATATTTATCCTATAAGTAAATATATTTTGATGTAATAAAATTTTAATTTATTATGGACAAAAATTTTAATGAATTTTAGAGACAAAATATCGTACATATTTAACTTTATACTCTGACATTTGCATTATGATTCTGTTCTAGGATATATTGTAACTTATTGTTACATTAATTTAACAATTGCATGTGGTGTGAATAATAATTATAATAACAATTAATGATATAGTATAATTTAGTAAATATTTGCCAAAAATATTAAAAATCTTCATGAAGCGGGCAACATTAGTCTGCACAATGTTTTTTAATTATTTTTTATCTACCTACTTATGTTCAATATTTCTTCAATTTACACCTGTATGTATGATGAGTTAATCGTAACCAGTCGTGTTTATATAGAAATTATTGTAAAAACCATAATAAAGTGGAATGTGTATAAAAAAGTTGTTTGATATTATTATGAATTTAATAAAAATAAAATAATTTTTATTTGCGAAATGTGACATATGACTTGCAATAGCAATATCACTTCTGGACGCATCGTGTTCTTAGGTCACGTGATATATAGGTAGATAAATTATTTTTTAACAAAAAAATGTCACAGCCAATGCGAGCGCCGAGTGCGCGCCGCGTGCGCGCTGACCACACGCCACACGGCGGCAACACGCGACGCTCACGCAGCGCCCGCATCCCTCACACGCCCGAGGAACGCGCACGCCTAATGTGGGGGACGCCTAATGACGTGATTGAAAATGAATTAGTGTGCAATCACTATATTTTGTGCTTTCCTCGTCCCCCCTGCAGAAAGTGGCACTTCTTCGCATAGAAATTAGCTGTCATTTCGTCACCCATTTGGTTCAATGCTCACACAGTTAGTCACACACAGTCACATAGTTAATAATCTTATGAACTTTAATATTCCTTTTAAAAAAATATTGTTTTAATTTCTATATTCATAGTACATACACTATACAGCCTTTTTAACCTAGTCAAAATGGGTTTTTAATTTTATCACAAAGAAAAATATCTTACCAGGTGTAGTATTAGCCAATCTCCTCATACGTCGAGTGTTTCGATCTTGGTCACGAATCTTTTTCTCCATTTCGGCATTAGTGAGCGTTTCTAGGTATGGCGCCCAAGATTCTGCCTCTGAAGGTTGCCTATATGGAGTCTGTATAATACAATTTATTAGTCACAATAATATGAGAAACATATTTTAGATGTAAAAACATAGCTAATAGCTCCTTAACATACTTTATGACCTGAGAAAAATATGTTCATCAATAGCATATTATTGCATTGTAATTTATATTTAATATGATAAACATATTGCTTATTGGTAATATAAGTGGATTTAAAAACTTTTAGATGTTACTTTTTTGCATGTGAACCGATGTAATTTTAAATGCAAGTCAATTTTAAATGCAAAAGAAATATTGTAATATAAATATTGTATAAATATTGTATATATTTTGATGTCACACTTAGTTAATCCTCTTTAAAAGTAGTCAAATATTTAAAAAAAAATATTAACCTCAACAACAGGCAAGGGTGCTTCACTGAAAGCATAAGTTCTCTGATGCCAGCTAAGCTGTCCACGGACACTGTATGCTATGCCAGTCACAAATTCTCCTCCAAGGCCCAGCTCGGAACACAACTTCATAGCAAATTTTTCTGGATTGTTCTCCTTCTCAGACATGTCCCATTCCACCTAAAATGTTTAACAAACATATTTTTAATTAGCTACTTCTTCTATTATCCAGAAACAATATCAAAAATAATTACATTTTTTTTACTGAAGGTGATTTATCATATGAGGCTGGTATTAAAACTCAGTGTTAAAGCCGCAACAAAGTAATTAAATAATCAAATGTAACTGGCCATTCCAGTAACAATAAAAACCGGCCACGGCAACCGTGCGAGTCAGACATAGTACATAGGGTTCCATACCATTTTACATACTTATTATTTAGTTATTTTTGTATGAAGTTTTCAAAGTAAGCTCATTTTACTTACTTTTACAAGTAATCCTCACTTTACATGGTACCCAAAAAAATTTTTTTTCGTGATTTTATTTTAGCACTTTCTCTATCTAAATAGCACTAACCATTTGGATGGTAAGCCGAAAACAGACAGACAAATAGTGAATATACCTGATCAACAAGTGAAGTGTTTCCAACATGTATATTTAACTTAATGATGAGTCTCTGATCAGTCTGCTCCTCCAGAATGGCTGGAGGTTCACTGGGAAAAGCTTCAATCTGTTGTCGGATGGATGATGCTATAGCCGGTATAAAGGTACTTGTGTTAAGCTCAAGATCATCACAGAGCACTTCGGCGAATTGCTCAGGTGTTATTATAGACTCTGAAAAAAAATGGAAAATTGAATAGAAATATAGGTCAGTTATTTATTGAAAAGTGAATGAGTGTCTTTGACAACCATATAATTTTTGTTGTGTAACTTGTTCCTGTAGATTATTCTATTAGGTCATAAGACATTTTTACACTATCAACCTACCATTCTTATTCCATGTGAATGTGTCTCTTAGCTTTTGGCCTTCAATCTCCATATCCAGTCGAATTGGCACCAAAATTTGTCTTTGAGATGCATTTTCCAACATTGCTGACATGTCTGTATCATCAAAACATAGTGGAAATGTGCGCACCTAAAATGAACTTATTTTTAATAAACAATTTTTTATTTTTTAATAACCCTCCCCTCAAGAATAATAATATCTCTTTTCAACTTAAGGTTAGAAAGGGTAAGGGTAAGATCAAATATTAGATACCTTTTTATTATGAACCCTTGTACGACTAATAGGTGTAGCCTGTGGCACTGCATCCAAATGGGAAGAATTGGGCATAACAGGCAGCCATGATGGATTATGTGGCTTTTTACTCTTGCTTTCTCTTGGTGTGGCTAGTTCTTGACTTACAGAGACAGCTTTGTATCTATTAATAAAAACATGTTTTTATATTTCTTTGAATTTCGATATGGGAACTTGAAACTTTAATGAAATGGTCTATTCACCAATTGAAATTGATGATTGTATAGTAATGTTTAAAATGTTGATACATAAAATACCTTTCATCGTTTCCTTCAATAATATCTTCAACTTCCGACGCTTTCAGTAAAGATACTGAGCTTGATAGAACATGGGGTCCTAAGCCATTATCAACTAAGCGCTTTCTTTCTTCATTCGTTAGTGTCCTCCTGGCCATGCCAGGGTACTTTTTATATAAAGACCCACGGAACAGCCGCAGGTAGTTACCAACCTGTTAAGCAAGAGATATATTTCCATATTTTGAAACAATAATGAAGTAAATGTCTATAGAAATTTCATATTGTTTTGTTTACCTCTGATCCCACGCAGTAGAAATCTCCACCCTCCTCTATCTGGAAACTGATCGGCTTATCGCCGTAGGTTCGCAAAGCCATTTTTGAGATGGGAATTTTCAAATATCTCTATGTGAGAATGTTAAAAAATTACTTCGACAATAAAATTTAAACTTGTTTCATATTAAAACATATCATCGTAGTGAAATATTAGCCAATTTTATCAGAATGTAAAGAAAATAAAATTAACAACTGTGACTTGTAACTTGAGCACTATGCAACTTTTTGACACAAATTTTCAAACACATCTTCTTTAAGCTATGATTATTGATCAAAGTCCATAGACAGGACGCCCGCGCATTGCCCGCGCCGTAACAATTTTTTTTATTGAAATTAATTTAACGGGTCTATACTGACCATTCAGCCTGCAAGTCGAAGGCCGCGGGCTTGTATGCAAAAAATAAAAATGATTGACACTATTGGCACTAATGTTGGCTATAAACAAATCCAGCACCGGTACGGTGCTGGATTTGCTGGATGGGCCGTGAGAATGGCCTTAAAGATAAAACGGCCCTCAGTCCTGAGATTAATAAAACGGCCTAGACAGTTCTATACGTTAGCAATTGGCATTAAGGAAAACAAAAAAAACACAAAAAGATTTCAATGAACAAAAAGTCAATGTACAGTATTCACCATACTGCTGCTCTTTAGGTAGGTAACCACTAACCATTGCAGTTGTGCCCTCGATTCAAGCACATCCTCTATAGCTCAACTTTATACAGAACCTTTTATTTTATTTTCTCAAAATTCAGTTTGACCTTTGAAATTATTGTACTATCCTAATTATATATTATTTTAATAATAAATAATTCCAACTTTCAGCAATTAAAAAATTCCCATACTCACGGTCTAGCCTGCAAATCAATAGGTATGTGGCCTAAAAAAATGTTTTTCGTTTATTTGATGGTAGACAACATGTTAATAAACAATCTAGAACCCAATTTCGTATATCTTCGTAAATAACGAAGATACAAACTATTTAAATTTACATTATGAAAGAGAGCAGAATATATCGGCCTGTGACGTCACGAGTGGCACCCGCCATACATTTATCAGTACAAAATGCCAGTAGCAACATGTGACGTGACAAATCGTTTTGCGAGAAAGATATGGGCAATATTTTTATTTGCTTATAATTTTTAATCGCGTCAATCTAAATACCTATTTCGTTTAGATTTATGTATCTTTATTCAACTATTTTAAATTTTAATATAAAAATGTGATATTCCACACTAGACAACATTAACAGTACTAATAGACATCATTGTACCACGAGAGTTTTTTTGTGGTCGCAACAGAAAAACTGCACATTGTACTATTTTCAGCTATATTGTTTATTACTGGAGATCTATTTACAGTGCAGTTATTTCTGTTGCGGCCATAAAAAACCTCTCGTAGGTGCGAGCCCTTAGTATTGAGCATACGATTGAGATAAACTATTGACAGTATCAATCATTTACTATTTTTAATTAGGTACAAGAAAGAAAAACATAATTTATTACTAAAGCATCTTAAGCGCTATACTCACGGTCTAGCCTACAAAGCAAAACGGCGATCGCTAAGCGGCAAGCGCTGTCAATGCTAAATTCTATTTTCCTTCAGGACGCTAAGTAAGCGTTAACCGGGAACCTAACCTAACTTAAATATATGTTTATAAAGTATTCAATTCAATTTATATATTTATTACATACAAATATATGTCACTATTTTTTGGGCTGACATTATTGTTAATTTTAATAATACTATACATAAATTAGTTTCACAAAACACTAATAACAGCTGATTTCAAAACAAACAAAATAATTATGCAAAATGGCGGATTGTGTCAGCGCTATTGAAGTTCTAGTAAACGTGTCGGCCGACAACTATTTTTTTT
Source organism: Phengaris alcon alcon (assembly GCA_037179445.1). Lineage (NCBI taxonomy): Eukaryota > Metazoa > Arthropoda > Insecta > Lepidoptera > Lycaenidae > Phengaris > Phengaris alcon. Next base: position 243,055 of record JAYRCH010000497.1, on the reverse strand, counting down.
GCAGCGCTAGCAAGCGCTTTTTTCCGCCAAACTCAGACTATATCTAAAAAAGAAAGGTTGTTCTCGGAGTTTTGTCGGGGAGTTCAATGGGTGACGTTGTGGATTTTATGTATTTTTTATAAATTTATGTTATTTCGGTTCTTAATGTGTAATATTGGTAGAATATTAGCCATTAAATATTCGTTAACGTGCACAAGTGTGGGCAAGTGGTACAACTTCTAAAAACGTGCTATTTTGTGTTGAACTTTGACTAGACTTTAGACTTGACGATATAGGAATACGGTGTTGAAAATTGAAACGAAAGTTCTATTGTCCGCCTTTTTAACTTGACACTGGCAAATGGTTACAAGCCAATGCCATATAAAAAAAAATATGTTGTCAAAATGACAAAGAAATCTCTGAACATTCCATTTTGCCAAAAAAATAGTCTGTGTTTTGATATTTCGGGAGGTGGACGCCTTTTGCAGCAGTCGTAACACTAACGACGGAGCACAATTTAAGAATTAAAAATGAGTTCGAGGACAAATAACTTTAAAAATCCCTTTTCGCGACCATGGATGATGGAGACTGGGGCTGCAGCTGCCGCAGGAGGCTCGGGATCCGTCGGATTGAAGGGAGTCGTAGCCGGTGGAATAACTGGTGGCATTGAAATTTGTATTACATTCCCTACCGAATATGTAAAAACACAGCTTCAATTAGACGAAAAAGGTGAGTAAAGTATATTTCGCTATTGTATTCGTAAACAAAATTGCTATTCTAGGTATCAAATTAAATAAATTAGGTATTCAATTTAACAATGGCTAAATGAAAACATAGCTTCTTTTTCAATGCGACTAAGGTACAAAATCGCAGTACCGTCATATGTATATTACAAGGTCAAATAACTTAATAGTATATTTACTTTACTTTTTACAACCTAATATGCCTATCTATGTATGAAACTTGTTTTTGAAATATTGGGTATATTAAAATATTAAAGTTTTACATACTTATTACTACATATTTGAAACACAAGTGGATGACCAAACGAAAATTCCGAAGTCATAATGTTGTTTACATGTAAGTAATCTTATTAGATTGGACTTTGCCCATGAAGTTGAAAAAATCAACTTTTCACATGCTAAAGAATTACTTACTGAGTTATTATGACGAAATATATTCTACCTGTTATCCATACAATATTGTGGCCACAAAAATAGCTGCTTAGAAATTTATTTGTAAGAATTTGCAGTAAGAATAATAAAGTAGCTGTAAATAAATAAAAAATAAATGTAAATAAATAAAAAAAATTTTAAACATTGACTAATGAGTTATTGAGTTATGTCCCAATAGTTATGGTGGTGACCCCATGTAAAATTCTCTCACCTCACCATGTGAAATTAAAATCACAGGCAGTATAAAATGCAAAAATGTGTTTTGATATGGTCTTTATCACAAATTAAAAAATAAAGCATCTATTAAATAATTGATAAATGTTTAATTTTTTTCTTAGCAAGTATTTAAATATGGCTCATAATCCCTAACATATAGATCAATTACGAAAATAATAGATTATAATATTTATCTACGCTACATTAACATAGATAAGAAAAATTACAGTTCAAATGTAGTATGACCAAATAGCTGGAGTGTGCTAATCATACATATAACTGAATTGATCGATAAAATATGACACTTAAAGTAGATGTAACCTAATATGATATTAACTGTTGGCAAGTACTTTACCACAAATGTAATTTTTTAACACCAAGCCTACAATATCACAAATTACTTTTTGGCATGATGTTATTTTGAGTGTAAGGCATGTCATAAAACAAAGCCAAAGCTACATTTTATGACATATATTTTTTAATCTCTTCATAAGAAAACCTATCTCATCTATCCTATCTCCATCTAAAATTCAATTATCCCTCGTGTTAAAAAAAATCATTATGCTATGAGTACTATGACACATCTCATAGGGCGGTAGAGAAACGCCGCCATTTTAAGGTCATTTTGCAGCAAAATGTCCTTAAAATGGTATTTAGATCATGTATCAAAATATCGTTAAATAAAAATTAGAAATATGCTTTTGCAGGACGACTTTCCGAAATTGAAAACGAAAAAGTTTCATGGCAGTAGCACATTATCACGGATTAAGGATAAGGGCCGCGTAACGGCCTTGCATTATTTACGAAGTGTTCCGCGCTAAAAATAATTCGGTTTTTTGTCGAAAGATCAAAGGGTTGTGACTTGTGGCCAGAGTTATGCAATGCTATACCATCCACACGTTGGCGCATGCTTAGTTTATCAGGAGCTCCGACAGTGAGCGCACGCGTACACCTTTTGTTTTCATCGTCGAAACTTTCGTTATTTAATATTTAATAATAACAATATCTAGTTTAACAATGACGAACGAGGAAATGTTCACATTTATAGAATTATATCAAACATAAAATTGCATTTTCCCCCGATAAAAATTAGCCTAGGGTATATAGATCTATGCCAAATTTTATGATGATCGGTTGAGTATCAGTATCCCACAGGAACCGTACATTATCTCGCTATAAAAAGTAGCCTTCCCCGTGGTCTACTCTATATCTGTGCCAAATTTCACGATGATCGGTTAAGTAGTTTCTGAGCATATTCGATGCAAACAAAAAAACCTTTCCTTTTTATAATATTAATAAAGATGTTATAAGGGAGCGTTTAAGTATTACGTAACGGAATTTGGGGGAAGGGGAGTTACATTAACATAGTTGCGGTATGATTTAAATAAATTGACCGCAGCAACCGTTCATGTCTTAAATCCATCATCAATCATCCATTTTAATAAATACGTCCGCACCTTGGCCCGATCTGAAGCATACTGAACGACCTTCCAACGTGTGGATGCCTTCACAAACTGTTGGCCAACACCTCGACCACAATATCTGCCACAATTATTGTCGCCAACGTGAAGAAGGGCCAAATGGTTATGGCCGTTATGTTGGCCAACTTGAAGAGCGGGCTATAACATCCATCTATCTATCCATCCATCCTCACAAACTTTTACATTTATAAGAGTAGTAGGACGTTTAAAGAAAGAATACCGCATGCTTTATGCAATATGCTAAAGTCGATGATGGTCCAAGATTCTTGAATTTTGCTCCAACTTTTTTTTTTTACAGGTGGCACAAAAAAGTACACAGGGATCGTGGATTGTATTAAAAAGACTGTAAAGGGCCACGGAGTTTTTGGTCTTTATCGAGGGTTGAGCGTTTTAATATATGGCTCCATACCCAAGTCGGCTGTCAGGTTAGTTGAAATTGAATGTGATTTTGATATATTCTGGCAGTATCTCCCATACAGCTATTGCATGCATCATGAATGTTATGAAAACCTATTGTTTTTATTTACGCTCAATTATATAATGTCAGCTTTTGAACAAAAAAACTCATCTTTATCGGACCTTTCCTTTAGGAGCTACGATGCCACGGACAGACACAGTCACACGTCAAACTTATAACACCCCTCTTTTTGCACCGGGGGTTTAAAAATCAAGTTAGGACTGTGGTGTTGAGCTTTTTTTTAACATTGTAATAGTAACGCATTGTCTTACAGAAAATATTGTACTGAATGTACATACAACATGTACAAAGATTACAAAATTGTTATTACGTAAGTGTACATGGTTATGTGATAACAAACAGTAGGTATCTAAGTACTGACGCATACGTCAGTCGCTCATTGCACTTGTTCTAGCAAATAAACAGGCAACCTCTAAAGCCCTTCAAAAACCTCTATCTATTGGATTTAAAATTTTACTTCAACACTTTCGACTTATTAAGAAAGTTAGGTATCTTCTATCCACAGAGGACGCTTACTAATAGGGCCGCTATTCTGTCGAAACATTATTTTAAATTTTCGAATATAGGTATGCCACATAAAATTCGACTAATTTAAAAAATTGAACGTTTTCTCGCTGAAATTAAGTAAATTAATATTTTTAAGCAAAAAAAACTTCAAAAGTATAAAGATTGATTTTGTTTTGTATTCTATTACAATTCCTATTTTATAAGTAATTTCGTAGCTGAATAATTTTTTTTTCATTTAGATTGTGCCTTCGAGGTTCTAATTTCTTTTCCCACATTAGTAAGTAATTTAGTATTTCTTCGAAATAACTTTCTCTACCTATAATAAATTATTAAAGAGGTTTACAAAAGTTTTAAGTTCGAAAGAGTTTATTTATATTTAGTCAGGTGGTGGGTTTTGTTAAAAACTTTTCATGTAATAAATTATACACGTTTTGATAACTATTTAGAAATTATATATGAATTAAAAGGTAATTAAACGTAGAGTGTATATTTTTATTTATACATTATTCGAAATACCGGAGGGCATTCTCATCTCTCTCTGAAATACACGCCCTTAATCGACGCGGCCAGTCATCGACGCAGCACATTCATATCTATTAGGTCTTTACCTATGAAATTGCCGTTGTGTATGAAAAAATTTAAACGAATTTTTTTCATGTATTTTTTATTTGTATTAATCGAAGTAATCACCCATGCAATCAATGTATCTTTGCCAACGCAGTGGCAGTTTATTGATGCCCTTCTTAAAGAAATCAGCTGGACGGGAGGCAACAAATTCTTCAAAGGCATTTTGTACTGCCTCTCGCGTATTGATTTTTTTTCCCGCCAAGAAGTTATCCAAATTCTGGAAAAAGTAGTAGTCTGTAGGCGCAAGGTCTGGTGAGTAGGGCGGATGACGGAGAGCTTCCAACCCCAGTTCTTGCAACTTGGAGACCGTCTGCTGTGCAGTATCAGGTCGCGCGTTGTCGTGCAGGAGCAGCGGAGACGAGCGATCTCCAATGCTGGTTGGAGATGTGCCAGCTTCTCCATCATTGTGTTCAGTTCTTCACAGTACACATCTCCAGTAATGCTCATCCCGTTTGGTAAGAAGCTGTGATGAATCACACCGGCGCTAGACCATTAAACAGTGACCATCACTTTTCTAGGGGTAAGTTTTCGTTTAGGGCATTGTTTAGGTGTTGAACCAGGATCCAACCAACTTGCTAAGCGCTTGCAGTTATCAAACAGAATCCATTTTTCATCGCAGGTAACAATGCGGTTCAAAATTCCTTAATTTGTGTGTCTGATGAGCAGTGCAAGGCACGTCTCGACGCGAACTTCGCGCTGGCGATCATTGAGTTCGTGGGGCACCCATTTGTCAAGCTTTTTTACCTTGCCGATTTGACGCAAATGGACCAATATTGTTTTGACGCTAACGTCGAAATCTGCTGCTAATTCAGCCGTAGATTGTGTATCATCAGCTTCCACAAACGCCTTTAATTCGTCATTGTTGACTAAAGTCTTCGGACTACCGCGAGGTTCATTTTTCAGGTCGAAATTTCCAGAACGGAAGCGAGCAAACCAATAACAGGTGGTGCGTTGGTTTGTAGTGTTAGCTCCGTAAACGTCGTTGATGTTGCGTGCCGCTTGCTGCCACGATTACTCATATTCCATAATTACTCGAATTTTTAACGTATCCATGATGACGAAAAAGATTGAATTGCGATGAAAAAGTAACACTAATCAATATACAAATGACTACTTTTGGAAAAAGAATTCCATGTTTTTAAATTAAAATTAATTTGAAATTAGTATTCTTAGCCAAACAAAAATTATTTTGATTTTAAATGGCCATTACTGCAGAACGGCAATTTCATAGGTAAAGACCTATTATTTCAGCCTCTGCTTCAGCGACAGATGCTCAGAAAGACTCCAAATTCTGATAAGTTTTTGCGCAGACTTCCCCTCCAAATGTTGCCATATGTTGTCTAGTGGGCTTAGGTTAGGTCTGGACAAGAAGAGAACCAGTCTTCATGACCGATAAAGTCAATTCCACAGGCGTTCAACCAGTTTTGTGTGCTCCGTGCTCAAAAATCTGATGCAGAGTCCTGTTGGAATATCCAACGTCTGTCTTTGAACATGTTCTTAGAAACTCGTTGCACTATGTTGGATAGGACGGTATTTTGGTACACCTCGGCACTGGTTTTTACACCTTTTTCGCAGAAAAACACCTCAGTTAAGCTTAAATATGAGACGTTAAGCTTAAATATGAGTGACGCAGTATAATTTGTTGAACCCTCGGAATATGCGCGTTAGCTTCTGCTTCTGTAGTGGCGTGGCGTTTCTAACTGACTTACAAAAAAGGAGGCGGTTATACGTTCGGCTGTATATATATATATATATATATATATATATATATATATATATATATATATATATATATATATATATATATATATATATATATATATATTGTATGTTCATCGATAACTCCGCCGTCTGTTGACCTATTTAAAAATTTTTTTTTTTGATGTACAGGTGTGTAAGCTAGGAACTTACACATACGACTTTGAGCTGAGGGAAGTAGGTATATAGGTTAATGTGAGGGCTGGAGAAATCTGGGACTGACCTTATTGTTGAGCTGGTGGTTCTGTATCTGGGCGGAGGTTTCTTCTCACTACACTACACAGCTGTTGAGCGGATTATCGATAGATTTATCGCGGTTCGCCGGCGAATTTGGTATTATATTAACGAGCACAAATAAATATGCGCACGCGTTCGCGTTCACTAGGTTTCGGGATGAGCTGAAAATGCATCCGGCGCGGAAGGGGATCTAAATGCAAGTGTTCGTCACTCTCTGACAGCGCCCCTTTCGGTCGGCCATACATCACGTAGTGATGTCCTTTGTGTTTATTCTAAACGTCGCGCTAGTGTTGGCGCGAACATCCTGGGGGGCCCGCACAGGTGGCGAGCTGAGCCCCATCCTGAGCAGAATCCAGTGGGAGCCGGGCAATCTTGCCGACAGGCCTCCGCAGCTGGCCTTGAGTCGTGTCCAAGTCCACAACTCTGATGACTCCATCCTTCCCAGGTAGCAGACGTGAGGTTCTTCCCATCTTCCATTGTAGAGGAGGCAAATTGTCCTCCTTTAGCAGAACCAGTTCTCCAATTTTGGGTGGAGAGGAAGAGGAAAGCCATTTGGAGCGGATTTGAAGGGTATGGAGGTAGGACTTGGTCCAAAGGTTCCAAAAGCGCTGAGAGAGTGATTGAATGAGCTGAAAGCGTTTGAGCGGAGATATTACTCTTTCATCTAGAGTCAGCTCGGGGAGAGCTGTGAGCGGACGGCCAATGAGAAAGTGGCCAGCAGTAAGGGGCTGATAGTCCGTGGGATCGGACGAAAGTGGACTGATGGGCCGAGAGTTTAACACAGCTTCGATTCTAGTGAGCAGAGTTAAGAATTCCTCGAAAGTGAGATGTTGCTCACCGATAACACGGTATAGAAGTTGCTTTGTGGATTTAACATTAATCTCATGGATACCTCCCATCCATGGGGCTTTAGGCGGATTGAGTAACCAAGTTATATTTTGAGTTGAGAGTTTATGAGAAATGGCGTCGTTATTGTCATTGAGAAATTGTTGTACCTCTAGTAGATGATTCCTAGCTCCTACATAATTTGTGCCACAATCCGAACGTATCAATACCGGAAGTCCGCGACGTGAGCAGAACCTTTGTAATGTTGCAATAAACGCTTCGGCAGTGAGCGATGAGACTGGTTCTAAGTGAACCGCCTTTGTAGTGAGGCAAACAAATATGCAAAAATATCCCTTAATTAACTTAGCATTACGTAATTGACTTGATTTGAGCAGAAACGGTCCGGCGAAATCTGTTGATACGTGACTAAATACGGGCTGAGGTATGACTCTATCAGCTGGAAGGTCAGCCATGATAGGTACTTCGGGCTGAGCGCGGCAACGGAAACATCTTATGCATTTAAACGTTCTGTGCCTTATAATGCGGCGGGCAGATAATATCCAAAATTGCTGACGTAAAATAGCATGTAGCGTGTCCGTGCCAGGGTGGCAGTGTATGCGATGATAGTGATCTATTATGAGGTCTACGAGCGGACTAGAACTAGGCAAAATGAATGGGTGTTGAGCATCGTATGTGAGTTCCGAACGAGTGAGTCTACCTCCTACTCTGAGGAGACCGTCCTGCGTAAAAGGCGACAGACGTTGTAGTCGTACTGTGCAGATTCTATCGGTTTGCAGGCGGTGAATATCTTCTGCGAATGCATTCTGCTGTACAGAGCGGATCCAGAAGAGTAATGCTTCTCTACGTTCACTTACAGTTAGAGGGCCTAGTTGTCGCGAGTTTGAATTTAGTTTACAGTTACGAATGAATCGCCTCATGTAGGCAGTGACACCAGTTAGTTTTTCTAAAGAGCTGAAGCGAGTGAGCAGATCACTATCGACACCGGGTATCGAGAAATTGCATGGTACGTATTTTGGTTTGAGCCCTGACAAGTCTTGTCGAGTATGAGCTGAAGGCATCTTGGGCCAGGTATCCTCTGGCAATTTGAGCCATGGAGGAGACCACCATAAATCATGAGCGGAGAGAGCTTGAGCTGATAATCCTCTGCTTGCACAGTCAGCAGGATTTAATTGGGAAGGTACATGACGCCACTTAAGTGTGAGTGAATTTGAGTTAATTTTTGTTACTCTATTTGATTCAAATGTTTGTAAACGATGGGGCGGAGTTTTTATCCATGCAAGCACTATGGTACTATCTGACCAACAATCTGACCAACAAACGTGATGTGTAATTGTGAGATGAGCAGACAATTGTTGGGAGACACGCAACATGAGCTGAGATAATAGAGTTGCAGCAGACAACTCTAATTTGGGGATTGTGAGTTTATTTTTAATCGGTGCGACTTTAGATTTAGCAATCATGAGGTGAACGTTAACAGATCCATTGTGAGCTGATTCTTGTAAATATATCACTGCAGCAAAACCGCTTTCCGAAGCATCTGCGAATCCGTGAAGTGAGTATGTTGATTTGAATTTGTGTGGCGCGATATGTCTGGGAAAATGTATATCTGAGATGTGCGGAAGATCATGATAGATGCGCTGCCAATCATCTGTAATATTATTTGGAGTGGGATCGTCCCAGTCCAATTTAGTTAACCATAACCTTTGAAGAAGTATTTTTGCGCGGAATATGACGGGTGTAACCCAACCGTTTGGGTCATAGAGAGAAGCTACTGTGCTAAGAATTGAACGTTTTGTAATGTGGGTAACTGGTGGTAATGAGATGTGATATGTAAATTCATCAGACTGGGGAATCCATCTAATACCCAAAACCTTAATTGATGGAGACTCTGCGCTGATGTCAAAGTCTTTAGGCATTTCGCATTGATCGTCTGGAAATCTTTGCAAGAGCTGAGGTGTGTTTGATGTCCATTTACTAAGTTTAAATCCACCGAGTGATAACAAATCAATGAGCTGAGTTTGGAGTGCTGATGCTTCTTCTATGGTGTCATGGCCGCAAAGTACATCATCCACGAAAACAAATTTACGCAAAATTTCGGCAGCCTGAGGATAGCGATGACCTTCATCTTCAGCTAATTGTAATAATGTGCGGATAGCATGATATGGACTTGAGCGCAATCCGTATGTAACAGTGTTGAGTGCATATGTGAGCAGAGGTCGATCTGGAGACGATCGCCAGAGTATGAGCTGATAGTGTCTTTGGTCTGGTCTTAAGAGAATATTTCTAAACATCATTTTTATGTCAGTGCTGAATACTATACGATGTGCGCGGAATGATATAATAATATCTACAATGTCTCGTTGAAGTGCTGGACCTGTGTGCAGGCAATCGTTTAAACTGACTCCATTGGATGACTTACAACTGCCATCAAATACTGTGCGGAGTTTGCCGCACCAAAACGATCAAAGAATTCATTATTTATTTATCTTAGTTATAATGTATCGTACGCGGTAGAGGTGGAACTCCATAATTTTGATTTTTTAGCAACATATGGAGTTTTGCATTTGTTTTGTACTTCTGCAGACCGTCAAAAAGTGCGCAAACGTATTCACGTACATACACACAAAGACGATCTCGTCCATTTAACAGGCAGCTGATTTATTGTGATGGCATAAATTTCATACGTGGAATTACAAAATGTGCATCAGACAGCTATTTTTATTATTAATGATACACGAGATCATTAATAATAAAAGTAGCTGTCTGATACATATGCTCAGACAAAAAAAGGTCAGTTCTGACTGCGGCTTTGAACTTGTGTCGGAAACATCATATTTAATTATGAAACATCAAATATCACTCTCAGGAATTGAACCCGAGACCCCACATGGGCTGAATGTCACTACACTGTCACTCACAGATAAGCTAGCCTACTAGTATCTACAGGTGTCAAGGCGTAGTCGATAACAAATCAATAGGAGCGAGATGGTTCGCGATCCGTGCTAAATACATGATATTGAGAGTTCACTGTGTCGCACGACTCTGTTACGTGAGAAGATAACGTCTCAATGACATTTAGGACACTAGCCACCGTTAATAAATATGAAATGTTACACCACCTTAGCTAATCAAGACTGTTAACTTGTGTGAGGAGCGAGATCATGGCTCGTTTATAGTTGTTTTAGTGATATTCATGGGTTTACCAACTGCTAACTGCATGTCTGATGAAACAGTTTAAACTTTAAAGCCATTACATTGGCTCTTGCAAATCGTCCTTTCGAAAATGAAGTAAAATATGTTTTCAGCTCGAACTATGGATCCACTTTTAATGAATATAGAATAAGTCATTCATCGCTGTAGGTAAGCTTTTACCTGTCTGCGTTTTCCTGTTTAACGCTATCACTATTTTATTCAGTAAGTATTTATTACGATTTTCCTATTGAAGTTAAGGAAAATATAAATAAATGAAATAGCCCATTAACTTTGCATTGTTTAGTAAAATACTTGTACACTGATTACTGACCAAATCCGATTAGAAATAGAAACGAGATGATTGCCTTGGTGATAAAGAATTACTTACTTTAATTACGATTCTATAACTGAGAACGAGAGATAAATAAGAAAGAAAATAACGTCACTAGAGTATAATAATTGTTACTAGATGTACCTACTTTTTAGCCGACTTTCAAAAAGGGGGTTAAATGTTCGGCTGTGGGTATTTGTTTTTGTATGTTCACTGATTGCTCCGCCGTTTGTAGACCGATTTTCAAATTGTTTATTTTGTTGTAAAGGATATTATAATTGGTCCCGCCGTCACCAAAGTGGAGACCCGTTGATGGGATCCACGAGGAATCGAGGAAACTCCTTGAAATTTATATGGATGCATATTCACAGTGATTTCGACTTTATCTGAAGCCTTTACTACCATGTCGAATCGTTTTCCATGAAGTGTTCCAGTGGGGCTGAAACATTTTACGCGTTCAAAATACATTCCAGAAATATACCCGAAACATTAATTGAATTTATTTTTATAACCTCGAGTGTTTATTTTAAAACTATTTTAAGGTGACCTCATTTCCGAATCCCTATCTTTATATGTTCGACGTGCTCTTTAACAGGGTATTTTCAATGAATATACTTTTCGCCTTGATCTTACCTTTCTGATAGTTAAGGGTCATTTGATCTTATGAACTTGTAAATTGATTAGAAAGGAATTGTTTAAGTCCATTTTACGTGTTACGAGTAAATTATTGAAAAATAATGGTATAGTTTAAAAATTTTAAGGCTCCCACAGACGAGATGCCGATCGTTTCAGTTACAACTGACGTCAGTTCGGCCTGAACGGATTCGAGAATCGAGCACATTTACGGAAAAAATCGCATCCGACCCAACTGACGTCATTTCGGCCTGAACAGATTCGAGCACATACACGGAAAAATTGCATCAGTTCGTTCTGGTTTGCCGCGAGCTACGGTCGTGTTTATTAATTGTAAACTCACTGTACGCTTGTACACGATACACGCCCGCACGGCCGCGGCTCTGACGAGAACGAAGCGATTTGTCACACATGGTCCGTTCAGTCCAGAATTAATGTTGCCAACTTAGCTATTATACAAACTTTTACTACTAAATTAAGTCTGTTATTCCCTCCTTAGTAGGAATTTAGTTGTTAGTAATGTTTTAGTAGGAAATAGCCAGACAGTAATCATATGCAAAATGGCCTAGGTTAGGCACAAAAAAACAAAAAAAAAATTGCACCTAATCATAATAATACATCAAAGCAATCGTCTGTAATTTGGTTAAAACTACCCATTTAATTACTATATACGTAATAATATGTCCTAGTATAACCGTAAAATTTATAATACAATTCTTTAAATAATAAAATTTTAATATATCAAAACCTAAAATGCAGTGGTTTTTGGGGGCTTTAGGGATTCCTAAGTTTAGTAGCTTTTTGTGATAGTTTTCAGTATTCTTTTAGTAATTTTAGTAGAACACGACGCGAGTTTAGGAATTTCGCAAACACAGTGTTGGCAACACTGGAACGAATCGCTTCAGTCCATCCGGCTGACTGATGCGATCTCGAAATTGCACACAGACGATTGGATTTTGCATCCGTTCAGGCCGAACTGAAGGCAAACCGGACCGTGTATATGCCCTTACCTGTGCGCTATTAGTTAAAATGCAAGGCATGCTTTTTTAAAATTTCTTCTATTTTAGTAGGTCTATACCCAGTTTTGTCAAAATTATCGCCTCAATTAGTCTTGGCACTTTTTGACACTTTGTGAAAAAGTACTCACAAACAGCAACACACACACAGCACAGCCAATGTTTTGTCGACCAAAATTGATTTTTGCTTACCACCGGTAATATTTAAGTTTTTTTTAATTAATTTACCTACCATTATTTTGCAATAATTTACTCAAAATGTTATGATAAAATAGATTTAAACTATTCCTTACTTATTTACAATATTGAAAAGATAAATTTATAATATAAAGTGTGGGAATGACTTTAATTGGTGCTTTTCCCGTTTTTTTTTCTAACGAGTGTATATTATATTACTTGTATTGTGGAGTACATGACATGCGGTTTTTACAGATTCGGTGTGTTCGAACAGGCCAAACAGTATATGGTTAACGAAAATGGCACATTATCGAATACAGGAAAACTAGCGTGCGGTCTAGCGGCTGGAGTTGCAGAGGCGATATTTGCCGTCACACCTATGGAAACTGTTAAAGTCAAGTTCATAAACGACACGCGATTGGAAAAGCCCCGGTTTAGAGGATTCTTCCACGGTGTCAGAATGATCGTTAGGGAAGAAGGTAAAAAATGTTGTTAAGTTAATTAACATGTGTTCCTTAATTTTTAACCGACTTCCAAAAAAAGGAGGCGGTTATGCATTCGGCTGTACAACGATAATTCCGCAGTCTGTGGAACGATTTTCAAAATTCCTTTTTTTTTATGTAAACTGTAAAGGGTATAATCCCAAGTTGGTCCCGTTTTCACCAAAGTGACCTGATGATGGGATCCATGACGAATCGAGGGAACTCCTCGAAACTTATATGGACACATGGTGATTTCGACTTTTTCTGAAGTAGTCTAAGCATATGCTACCAAAAAGTATGCTTTTGTACCAAGATATACCCTGGATCCATCAGTACTGAACAGAACTCCTGAGTCCTTATAGATACATATGTGGGGATTCCGGCGTTGTTTAAAGAACTGGAAGCATATGCCATCATACTACTTACAGTAATCATCATCATCTTCACAACAAACTTATTATGATGACATAGGTACTCACTACTTACTCATCAGAGTTTTGTGCACTTATATCAATGTCTTTGAAATTTTGCTATTATTAAAATTATATTCGTGATCATCATCATCATCACTATAATATATATTTTATTTAATGCTTACTGCTACATTGTTTCCGTATCGGTAACGCTTATTTGGGAAAATACCACGGCCTCTCAGAAAACTGGCATAAACTAACGCTTGGGTTTGTTTTGCCGAGAGAGTGAGAATAGCGGAGGCGTGTATGTGATTATATCTTTCTTAAAATGTGTTAATAATAATATAGTAATATAAAAAGAGAAAAATTATAAATTTCAAACAAAAAATGAAAGCCGACTTCCAAAGTAAAAACGCACAAAAAAGTATGAAATAAAACTTATTTTCTAAATAATTCCCATTTAAAATTCGGCTAAAATTGTAACTTACTTCTCTACTCAATCTTCATAATTTTGAAGTCGGTATCATCCAACTTGAACGTGAGTTTTATAAAATATTGTATTATCAGGAGGTTGTTCGGGCTGGTACCGACTTCAATATTATGAACATTGAGTAGAGAAGTCAGAAGTAGTTACAATTGTAGACGAATTTAGAAGGGGAATTATTTAGACAATAAGTTTTATTTCATACTTTTTTGTGTATTTTTATTTTGGAAGTCTGTTTTCATTTTTTGTTTAAAAATAATTTTACCATGAGCCGCCACTGAATCGGGCTTATTCGACTGAATTTCTTCTGAGAATTATACGGATAAAAATCCCGAAAATTTTTGACCCATTCTCCTCCTCTACTTTTATCGTCCTCTCAGATAATCGAAAAGTGGTCGCCTAATTATACTGCAACAGGTTCTGAACAAAACCAGTTCGGGTCACGCGCACAAACCCGAAATTTTAGCAATTCGTTTCGTCATAATATTACTTTGGGATCTAATTACAAAGTATAATTTTTCAGGCGTCGGCGGAGTATACAAAGGCGTGACAGCGACTATTATGAAGCAGGGCAGTAATCAGGCGATCAGATTCTTCGTGATGGAATCTTTAAGGGATTGGTACAAGGGTGGAGATAGAGATAAGCCAGTGCCAAAATATATTGTCGCGTTGTTCGGTGGTGTTGCAGGTTTGTATCCTTTTTAAAATTATCCTATTGTTCTACAGAAAGTTATAAGTCAAGGTTAATAATCGCATACAGAAACAAAATACTAAATAGTAAGTATTTTTTCTCCTGGTTGTACGCTGAACATCAATGACCAAACTATTGAGGTACAATAATAATATGAACCCGCATGAAACTCAGTCAGTCAATACTATCTTCGCACGGGCTATTTTTGAATGACCCCGATTAGTTTCGAGAAGCCGTATTTTTGTGACCTTGAAGTGACAGTGAAGTGAGATATTTTTGTAATTCTAGTGTTTGTCTGGCAAAACAGTTCAAATAAGTATCTTAAACTAATAATGTTTGTATAAACATTTTTGTGGAAAACGCCTAATTATTATTGACAAAATATTCCACTTCCACTGCCCCGCTATGTCAATGAATGGCAGATTCCATACTATCTTTACACAACCGAAACTGGTTTTTATCCAACGACATTTTACCTTCGCTTAATAAACAAATTAACGTGTTTAGGTGCCGCTTCCGTGTTCGGCAACACGCCGATCGACGTCGTCAAGACGCGAATGCAAGGACTAGAAGCTTCGAAATACAAGAACACGTGGGATTGCTTCATCAAGACTTGGAAGCACGAGGGCCCCCTCGGCTTCTACAAGGGCACGGTACCCCGACTTAGCCGCGTCGTCTTCGACGTAGCCATCACTTTCACCATATACGATAGTATAATGGACGTATTCAATTTCGTATGGAAGTAAGTACCGCAGGTAGTACAGTCGGCGACATGTATTCGAGTATGTTTTATGTGATTGTTTTATAACGAAAGTGCTCCAAAGAATAGAAATACTTGTCCTATAATATAATATAAGTTGTTATTTTTATTTTGTACAGCTTCGCATTCCATTTCGCATTCAATTTTACTGTGAATAAAATAGATTTTTATTTTATGCATTTAATGCTACATATTGTGTTTGTTTTGTGTAAGAAATTAAATTTATTTATATTTTTCTATTAATGACATGTGCCTGACGAGATGTGACGAAAATTGTTACTATATTAATGCTGACGAACAAATGCTAGTAGGTGTTACAATTATTTACAAATTAGTATATTTTAGTAGATAAGGTTTAATGAGGTATCTGTAGTGCTCGACTTGTACGGGATTTTTATATTTTACTCAACGGGTGTTGAGTAAAATATAAAATGTTCGGTACTGTAATACTTAAAACATTTATTGTAACAATAATACTATCATATTACCGATCGATGTAGTCATTAAAACTGTGGGAATACTATAAGTAAATTATTTATTTACAAACTGTCTGATAAGTGACAAGTAGTAGCAACATCGAATTTTGGAACCTTATTTTTTTATATTGTTGTTTGTATGACTTTTTAAATTCTTGTGTTTTATATGCTGGGTCTATTTTCTATAGTGATTTATTTTTGTACATATCTAAAATGGTAAATATTTTTATTTATATTCTTTTTATTTTTTACTTTTATAACAACATTCACTGTGCAACAGTTTACCACACAAATAGCTACTATTATTATTTTTAAATTATATAGCGTTCGCCCTAGTTAAAAATGAAAATTACCTACCTAAAAATAGACGAGATTGTTTTATCTAGAAAGATGTGAAAAATGTAGTAGGCATAATAGATAGTTTTTTTACCATTTTAAAATTGTGAAGGGCATTAATGTTAGTTGTTAAGTAATTACTGCTATTAAAAATTATTATTGGCATGATGATCTATAGTAAAGAAATACTAAAACATGGTGTTTATCTACTAAAGTATGATTATTATATTGAGAAATATTTATTCATGTTAATTTATAATGCGAGATTAATTATTTGTTCATTAAAATAATACTTCAAAACACAGAACATGGCGGATGTTCACTCAAACACAAATCAGATTGAATGACGTCACTTCTCGTGCGTTGTCTATGCTTTTGTTATTGGCGTCTTCCATTCGCTGTTAATGTTATCCAAGCTACGTTCTGAGGAAAACATTTTCCCTATAAAGTTGTTTCTTTTGCAAAATAACGGAAATATTAAAATTTTCGATTAGTTTATTTTAACCAATTTAATACAAGTGTAACAACTGACATTCAAATAGGTGTGAACGAAAATAATGAAAATTTCCTTCTTAACACCCGTCTGGAACGCAGTAACAGTGGTGACGTCATAAGCATAAAATGGCAGTTTAGTTTTAAAAAATCTTGATTTTTTGAAAATAATGAGTTTTTTTTTAAATAATAGATACTACAGAATATTATATAACAGTTTTTCATAATTAGCCATCATGCCTATTGTTAATATTGTATGTGCTGTATACGGCCTAGCGCGCTTCCACCTCTGTACGTAGTTCTTCAGGACAAATGACATTTTTTTATTCTGATGACAATGAGTTTACTTTTTTATACTAAAAAATAATTAATTAGGTATATGAAGCTCTAGAAAAACTAACAGAACCAAATTATTGCTTTCTAACAATAATTAGCGCTATGGCCGCTATGATAGCAAAGACGTTTCGTTCACTATCAGAATTGAAGCTTTTTTTTATTGGATTAATTTAAAACTACTGACGTATCTACTACTGCTTACTTACCTTTGTTGTAATTCATATCTATAACTGTTGCATTTTCTACTTATTTAGATCTCTCAATAATAGTTTATTTATGTAACTATCTAATACTTAGATCTATTATGAATGTATGATCAGATGATTATTTATTACACATTAATTTCAAATTGTTACAATGTAGCATAATATAGTAAATATTTACTAATTTTATTTTATTATTGACTTTTGTTATTTATTTGTTTACTTCAAAATAAATTGTCAAACAATATATCATCTGTTTTTATGTACCTGACTGTACCTCACTACCAACAATTTTTTAAAAATATTTAGTTTAGTTAAGGATCATATTGTAACAAACAACCAAGTTCATACCTCATGGAATTAGTAATATTAAATTCATAAGTATTTCTTGTATATCTTAATTTTAGAAATGAAATAAATACAATGATTATAGTAACAAAATATTATAATAAAACAAAATAAATTTGGTTTCATAAAATTGATAGGTTAACAATCCCCTTTAACTTGTACATAGTACCTACCTACTCTGTACACTTTATATAGTGACATCTCATCTAATTGAATGGAAAGTAAGTATATTTCTCAAACTGGTTTGCTGGAACACAGCGATGATTCAAATTGGAGCTATCTACAAGGGCCATCTCCTCTTCTGTTAGTTGAAAGTCGAAAAGGTTTATATTGTCTTGTATCCTTGACCTTGTAAATGATTTTGGTACCACTGGTATTCCTCTTTGAACCTGTAATATTAATTTAATTTATAATTTAAAACTAACCAAATCCTTTAAAGTTTAAACTGTCCATAGCCTGTAGCAGATTGCTTGTGTTGTAAGTACTTAAGAGGGATGCTGTATTTAAGAGGTCTAAAATTAATGTCTTTCAAAATTTCTTGGGAACGCGTATACCTATTTTCGAAAGAATTATTGCGCCTAATAGTTATTTGAAAATTAAAATAGTGTTCGCGGTGCGGATAATGGAAAATCTTTAATAAGAATGTTATTTTAAAAAAACACCATAATTTTGACCGTTATGTGACATAGCTTTGGTATGTTCGCTCAAATATTTTTATTTTATAAAAAATGTGATTCTTTTCAGTTAAGAGCTATTCAGTACTGTATTCTTATTGAATAAACCTTAATATTGTCGATAATATTTACTTTATCATTACAATAAATAAGTAGACACCTCACTTTAAAAAACGTTCACGAAATTTGCGTCATTGTCCTAGGCACACTTGTTTTCGATATTTATTTATTATTTTTATTTTATTCCTCATGTAGACATAACAAAGACACATTTGAAAGTTATAGCAATACATTGGCGTACTTATCTCTTTAAGAGATCTCTTCCAGCAAACCTATAATTGTGGATGCAAGTAGAGTAGATAGGGCAATGCACACAAAGACAACATATTAATATAACTAAAACATTAACATTCAGACTTAAATTAAAACTTATACAATATATAAAAATAAATTAAGATACTAATAATTTAAATATAATAAAACATACTTATATATACAGATCGCAATATAATATACATACATACACATACATACAAATGATTAAATTTTATGAAACGATTGACTATTAAAATGCTCCTGAAATGTAACCTAAAATATATGAGTCATGTAGATGCAAAGGCAGCATCATCCAATTTTTTCATGATAGCAACTTTGAATGCAGTCTGTCAGTGTAAAATCAGCTTAATTGGTTGACTTATTTAGTTTCTAGCAAAAGAAGCAATATCTCGTATAAAATTGCCATTAAAATCTTAGGTTTGTAGCAAAAACAGCATTATCCACTTGAGTAATGCCAAAGACAGCAACATCCGATTCGGCCAATCAGGTGTCTGTATTTGGCCACCATTACACTTTGTTTAATATGGCGATTACAGTTTTGTTCTTCTTTGGTGTGATATTTATTTTTGTGGAATTAAACAATTAGGTATATTTTTCCCAATAAAAGGTGGAAGAAGAACAAGATGGAGTGTTTTCCTACCCCATGTGACAAAAAGTCTAGTAGAAAAAAGCAAGCTGACCCCGATAAATGGAAGAGAAATGTGACTAAAAAACTGCGGTAAGTTTTAGTGTGATATAACGTTTTTGATCCTTTAAATATTTTTTAAATGACACAAAAAGGAAGAGCTTCTTAATTCGAT
Source organism: Phengaris alcon alcon (assembly GCA_037179445.1). Lineage (NCBI taxonomy): Eukaryota > Metazoa > Arthropoda > Insecta > Lepidoptera > Lycaenidae > Phengaris > Phengaris alcon. Next base: position 223,571 of record JAYRCH010000497.1, on the reverse strand, counting down.
TGTTTTTTTTACCCCGACTGCGCAAAACAAAGTAGTGGTAGGTAATGTGTTTCACAGCCTATGTATGTATGTTTGTACGTGTGTATGTATGTATGTATGTATATTCCTTTGTGGCACTATATAGCCCAAACGCGTGGGCCGATTTCGACAATTCGCACATCGTTTGATCCGTCTTGGTGGCGCGAGTGTTACAGGTAGGATGCATTAAAATTAATAAAATATGATGCATAAAAATAAATAAATTCAAAATGGCGGATTTTGAGCTCCATCCAAGCAGATTGGGGACAACAGATAACAACAGACATTCTAGACATTCGACCTAGCACCTGGTACCTGCTTCACATTCTTTAGATTTAGAATATGACTACTGGCTACCTAGCCAGTAGTCCCAATGGAATTTAAGTCGATATTGTAGAATTTTATTTATATTATATTATTTAATTGTTATAGGTACTCTGCGAAGACTCTTCCAAAACGGTTGCTATGTCGGCACAAGAAAGGTTTTGGCTGTATGGCACTTACTATGTCTGATTTGAAGCGATTTTTTGATAATTTTTATGCAGACCCAGACAAACAAAAACAGGATGCGTATATTTTAAAACATTGCACTCCTTGCAAGGTATCGCGTCGCCGTCCTACTACATCAAAATATGCAAATAAAACATTTCAAACAAAATTTTACATTTACAGCAAAACGCTAAAGAAAAAAGTGAAAGTTTGTCAACGATATTTTCTAACAGTATTACAAATTACAAAGTACAGGGTTCAATCTGTAATTAAAGAGTATTATAAAACTGGAAAGCTATTAGCTGAAAAACGAGGAGGTGATCGTACTTCAGTGAAATATGCGGCGAAAAGAGAAGCTATCATGAATTTTATCAACACGATACCATGCCAGGAACCACATTACTGTAGAGGAAACACTAAAAGGTTGTATTTGCCGTCAGAATTATCAATAAATAAGTTACACAAAGAATACAATTCGAAAGTTGATGATGACCTGAAAGTGAAGAAGTCTTATTTCAGGCATGTATTCAATACAAAATATAACCTTTCGTTTGGTACTCCGCGTACCGACGTTTGTGCAACTTGTATAAGATTCAACGAACAAATGAAAAGTGAGCAAGACACTAGTAAAAGAAATAATTTAATGGTAGCCCAAAGACTACATAAATTAAGAGCGAAAGCTTTTTTCCAAAAAGTTAAAGAAGAAAATGAAAAGCTCAAAACCTTCTCGTATGACTGTCAAAAAAATCTTAACCTGCTAAAAGTGCCCGATCAGGTGGCGTATTACCTAAGAAATGTGTATTTATACAATTTTACGATAGTAGAAGGATCTTCAAAAACCAAATTGCTTCCCGAAAATGTATTCGCTTACTGTTGGGCCGAAAATTTGTACCCCAAAGCTGCAAATGAAATTTCATCAGCCCTTTACCACAAGCTGAAAAATTCAGACCTGTCATCTATAGAAACAGTTAGACTTGTTGCAGATGGATGTGCGGGTCAAAATAAAAATACAATCATATTGGGAATGTTGTCGAAATGGTTGACCGAGGCTCCGCAAAACGTCAAGAAAGTTGAGCTTGTGTTTCCTGTTGTCGGACATTCGTATATACCGCCTGACAGGGTATTTGCCCAAATAGAAAAAGAAGTGCGGAAACATGAAGTGATTAGCGGTCCTCAAAAATATATCGAAATAATTTCGAAATTTAGTACCGTTAACGACTTAGGAACTGACTTTGAAGTATTTGATTGGAAGACAGCTTCACAGGAAATCTTAAAGCCTGTCGGTAGCTGGCATTTTCGATTTAAGCAATGCAAACGTTATATTTTAAAGCGTTCTAAAAGGCCTGGAAACGTGTTGATTCAGGGACATCTTCACTATAAAAGTAATGACGGAGTTTTTAAAAACGTTTGTAAAAGGAATAAAACAACATCCATGATAAATCCAAGAAAGATTAATGCTTCCAATATCATAACAGATAGTAAGAAAAAAGATTTATTAACATTGCTTAGAAGCCATTGGGGAGACGATTGGCAACGAAATGAAGACTTGTCATTCTTTGTAACGTTACTAGAAAGTAGCAGACAAGATGAAGATGACGAAAATGAAGACAGAGAAAGTGATTTAGAGTGTGAAGAATATGAGGAAGTAGATGATTTTCATATTTAATAACATAATTTTATTTTTATTATAGGTAGCTGCATACGTCAAATAAAAAACAATTTATAATTAAAGTCGTTTTATTTTATTCCTTACCTCTTCTAAATGCATGTGGGTTTAAAGTCGTGAATTCCAGCTATTATTCTGAGTATTAGTTGGAAACCCAAATAAAAGTTATTATCAATCAATTAAATTTACTCTACCAATATGTATCTAATAACGATTTTTTCCTGTCCGATGAAAAATCCACTGATTTTAAATTCTATAATTTCATTAGTTTAAAGTAAAAGTTTATAATTTCACTTGTTGGTATGGTATCACTTAGATACAGTAAGGTGCTGACGCAGACATCTGTTGTAGGTACTTAGTATTAAGATTATTACACATTATTATTACACCAAAAGTATTAAGATTATTCAGTCTAATTATGTCCAAAATCTGTGGTTGCAAATGTAGCAATATCCCAGAGTTTTGGTTGCAAAGGTAGCAATATCCACGAGTTGGGCGCAGAAACAGAAACATCCAAACCAAACGTCTAGTTTTTAGAAAAAATATGATATTACTATGAAATCCTAAATTTTTCATATATTAATCATATGATTCTCCAAATGTGTATGTTAAAAATATCACCATATAGTTATGTTACTGCTTTAAACTAAAATAAGTGTTTACTGCCATTTTAGCCAAACTGGACGTTGCTGCCTTTGCATCTATATGACTCATATAAACTCCTGAAAATATATTAACTAAAAATTAAACTAATGATAGATAGTGCCGTTTTAAACGCAATTTTAATTCATTGAGAGTTGGGGCCTCCCGAATGTATTCCGGCAGACCATTCCAAAGATAATCATAGAAAATTGTACTACAGTGTGGAATTTCAAGTGGCCTCTTCACTATGCATGAGCGAACAGGTCTCTCACTAGGTAGTGTGTAGCTAAACCTTTCGTACAAGTAAGATGGAGAACGGGAACGAAGAAGTTTTAAGAGGAGCGTGAGTGTGTGTATTCTGCCGCAGTCGTATCGGAAGCCACTTAAGACGTTTACGAAACTCTTAGATATGGTCGTACTTGCACAAACCATACACATACCTAATGCATATATATTGCAGGCGTTCAAGTTTGTTTAGTGAGGCTTCCGTTGCATCCAAAAAACGACGTCTGCGTAATCCAGCAGTGGTAGTATGAGAGACTACACCAGTAGCAACTTAGTTGGGAAAGGAAGGAAATTCTGTAATCGTTTAAGCGCATGTATCGCACCATTTACGCGTCTACTGACATCACAAATATGCTCCGACCAAGAAAGGTTAGAATCAAAGATTACACCTAAGTTTTGACGTGATAACGTCTTATAAATTGATGGAGCCGGCTGCACGCACGAAAAAACATGACTCATGCGTTACCTCGCTAAATATGACGCACTGCCGTTACCTCAGCTGGCCGCGCCTTAGGTATGTGAGCGGTGGGACGGAGAGGCGGTGGCGCTTGATGTTATTACTCAGTTCGGCGACGGACTTCGCGGCGGCAACACGCCTACCTAAGGCGCGGCCAATTAGTTCCGCGCGCACTATAAACATGACGTTGTCACGTTCAACTATCGTCAGTAAACCGAGTTTGCAGACAACCGATTTTTTAGCATAGTCTTTATAATATTGCCATTATAGGTAATGCTAGCCAAGGTATTAAAGTTATTATGACAGCCTGTGATTTTTTAGGATTAACAAGTAACCCAAAGGTATTCGCAAAATCTTTTATGCACTCAAGGTCCTCGTGTAGCTGGTGCACCGCATTATCAATATCAGAAAGCACGGTGTGCACTATATATGTGCAAATCGTCAGCATATAGGTGGAAACATGAGGTTCTGGCTGATGAAATACTATTAATAAATAATGAGAAAAGCAAGGGTGATAATACTCCGCCCTGGGGAACGCCACCATCTATATTGGACCAGTCAGAGATAAATTCAGGTGTAAAAATACGCTGCTGTCGATTTCTGAGGTAGGAGTCAAACCACTGCAAAGCCGAATCCGATACACCTACCGAACGAAGTATGCCAATCAAGACATCATAATCTACGGAGTTAAATCCACAGCTAAAGTCGAGCAGGACGATGATTGTCAATTGTCTATTGTCCATAGCCTGGCGAATGTCTTCAGATACCTTCAGTAGCGCAGTAGTATTGATATGGACTGCGCGAAAACCGGATTGGAAGGGAGTCATCAACTGGTTCTGATCTAAGAAGGTAGTTAATTGCTTGTTCACTGCTTGCTCAAGAATTTTAGACAAAACAGGTAAGATTGAGTCAGGACGATAGTGTGAGGGAGAATTGGGATTGGGAATCTTAGGTAATGGTATGACGTGGGCTTTCTTCCAGGACGTGGGAATAGTATTGATACTGAGAGAGAAGTTTAATATGTGAGTGATAATGGGAATTGGGAGTAAGTAAGTCAGCTACTGGTACAAGCATATCTCTGCTGAGTACGTCATAGCCAAACGCTTTAGAAGTTATATTTAAAAGGTTATTGCGGACTACTACCTCAGTGATACTTTTAAAAGCAAAAGAAGCAAAGAAAGAATTACGACGCTCAGAGAGTAGGTGAAAGCAACGGGATTTGCTATGAGAATCTAATAAGACAGGTGGATCAGACAAGTAGTTATTCAGCATATTTACGTCTTTAAAATTAAAGGTTTCTATGGATATTTTGCCGATCCCAAGGGAGCCAAGGAATTTCCACGTGTGAGCAGGCGATGGCTGTTCTATTTCCGTGTGAATGTATCGGCGTTTGGCATCCCGACATTTTCTATTACAGAGATTACGGAGTTTTTTATAGCCGGCAATGTTAAAGGCAGTCGGACATCGCTTACAGACCTTAGCTGGCTGACTAACAAACATTAAATCGATTAGGGATCGATCGTTATTGGGTGAGAAATGAGTAGCAGAGAGGGGCAGAATTTCGCAATTAAATGAGGAAATAAGAAACTGTAATTTGTGAGATCTTGAAATTTGTTTAATCAAACAAGTGTTCAGGTCGCCCATTAAGATGACATGGTCATAGCATGGGTAATATCATTCCAGCAAGTCTTCGAGATCACCAAAATAGTCGAAAGTGGAAGAAGGGCTATTCATAACTCCAAGAAGAACCCTGCTATGAGAAACGCATGTTTCGAAAAATAAATATTCAAGACAGTCACGCGCATTGTTAGGAGACTGACATATGATATTGTAAGAGAAATCCTTCCTGATATTGTGAATCGTAGACGACTTTCAGCCAAATATATCGACCTCCCCACACCGAAGACGTTCGACGTGCTTTGGTGAATCTAAAAAAGCGTTGGTTTCTCGGAGGTAGTCCATTGAAATTCATTCTCCAATATTTAGCATTTCAATCATCATTTGTGTTTTCGTTTGTATTTCCGTAAAAACTTAATGTTAATCTACTTATTTAATGTAATAGTATAACAGTTTCGTTCTTAAAAACGTTGTTATAAGTTTACAATAAATACAACAGCGAAAAACATTTTTCAACATGAATTTGTCGAAATCGACACTTTCCTCAACATCATTATTACAGTTCTTGCAATCTACGAGCGCGCGTAGCCTTTATTTGTAGTTGTAATTGTAAATATACATTTTCGTTAGTGTGCGTACCTGACGGAGCGGTCAGTAGCGAGCGAACCATCGTTCGAGTCACTTGTGCTTATTGTTTTCACGTTGCTATTGTTTACGAAGTACGGTCAGCATGTCAAATCTCAAAAGTGAAAGAAAGCGCAAAGTAATTCATAGCGAGGTAAGATTTTTTTTATTTATTAAAATCAACTCAATATATTTTTCTTGTTATGACATGTCATGAGCTCGGTCACCCAGGTACTAAAGATATTATGTAGGTAATTAGTCTAACAGTCTCAATATTGTTTCCAGGGACGCGCCATTATTGCCCGCGTGTATCACTTTCTTCAAGAAGAATATAATTTTATGAAAGCGAACAATATGGATAATTGTGATTTGAGTCCTGTGGCTAATATACGAAAACGTACCGCTGAGGCTACAGGGATCAGTGAACGGACTGTAACAACAATTTTAAAAGAGGAGAAAGAACTGCCATCTTCTTTTCTGCAAGTTTTACTTCTCCTATGAAAAAACGACGTAAAAGAAATAACAAATTTGATTTAGACAACATGAATCTTGAAATTATTCGTACTACCGTGCAAAATTTCCATATTGTGGAAAAGCAAATACCAACATTGGCAAAATGCGATCAGTTTTGAGAGAAAATATTGGGTACAGATACAGACGAAACATAATATGTTTTGACTTCCCACGTGCGGCAAAATACCTGGTTGTGTCGAAAAAAAGGTCCTAAGGGCAATACACAGTTTTCAAAGAAAGTGAGCACAGGAAGCCGATTTATTATAGTGCACGCAGGTAGCAGCGATGGTTTCGTGCCTAATGCTTCGCTGGTCTACAAAGCGGCATCTACAGCAGGAGATTATCACTCTAATATGAATTATGATAACTATGCAAAATGGCTTAATGAAAAGTTATTGCCAAACTTACCCGAGAAGTCAGTTATTGTTATGGACAACGCTTCTTATCATAATACTCGAAGCAGCAAAATACCGACCTCTAATTCCACTAAAGGTGAAATGCAACAGTGGCTGACAGAGAACTGCATCTCGTATGATAATAGTTTAAAAAGAATTGAAATATACGATTTGATCAAAAAGAATAAGGAGCGTTTTATAACATTTAAAATAGACGAATTTATAAGAAGAAAAGGTTTTGAAATCTTAAGACTCCCTCCGTATCACCCAGAGCTCAATCCGGTTGAAAATATAATATGGGGTATTCTAAAAACTCGAAATGCCTCAAGAAACATAGGCCAAAACATGACCGTTGTTCAAAGTTTGATCGATGAGTGCATATGTAATATAGACCAAACCACCTGGCGAAATATATGCAAGCACGTCGAAAAAATTGAAAAAGAATACATGAAATATTTCAACTGTGATTTCCAATTTATTATAAATGTCAATGATAATGAATATGACAGTAATGATGACAGTTATGATGACAGTGACAGTGTAGAAATATTTGATGAAGATAGTGATTCCAATTAATTATAATTTATTACTAGCTTTTTATTTTGTGTCGCGTAGGATTACGTTTATTTTGTGTTAATTTTAAGTTTTTACCCGTAAATTAATTTTTATTACTAAATCAAATAAACAGAACTCCTTTAACGATTTTTTTTTCATTTTGACCACATCATCCTGCTTATAAATACGTATTTAAAATATAAAAATGAGCGAAATTCATAACTTAAATTAATGAATTTATTTTTGCTAACCGTACGCACGGTCACTCTCACGCCCATTGACGCGTGTACAGATAATATGGTCACTCACTAGTGGTGGGTCGTCGACGCTTTTTCGATCAACGAAACGAGACCGTTTATCGTTCATCGTAAACTAGTTGAAAAAACAGTTTTTTTTTCGACTAGTTTACGTCTTCGACGAATACTGAACTGAGCAATAAACTATGACAAACAAAGTAGTTTTGTTCACTAAACGACTTACAGCAACTGTTTTGACAAACTTGTTGTCGTTTGCTGATCGACGCGACGAGTGATGACGACGAACGACGAGACGGTTTAATCTGTGAGCGGTGGAAATGAACTTCCTTTCATACTTTTTCCAGGCTTAGGAGTCATCATGTTAATTGTTATGGGTAAAATTACGTAAACAAAGTTGAAACATTTATTTATTTCAGAATGTCATTAGAGTTGCGTCTTTGTTAGCTTACTTTAAAGTTCATTTCGTTAAAACACCGCCCACTCAACAAATGTCATTATTACATAATATTGTCCTCTCGTCGTTCTTTCGAGTGAGCGAGACATAAACACGTCGTCGTCGGTTGTAACAGAACAGAGATAGACGTATTGCTCGTGCCTCACCGCCCGTCCGTCGATCGGTCGCGTCGCGATGAACGGTCTCCGTCGCACGCACCGTTCCGTTCACGCGTAGACTAGTTTATCGGTAGGCCCTAAACTAGTTTACCCGTTGATGACTAATAAACAGTTTAATAAAACGGTTCGTTGATTCAACGCCCATCCCTATCACTCACACAACTAAGGGCGCCGCGCGCTCGTAGATTGCAAGATCTGTATCAATTGTTTAAAGTAGGTATAATGACGCACATTGAGAATAATGACATTATGTGTAAGGGATAGTTATTCTTGTTGAGGTACATGATAACTTACCTATAAAATGTATTTGTTTATGGTTTAAGACAAACTTGGACGGGGGTAAATGTCTCTTATACATATACCCAAAGGTGGTTATAGAGACAAAGCTTTACCCAAGTCGTATAGACCCACTAGCTGTTGCCGCGGCTCCGCCCGCGTAAATACAGTATCCCTCTGAACCACTGTACTTTTTAGGGAAAAAAAGTATCCTATGTTTAATTCAGAGCTTTAAACTACTACCAAACTAAATTTCATCAAAAACCGTTCAGTAGTTTTTGCGTGAAAGAGTAACAAATATCCATCCATCCTCACAAACTTTCACATTTATTACATTACTAGGATAAGCATCACTTCTTTCATGCTCAAAACGAAGGAGAAGGTGGTCAACCTCCACATAAGAGACCTATCTCATCGAAAGACAACATTCCTACCAGAAAGGCAAGATTTATTGAAACGGATGAAGTTAGTAGATCGCATGATAGAGCCGTTGAGGATAAGGAGTTTGCACTATGCGCCTTCCTAGATATTGAAGGCGCGTTCGACAACACCTCAACCTTCTCTATTACGGATAGATTTCTTCAAGGAATATAGATCCAACTACTATAGAGTGGATCAAAGCCACTCTTAACAACAGAGTAGTGTCATCTACTATCATGGGACTGACCCAAGGATGTCGTCAGGGAGGAGTACTGTCGCCTAATAAATTGATGAAATTTAGTACACTTATAGATTGCGTATAGATTTTATTTTTGGCAGTACTTAAATAATACTAATTTAAAAAAAAATAGGCATACATGTGAAGTGGGAATTTTTTTTTTCTTGTTCTACCCAATGCGGGGTATCTTCGAATAGGTATTTTTAATTATAGGTGATGTTTCATACACGACATTTTTATAAAGTGAACTAGTTTCGAGTAATCGGCCTCCAAATTGGTTTACAAGTTGGCATTTCTGAACTATTATTTAGTTAAAGAAGCTTTCATTGCTGATAGATCATGCTAGAAACTCTTAAGAAAAATTATTTTGAACAAAATAGACATAGACATAGACAATAACTTTTGAAGTAATTTGAAAAAACCTAACCAAGAGCATGTCACAACATATCACACATTTACTTCAAAGTTATTGTCCGATTTCGCTCAAAATAATTTTCCTAAAGAGTTTTAACATGGTCTATCAGCATGAAAACTTATAAGTTTTATCTCCTATAGTTTAGAAATGCCAGTGGGGGAAACCAACTTACAAACCACTTTGAGGACCAATTACTCAAAAATGGTTGGCTTTGTAAAAAAGTCATATAATATGAATTCTTTATTTTAAAAGACCTATTCAACGACACGCCACACGACGGGATAGAATGAGAAAAAAAATTCATTCCAACTTCACAAGTATGGAGAGCCACCCCTAAAATGTAAAATTATAATTATTTTATGGTGGCAAAACCGAGATCTATACAAAGTCTTTAACTATACCAAAATTCATCTATTTATATTCATAATTACAGCTAGAAGCGCGGACTGACAGACAGACAAACAGACGGATGGACAGAGCGAAACTATAAGGGTTCCTCAAGTATTACGGAACCCTAATAAACCTATTGCGCGTCGATAGTTACAGAACCCTCCTTAAACATGTCCTAGCATGCTTTTGGTGAAGTAATTAATTATAATATTAACTTACCAAGTACTTAAGCCCAATCTGTGCTAAGCTTTTTCCATATTTTTCTGCAACTGCTTTTATTTTTGGATCATTTTTTATGGTTGCATATTTCTCAAACTCTGGTCTAGCTTCTGATATAAGTCCTAATGGTGTGTAAGCCACAGGGACCACAGATTGACTCTTACAAAAGTCTACCAGTTCATGTTGTGTTAATGTTGGACTTATCTGCAAAATCAGAGTCGTATGTGCAGTTGTAGACAAAAATTATTCGAATAAAAAATACAATGAAATCTAACACTATACATTGAATGTTCCTAAAAAAATACAGTCGTAATAGCCGATATTAAAATGTTTATATTGTACTATGATAGACCTCAAAAATTAGTCGTAATTTCCGGTTCCTCGTAAAAATTATGTCCTTATAAAGTGTGTGTGGAACGAGGGACCTAGCTGAATTTCCCTAAAATAAATATACTTAGCAACTTTTAGTAGAAGTCTAGAAACAAATGTAGAACAAATGTGGGAATTTGTAGAAAGATAGTTAATAAAACTACAGCTCTCATAGTGTGCTCCCACTATCCAGACACTGCTATTACTCTTGAAAATTAAGGTTTTCTGACAACAGATATTTAGTGGAACATTTGTGATAGATTATTTTTGGTGAAATATTACTGACATAAATAATTCTTTGTCTTCATAGACATAAGTAGATAATTTGTAGACACCGAAATATTTTACGGCGCAAATAGCTGTGTGGATGGAGGGACCAACCCAAGGGGCTGTAGTTCTTTAACTATCCGTCAACAAATTCCCATTTACTTATGAAATTGCCGTTTTGTATGAAAAAATTTAAACGATTTTTTTTCATGTACACACACCGGCATATTTAGCGGAACATAAAATAAAGGTTTGATATCAGTATCATATAAGGTTGCTGGCCGCTTTATACGTCATTTAATTTAAAAAGAAATATTTTAAATTAAGAAAACAACTGAACATCACATTTTATGCAATTGTTTTAATTTTATTCAAATACACCTTGTCTGGAGCGAACTTCGAGTATTTCTTCCTTCTGAGTTTGATTTAAAATTTCATTGAAATACTGTTTTTTGTTAGTTTTTTTTTAATCGCGTATCTTTTTGGAGTTGAGGACTGAATTATGCCTGACTTAGCCCCAACGGAGATTGCCAGGGCACTCGAAATGCGAAGAAATGGTCAAACCTACAGAGCGATATCCAGAGATCTTCGTCGACCAGTTTCAACGATCCATCGCAGTATCCAACGGTTCAAGGAGACCGGTACTTATGTGAGAAGAGCAGGACAAGACAGAAAAAGACACACTTCAAATAGAGATGATAGTTTCATTCGGTTTCGTGTACGTAGGAACCCCCGTTTGACGGCCGTCCAAGCCCGACATGAGTTAGAAGCAGTGCGGGGTGTAACCGTAAGTGAGCGTACGGTACGAAGAAGGTTCGAAGAAGCTGTTTGGGTTCATTTGTGCCCGCCAAGGCTCCAAGGCTCGAGGTAAATCATCGTAGAAACAGGTTAACTTTTGCTCAGGAACATCGACTTTGGAACGCGGACCAATGGAGTAAGGTATTGTTTAGTGATGAGTGCAGAATTCTCTTAAATCAAATTGACGGCAGGCAAAGAATATACAGACACAAAGGAGAACGATACATTCAGACAAATTTTGAAACTACAGTTGCATACGGTGGTGGATCAATAATGGTTTGGGCGGGCATTTGTTTGGGAGCTCGCACAGACTTGGTAGTGATTGACAGAGGGAGTCTGACTGCAGATATCAGAGAAGTTTTAGAAGAAAATGTCGTACCGTTTGCCCCATATATCGGTGACGATTTTGTTTTTATGCAGGATAATGCTCGGCCGCATAGCGCTCGGGTAACTCAAGCTTATCTTAATGATATGAATATCACTGTTATGGAGTGGCCGGCGAGATCACGGGATATGAACCAAATAGAGCACGTTTGGGACTTGCTGAAAAGAAAAGTTAAGTCCAGAATTCCAGCTCCTGCCAACGTGGGTGAACTGCGAATCGCCGTAGTTGAGGAATGGCGGAGACTATCCCAGGAGACCATCGATAATCGATCTCAGTATGCCTAGTCGGGTAGAAACTTTAATAAGAACACGTGGAGGAAATACGCGATATTAATCACCATTTTTCTAATTTAATTAATTTTAATATTAATTTTCACTTTTCCCTTTTTCCCACTTTCCCACTTTTCAAAAGTTCAAAAATGTACCATTTTTCACAAATAGCCCTTACTCGCAAAATCTTTTCTTAATGTGATCTCATTTTAAGTAAAACAAATGAAACTTTAAATAACAAAAGAAGTGTAGTAAGTAGATTTTAAAATAAAACCATATTTTTTTAATTATGGACCTTTTTTTTGTATTCCGCTAAATATGCCGGTGTGTTTATTTTTTATTTGTATTAATCGAAGTAATCACCCATGCAATCAATGCATCTTTGCCAACGCAGTGGAGGTTTATTGATGCCCTTCTTAAAGAAATCAGCTGGACGGGAGGCCACATATTCTTTAAAGGCATTTTGTACTGCCTCTCGGGTATTGAATTTTTTTCCCGCCAATAAGTTATCCAAATTCTAGAAAAAGTAGTAGTCTGTAGGCGCAAGGTCTGATGAGTAGGGCGAATGACGGAGAGCTTCCAACCCCAGTTCTTGCAACTTGGAGACCGTCTGGTGAGTAGGGCGGATGACGGAGAACTTCCAACCCCAGTTCTTGCAACTTGGAGACCGTCTGCTGTGTAGTATGAGGTCGCGCGTTGTCGTGCAGGAGCAGCGGAGACGAGCGATTGACCAATGCTGGTTGGAGATGTGCCAGCTTCTCCATCATTGTGTTCAGTTCTTCACAGTACACATCTGCAGTAATGCTCACCCCGTTTGGTAAGAAGCTGTGATGAATCACACCGGCGCTAGACCACTAAACAGTGACCATCACTTTTCTAGGGGTAAGTTTTCGTTTAGGGCATTGTTTAGGTGCTGAACCAGGATCCAACCAACTTGCTGAGCGCTTGCGGTTATCAAACAGAATCCATTTTTCATATCTGGTAACAATGCGGTTCAAAATTCCTTCATTTGTGTGTCTGTTGAGCAGTGCAAGGGACGTCTCGACGCGTACTTCGCGCTGGCTATCATTGAGTTCGTGGGGCACCCATTTGTCAAGCTTTTTTACCTTGCCAATTTTGATTTTGATTTTGACGCAAATGGACCAATATTGTTTTGACGCTAACGTCGAAAGCTGCTGCTAATTCAGCCGTAGATTGTGTATCATCAGCTTCCACAATCGCCTTTAATTCGTCATTGTTGACCAAAGTCTTCGGACGACCGCGAGGTTCATTTTTCAGGTCGAAATTTCCAGAACGGAAGCGAGCAAACCAATAACAGGTGGGGCGTTTGTTTGTAGTATTAGCTCCGTAAACATCGTTGATGTTGCGTGCCGCGTGTGCCGCGTTGCTGCCACGACGGTACTCATATTCCATAATTACTCGAATTTTTAACGTATCCATGACGACGAAAAAGATTGAATTGCGATGAAAATGTAACACAATAAAAAAAAATGACTACTTTTGGAAAAAGAATTCCACGTTTTGAAAATAAAATTAATTTGAAATTAGAATTCTTAGCCAAGCAAAAATTATTTTGATTTAAAATGGCCAGTACTGCAAAACGGCAATTTCATAGGTAAATATACTACTAACTAATAGGTAGTTGCTATATTTATTTTAGGGAAATTCAGATAGGTCCTTCGTTCCTAAATCCACACACAAATTATATGGGGTCACTGTAGTGTATATTCTTTATTCATAAAAAGTAAAATTATTAATAATTTACCTCAAACTGATTAACAGTGGGTTGTATAGAAGCATGCTTCAGTAACCTCTCCAGTTGCTCCCGGTTGAAGTTAGAAACACCTATAGACTTGGCCAGGCCCAGTTGTACTGTCTCTTCCATTCCCTTCCATGTTTCTAGATAGTCTATTGCAGTATCCTCGCCCTTATCCTATAATGAAACAAATTTTTTAAATACAAGTTAAATATTAACTTAGTATACAATAGGCAATTATCCTACGAAAAAAATTGAAAATGTTTATAAAACTGTTGCTAGCTTATTTTTTAAAACTAATTTAGGTAACTCTTTATTTTAAAATATATACAGGGGTTGTAGTTCCCATCATTTCCAATATTTTCTTCAATGAAACTCATATACCAAAATTAATATTATCCGAGATTTTGTAGTATGTATGTATCATTTAAGTAAAAAAAAAATGCCGATTTTTTTTTTTTAATGAGCTGTTTTATTATTATTAATACCATTAATGCGGGTAACTACGAAAACTAAGTCGTAGTAGAAGATTGAAATATAAAAAATCAATTTCTTAATTTCTCTAGATCTAGGATCTAGATAAGAGGGAGTATATTTGCTACGAATTCCACACTAACACAGATCTAGTCTTCCAACAAGAAAATAACCAAATCGTAAACAGTTGTAATCATTATTCATATCATGCAATTTAAATGATCTAGTACTTTCCATACTAAGCTTCTAGAACCAAGTACACATCAATCTGTGACAATAGCATAATTTAAACAAAATAAAAAAAACCATAGAAGTGTACTTACATTAACAGAAACTGGCCAGTGTATAAGATACAAATCAACATAGCCTAATTGGAGTCGAGCTAACTGTGATTTGAGTGCCGGGACCACATCATTTTGTGCATGTTTATCATTCCATAGCTATAAAATATAAAAACAAATGTTAAATATATTTTTAGCAACCTAAAATATCTCAAAATTCCGAAAGGTTATTATTCCCAACTTATATTGTTCAACTTTAAATTAATTCACTTACAAACCTCTAGTTATATTATAGTTAAAACCTATTAAAATGTTACATACCTTAGTTGTTACAAACAGATCTTCTCTTTTAACAATGCCCTCCTTAATTTTATTGGCTATACCGGTACCTACACTTTGCTCATTGTTGTAGCATGCCGCTGTGTCAATGTGTCTGTACCCAGACTCTATGCCCCATTCCACTGCTTGTTGGAACTGTTCAGGCTCAGCCTTACGCTACAAAACAATTAAGTTTAAGTAGCGAATATTATATTGACAGAGACAAGGATTACTTATCTTGTGAAACATTGCATGTTACAATATCTATACAAATTAAATAAATTTAAGTGTCTGTTTGTAATTTCAAATTAACAGCTATGTACTAAATTTAAGTATTTACAGTACCTTACTTTTGTATGTCTGTCAATCTGTCTGTTCCAACTAATCTCTGATACGGCTGGACCGATTTTGACTGAACTTTCACTGACAGATAGCTGATGTTATAAAGAGTAACTTAGGCTACATGTTAGGGCTCCGTTTGAAAAAATATTCGGATCCATTTAAATATATATTAGGTCCTTACATATGAAATTGGCGTTTTGCCATACTGGCCACTTTGATCTTAAAATATCTTCTTTGGTTAGGAATTCCAATTTCAAATTTAAACCGCTATTTATTCATTTGTGTTTCGAAAAACGTAATTCATTTGTTTTTTTCTCTTTTGGTTTTTTCTTTGCGTTACTCTGTTTACAAAATGGAAAACTTGAAATCGTATTAATTTCGAGTACAAGTTCCACCGTGGCACCAGTGCTGCAGAAACGACTCGAAGGTTTAATGATGTGTATGGCGGCGGTGTCGCAAAAGAAAACCCAGTGTTTTTGGTTCCAACGATATCGTTCTGGAAATTTCGACCTGCAGAACAAGCCCCGTGGACGGCCGGAGACCAAAGTTGATAATGAAGAATTGAAGGCTATTGTGGAAGCGAATCCATCGCAAAGGCATTAGCAGCAGGCTAGACAGCAGGCACCAAATTAGAGGAGCTTCAATTGAAATGTCTAAGACATACACCGTACTCCCCGAACCTTGCTCCAACAGATTACCATTTTTTTCGAAATGTGGATAACTTCTTGCAAGGGAAAAAATTCACCTCGGATGGGGCAGTCCAAAGCGCCTTCAAAGATTTTATTGATTCCTGTCCGAAATATTTTTTTAGTAAAGGTAAAAAAAAATTAATGAACTACCTATGAGATGGCAAAAGTGCATCGACAGCAATGGTATATACTTTGAATTATATTGTTTTAAAAAATCGACTTTATGTTCCTCCTTTACAAAACGCCAATTTCATATGTAATGACCTAATAGGTATTAATAGTTCCACGCAAACGAAGTCGTGGGCACCAGCTAGTTTATAATTAAGTAATGGAACTACTTTTAATTTTAGGGTTGTAAAAGCAACCCGCTTTTTTCACCACGTTCCTGTGCAAATGTCTTTATAATATTTGATTACAATATGTACAAGTGTACAATATGTACAAATACTATTTATTATTAATTTTAAAGCCTCGCCCTGACTACTCGCTCCGTCACTTTGCAGAGTTACTCGCCAAAGTTGACCTTGCGAAGAACCAGTCCGCCATCACAGCAACATGTATGTTTATTGGTGTTGCAATGTGCACATAAGCGCATTTTCACTAAGCATATTAGTTTTTTTTATTTTATTTTAATTTTTTTATTTATTTAGGTTACAAACAGTCACTAACAAAAAATAATAAACATAATTATGTGTTGCAGATTAGCCATATTCTAAATATGGCTAATCTGCAACACAACATTCTGTAAAAATACATTTTTTTCTTTTTTAAAGTAATACAAAATCATAATACATTGACAAACCCTGCCACTGCCCAGTGCCCACTGTCTTATTCGGCCAACTGCAACCTAGGCCTACTTCGCGAGCAGCGCTAAGGCTTGTGTACTAATTTATAGTATTTCATTCATCATGATCAGGGATACAATTATTTAACAAAAATTTTAATAACTCATCTCAATGACAAGCTGTAGGTCAAATAAAGTTAATGATTTATCTAATAATTACCGCGTAGGTTCCAAGCCCCACAATGGGAATTTGAAGGCCATTGTTAAGTGTAACTGTCGGTATAGCATTTTTAACCATTTTATTAAATTTATGGTTTAACTAGCAACTGTCTTTAAAAGTATTATGTAGGTAAGCAGTTATCTCTTCAAAGTTCAAATTGCAAAGTTAAAATTAATTTATCTAATTTTTTTAGCATCGATTGTCCATGTTTTTCAGTTTTCATCACAAAACGATGTCAAATCATTTCTGTTCTTCTTCTTTTATTAACGGCAAACCTTCGCTTTTTGCAACATTCTGCTAAAATTAATTTCTTCCCAATTTTCCAGGTCTACCGGATGCCGGACAGTATAGTTCTACCCTAAGCCTAAGGCTGGATATTTGTACTACTACTACTTTCTACCGGAATCCGGCGGTCCCGGAAAAATACAGAGCACGGAAAATAGTACTCTGCGATAATACAAGAGTTAAAAATGGAGTTTGCCGGGGAATTCAATGGGTGACGTTGTGGTTTTTTTATTGTTTTAAAAAATTTGTGTTATTTCGGTTCTTTATGTGTAATATTGGTAGAATATTAACCATTATATATTCGTTAAGGTGCAGGTGCAGTGTGGGCAAGGGGTACAACTTCAAAAAACCTGCTATTTTGTGTTCCCTCCAAAACTCCCTAGAAACTTTCAGTAAAGCTTCTACTTGACTGAATCGACTGACTTAACTCATTGACTGCACTGACTATCTATTAAGACTTTGACTAGACTTTAGACTTGACGATTTAGGAATACGGTGTTGAAAATTGAAACGAAACTCACCGGCATTCCGGATTCCGGAGCATATAGTCCCAGCCTAATAGTATACCGCCATTAAAAAAAATGTGATACAATTGATACTGGAACTGACAAGACCATATTTATTTTCGAAGATGTCACACTGAGAGCAGTACTCTTCAGTAGTGTTACTTATCATCTATGGCAGTACTACATATTATCTAAGGACAAGACAATAGTCAATAGATTTGTAAACTAAATTTTTGGAAATCTGATTCAAAAAAGAAATAAATATAAAATTGCATAAATTAGACGTAAAGTGACTTACACTCCTTAAAAATTATAAATGATATTGTTGTAGATTGCAAAATAAGAGTTAGGAGAGAAATTTAAATCTACGAACATTTGACGAAATTTGAAGTTCCTAATTTTTATAGCTTTTTAAAAGGCTTTTCATCGTTTCTTTAATCTTATAAATAAATTATTGAGTGCTATCCATCAGTATGTCCATTAAAGAAGATTTAGTGACATTAGCATGCCAATCTTTTTGCAAGAAAGATTTCAATGCAACCCTGCAACATCTAAATGAATTGGAGTGCATCGTAACAAACAGCAGTCTTCTCAAAAGAATACAACATAATAAAGCTGTGGTGGAGTTTTCTTCTAGTGAATTCAAGGATATTGATAAATTCAAGTCAAAAATTGCTCAAATAACTGGGCTAAATTTTCCAGACATTGAGGCAAAGGATTACTCTATGCCATGTGTTTACTACAACTATGCAGTGATACTGTATCATAGTCGTTACTATTACCAATGTGCAGTCTTATTGGAGAAGTTGTTGACTACAAATATAAAGGATCAAAGCTTGTTTCAGAAAATAGTTTTGCTGCTGTTAGAATCTACCCTGTGTAGGAGAACTTACAAAAAGACTCTTAATATTGCCCAAACATATGGAGAATCTTTAAAAGCAAATGCTGAATTTAATATTTTATATGAACGACTAGTCAGTAGGGCTCAATTGTACTTTGGACAAGTAATTAAATTAAAACCAGATTGTATTGAAAATATCTTCATATTGGCTCAACAACATTATTTGAATGGTGAAGTAAATGAAGCTTCTGCTATCTTGGGCCAATACAAAACACTGAAACACAACTACAACCATAAAACCCAAGGGGAAGACATCTGGGCGGCCATCAATAACAACTTAGGTGTTATTTATTTATCTATCAAAAAACCTTTTTTAGCTGCAAAATATTTTCAAAATGCTGTGAAGGAACACTTTAAAGCCATTGAAAGTGATGATAGTGAAAAACTGTATGCTTGTAAAGATAGGCCACTATATGTCTATAATTTGGGATTGGCTTTATTGGCTGCCAATAATGCTGAAGGTGCATTTGAGTGTCTTGTAGAAGCTGCCCGGCACTATCCCAATAACCCAAGAATCTGGCTCAGATTAGCAGAGTGTTGTGTTAAATCTTGCTGTCAAGATGAAACTAAACAAATAACTGTAAAAAAATTAGGAAGTGGACCACACACAAAAATATTGTTGACAAAAGATTTAAAAGAAAAGTTCACTTCGTCTGGTGAATCTTTTGCAATTCCTTCATTGTGTTTAGAGTTTGCTGCTCTGTGTATTAAAAATGCTATAGCTCTTCTACCTAACCAAGAAATACCTACTGACACAACTACTTTTATTCAAGCGCCACCGGGTCCTCCAATAAGTTGGAAGCAAAGATGTGAATTAAAAAATTCTATATTAGTACTGCAGAGCTATATTCTCCTGCATTTACAAGATCCACTGTCCGCACTTATGAGTGCTAATGAACTTTTGTCTCAGCCAGATGCTTCATGTGGACACAAAGCTTGGGCACATATTTATGCTGCAGAAGCACTAATAAACCTTGACAGAATAACCGATGCAGTTGAACATTTAAATCCACCCATGATACATGACCTGGTGTCGCTACTTCCTAACCAATTACGTGACATGATTGCAGTTTCAGTGTGGGCAAAGGCCGCTGTGTGTCACATACTAAGAGGAGATTTGATCACAGCTCGAAAAATATTGCTGCAAATTAATTCACCACGAGTTCTGCCACTTCAAATGTATTTAGAAATCTGTACTGGTAATATAGATAATTGCCACACAATTTTAAGAAAACTACGCTATTCAAATGTGTCTTAGGATTAATAGTGATATAAAGTTTTTGATTAAAGTTTTGTATTAATGTATATTAGGTTTTTACTTTTTACCTTTCTTGAATATTGTAAACATATTTATACTCTAGTTTTTATTCTTATCCATTCTTATCCATTTGTTCTTATCCAATTATTCTTATCCATGTTAAAATAAATAAAAAAAGTCATGTATGTAGCTTTATGATAAATGTATTTTATAAATCAGGATGAATATAGGATTTCATTTTTTTTACAGATCTCTCAGCAGGTCTTGTACATAAATGTTTTCCGTAAAGTAATACAAAATAATTCTTTAATTTAATTTCAAATACACATTCTTTTTTTGGGATAGTTGTAATAATATCATTTTTTGAGACTACCTTAAAAATATTCTTGGTATCCATTAAGCAAATGCCAGCTTTGCCTACATAGCTCGGACACTTGGAACGTACCACATTTAACATACAGCCATGGAAATCAGCTCGATAGAATGACTGCGATAATTGTTCCCAACCTTTACCTGTAAAATCTATTGGAAATTTTTCTAGTTCAAGAACTTCACATATATACTCAGTCCAAATTTGGTGTAGCGGTAGCACATCACAATATTTAACACTTTGTCTTGAAATGTTATAAAAGCCAAGGGCTCGTTTTTGATCTCGTGTAAGTACTTGTAATTTTCGTTTCTTTGTTTTTTTTTTCTTTTTTCCATCTTTGCTTCGTTTCTTCGCAAGTAGAAAATCTTTACGAAGTTCACTTTCGATGTTTGATAAACTTGTTTTCGGTACGTTATCTTTTAAAAAATTTATTACTTCTGTGGACGCTTCATCGTGCAACGCCTCATTAGACATTATTGTTTTATTAGGAAAAAATAATACTTTAATTTTTTAATTGTTTGTATATAAGAAATTAGAACATTTAAATAGGTATGAACCTTAAATTAGGCAGGTACTAGATAATATGTACCTACTTAGAGTTAGGTTAGGGAAATGTCAAATGTATGCGACAATCGACAGTCTAAACTGTCTATTATAAATTATCTTTGGTACTACCTACATAAAGCGGCTTTCAGACTACGCTATAATTCGTGGGATTTGGAAATAGTGGAAGGCCCAAAGGGAGATCTCCGACCGGGCGGTTCAAGGTTTTTCAAGGTTCAAGTTCAAGGTTTCGTTCGCAGTTACGTTCGCGCGTTTGAGAGAAATGGACGTCGAAGTTGCCGTGACCCTGTGCGCCCTAGCGTGCTACAATTATGTGCACATTAAAAACAAATAAAGAAGAAATGGAAAAAAAGAATATGGTGGATGATACAAATTCGCAACAGAACCAGGTAATAATAATAATGATAATATTAGAAAAGTAAAAAAAAAGTTGTGCTATATTGAGATTTTTTTTCCGAATTTTTAACAACTGCTAATAGGAAAAAGTTAAATAAGTAAGTAGTTTAGAGTGCTCTTATTATTTATTAAATTTCCTTTTTTTACAGTGCAACTATGGAAAATCAGTTGAGTGAATTAGTAACTGAACCTTCTGGAGATTTCAAAAAGTTTACTAGAATGTCTCTCACAGATTTTGAGTACTTATTAAATAAAGTTTCACCACTGATTGCTAAACAAGATACTCAACTACGAAAAGCCATCCCGGCTAGAATACGCCTCGCCATTGCATTGCGATTTTTGGCTAGTGGAGACAGTTTCGAAAGTTTACACTTTTTATTTCAAATTGCTCCTTCACTGATATCGAGGATTGTACCAGAAGTGTGTCAGGCCTTAAACCAAGTAGTGAAGATGGAAATTAAGGTAATTAAACAGAATGCATAATAATCAAAAGTATTTATTATTCAAAGTATTCAAAGTAGAAAAAAACTTAGAACTTAAGTAGTAAGTGTGCCTAACCTAAATACAGTCAGGTTTCAAAATTAACGCATTAAGCATAATTGTACGCCCTATCAATCATATTTTCATAATCTGTGGGTTCTTCAGTAGCTGATTGAACGACTAGGGGGATTGATACATTTGGGGCTGGTTTAAGCACTTTATTACTAATTACGACAATCCTTGAACCTTCAGTTGAGTTTTCTTCCGGGATGTGGATTGCTGGCTTGGAATAAGTGTTGCGTGAACTATGTGCTCTCTGCTGATGCATTAATGGTTCGGAGTAACTGGTGCTTGATCTATGTGATCTCTGGTATAATGGAAAAGGTTGAGTTGATGGAGATGGCGATGAAACGTACGTTGTAGAAGGCGTTAAACATGCAGGAGTTTGTGGACGATTGAGTCGGACACGTCGCTGAAACATTTGGTAAATTTCACATATGAAAATTTCTCTTTCATCTTCGGATAATTTTCTCAACTTTTTGTCAATTATTATACCATGTAGGTCACATTCATCGTCTTCCTGGGTTTCTTGAGTTTTTAGTGTTGCTTCGAGTGTAGAAAGAGCATCCTTAACTGTTTCTCCAGCAAGCAAAAGCTCAGAGGGGTTTTTGCGGCGACGAATTGTTGACTGTTGTTGACTGTTGAAGACATTGTATCTTGACTATCTGCATTAGGGCTCGAAATACCCTCTACTTCATTTTCCTGAAAATTAAAATAAAATAAATTTCATAATGTAATTAAAATTAAAATAATCTAATTATATTTCTTTTTACATATGCCGACATGCGCAGAAGAGTGGCTTGAAATTGAAAAAGGTTTTGCATATAAAATATTTCCTCGAGCTATAGGTTCAATTGATGGAAAACACGTCGTTCTCGAATGTCCACCAGACTCAGGATCTGAATATTTTTATTATAAGAAAACGCACAGCATAGTATTGTTAGCTTTAGTTGACAGTAATTATCATTTCATATTTGCAGACATCGGATGCCAGGGTAGCATTAGTGATGGCGAAGTATTTAGGATTAGTATACTATGGAAAAAAAATTGCCAAAATACATTAAATTTACCTACACCACACCCTTTGCCTGGTTCGAACATAGATGTATTTTTAGGTGACGGCGCTTTTGCATTGACGCAACATGTACTGAAACCACGGAGAATAGAGGTAAGGAGTACCATCTCTGTATGGCAGAAAAGCTAAAAAGTGTCCGACAAAAGTAATTAAATAATAGTTCCAAAACTGGCCATAATGGCGCTAGAGTAGCAAGGGTGTGTGCTATGAAGTTAGAATTTTTGATGACTATGACTAGTTTTTAGTAGTTAATTCAGTAAATCATGAATATTCTAATTACTCGTATAGTCGAAAATATTTTTATATATAAAACCGAAGAAGATCTCAAGATTTAATTATCCGTTTAAATTTTGCCGTTTTAAACCCTTGCAGTTGTAGTGTGTTGCGTCTGTAGCGCCCCCTATTTAACGCTATTTTAAGGACACTTCATGCATGGATATGGTACTCCTTACCTCTGTAGTATACGCTCGAAAGAACTACAACCCCGAAGAACTACAAGCACCTTCAAGAAGAAAATACTGCCCGAAGACTCTACTCAAGAAAAGAAAATATCGAGAATGGAAGCCAGAAGTGAATCCCTGCCCGAAAATTCTACACCATCTCAAGAAATCGCTGGTATCGCGCTCTCCATGCGAATACCGCCCTTCTGGAGGGACAAACCGCGACTATGGTTTGTGACATTCGAGGCAGCCAAAAGCAACCTACAGAAGAACCAGAGTCAGCTATCCCAGATGGTCATCGCACGTCTTGAGAAGCAGGGCATGGAGCAAATCGCCGACCTGCTGTACAATCTGCCAGAGAATAACAAATACCAAGCTCTCAAGAACAGATTAATCTCGGCGTATGAAGAATCCGACAGCAGACAGTTCCAGCAGCTCCTGTCAGAAATGGAACTCGGGGACCAAAAACCGTCACAACTACTCAGACGAATGCGTAACCTGGCACGTGACAAAGTTCCCGATTCCACACTCAAATTGATGTGGACCAACCACCTACCTACATCTGTTCGCTCTGTCCTGGCCGTCAGCGAAACATTCAGCGCGAAGACCACACTCGACGAGCAGGCAGCGATGGCCGACAAAATTCTGGAGAAAAACCCTGTAAATACTGTAAATAGCATCAATACTCCATCATCATTAAACATCGAGAACATCCTCATCGCGGAAATAAGAAAACTGTCACTTGAAGTCGCAGAACTGAAGCAACATCAAGCTCACTTCAACAATTATAGAAGAAATCATCAGCATCATCAACGCTCCCGTTTCTGGTCAACATCAAGATACCGCCAACGTTCATCATCACGCCCACGAGTCCAGTCTCCGTCACCATACCGTTTTTACCACAAAACATATGGTAAAGAA
Source organism: Phengaris alcon alcon (assembly GCA_037179445.1). Lineage (NCBI taxonomy): Eukaryota > Metazoa > Arthropoda > Insecta > Lepidoptera > Lycaenidae > Phengaris > Phengaris alcon. Next base: position 199,275 of record JAYRCH010000497.1, on the reverse strand, counting down.
GAATGAAACGCTGGCAGCGGTGGACACCGGCGTTCACAACAAACTATTCCGCCTTTTCGTCACGGGCAAGACAACAAAACTCACCTTTTTGGTAGACACGGGTGCCAATATATCCGTCATACCGAAGAAGAAAGGCACACATCTTCAACCGCTACCATTTCAACTTTACGCCGCCAAAAACACCGTCATACCTACATACGGCGAGAAAACACTAGAACTTAACATTGGACTTCGCCGGCCGTACAAGTCGAAATTCATCGTAGCTGCAGTCTCGAAACCTATCCTCGGTGCTGACTTTCTTCAACATCATGAATTAATCGTCGATTTGAAAAATAGAAAACTCATTGATGGAAGAACAAGCCTACAAATCAACGCACTTGGAAGCTACACGGGCATACCTACAGTCCGTAGTATCGACGTCACTCAGTCGTATCACGATGTACTGGCAGAATTCCCCGGCATCACGAGACTAACAGCTATGATCATAACTCCGAAGCACACCGTCGAACATTTCATCGAGACATCTGGCCCACCACTACACTGTCGCGCCAGACCGATTCAACCACATCGCTACAATTAAGTCAAAAAAGAATTCGAGAACATTATGCAACAAGGTCTGTGTCGTCCCAGCAAAAGCTCCTGGTCCTCACCCCTTCACGTCGTACCAAAGAAGAATGGCGACATAAGGGTGTGTGGCGACTACCGGCGACTCAACGCGGTCACAAAACCTAACCGCTATCCTATACAACAACTACGGGATTTCACATTTCAACTCGCCGGAAAGAAGATTTTCTCGACTATCGATCTAAATCGAGCATACCAACAACTACCAGTTCACGAGAAAGACATTGAGAAAACCGCAATCATCACACCATTCGGACTATTTGAATTCCCGAGAATGTGTCCTGGCCTTAGAAACGCATGTCAGACATTTCAACGCTTCATACACGAAATCCTACAAGGCTACGATTTCGTATTTTCATTCATCGATGATCTACTAATAACATCGAGCAGCGAAGAAGAACATCGCGAACACCTGCGGTGTGTTCTACAACGCCTGGAAGAAAATGGAATCACTATCAATCCCGCCAAATGTGTACTCGGCAAACAAGAAGTCAAGTTTCTCGGTTTCAACGTCAACTGCGACGGAATCAAGCCGCCACAAGACAAATTACAAGCCACAGAAAATTTCCCATTACCAAAGAATATAGAAGAGTTACGACGCTTCCTCGGTATGCTAAATTTCTACCGAGACAGTATACCAAACGCCGCTACACTACAAGCGCCGCTTCACGCATATTTTCATAATGCGAAGAAAAGAGACAAAACACCGATCGAGTGGAACGAAACACCAAAACAAGCATTTATCGCTTGCAAAAATAGCATCAAAAACGCTGTTTTGCTTGCGCATCCAAACCACAAAGCACCGATCGCCATTTTCTCCGACGCATCCGACACCGCAGCTGGAGCCGTAATACAACAGTACATCGACAATAAGTGGCAACCTCTCGGCTATTTCTCGAAGAAATTCACAACAGCGCAAATGAAGTACAGCACCTACGATCGCGAACTTCAAGCTATCTACATGGCAGTGAAATATTTCTGTAAAATATTCGAAGGCCGAGAACTCATCATATTCACCGACCACAAGCCACTCACATTCGCCCTACAGAAAAAATCATCGTCAACAGAAACTCCACGAAGAGCCCGCCAACTACTTTTCATCTCTGAATTTACGCACGACATACGACACATCAGTGGAAAAGATAACATCGTCGCCGATACTTTCAGCCGTATCGAAGCGATAAACACACCGTGCGCTATTGACTACGAGGCCCTATCCCACGCGCAAGAGCGAGATAGCACGCTACCTGCACTCTTCACTCAAGAAAACTTAAGTTTCAAGACGACCACATTGCCAAACTCCGATATCAAGATTGTATGCGAAACTTAAACTAAATACGTACGTCCGTACCTACCACAAGACTTTCGACGTGCCGTGTTCGACTCAATTCACAACATGAGTCTCCCGGAACAAAATCTTCAAGAAAAATTATCACACAAAAATTATTTTCGCCGTCTATGAATACCGACATCAACAACTGGACGAAAACCTGCATACAATGTCAGAGAAGCAAAATACAACGTCATACATCGAGCGCCGTGTCATCATTTCCAAAAGTCGACCGTTTTCATCACACACACATCGACATCGTTGGCCCGCTACCTACAGCAGCGAGCGGTCATAGATACCTACTCACTATGATCGATCGAGCAACCAGATGGCCGGAAGCTGTACCACTCACCGATATTACAGCTGAAACTATGGCGAGAACATTCTACGAGCAATGGATAGCGAGATTTGGTTGTCCTACAACAATAACAACTGATCAAGGACGCCAGTTTGAAAGTCAGCTGTTCGTCAATTTAACACGTTGCATGGGTATCGACAAAACCCGTACAATACCGTACCACCCGCAATCCAACGGAATGATTGAACGCTGGCACAGAAGTTTGAAAAACTCGCTGAAAACAAGATTAATCAACAACAATACATCATGGATCGACGAAATACCTACAGTTCTACTAGGACTTCGCGCCGCTATTCGTGAAGACACCGGAAGCGCCGCCGAACTTACCTACGGGTACAACCTACGCTTACCCGCAGACTTCTTCGAAACATCATCAACATCAGCAAGTCTCAACCACACCTACGTAGAACAGTTAAGAAAAAACATCACTTCACTCAAGCCAAATAAGCCATACATCGCCACGGGAATCAGCGAAGCATCTTTGTACATCGCGACCTTCACACATGCGATTATGTATTCGTACGTAATGACGCAGTAAGAAAACCATTACAACTACCGTACGACGGACCGTACAAAGTTTTACAACGACAAGAAAAACATTTCACACTACAGTTACCCGACCGCACAGCAACGTTATCCATCGATCGTTTGAAGCCCGCTTACACATTAGTTGAAGATTATCTCAGCGAACCAACGAGCACTGTATAACAGTCACCGAGCACCGAATTACCAAATACCTTACCACATACGGTAAGTGGACCGTGAAGAAATTACCAGAAGATACCTCAAAACATTTACCTGTTACCTCAAGACCGTTACCGGTTACCTCAACACCAGTACCAAGTGCAACACCAATCAAGCAGAAGTCACCAGCAAGTCCAGCAACACAGAAGACAACAAGAACAGGCCGTGCTGTCAGACTGCCGGTACGCTTCGCTTGAGGGACAGCACTGTAGCATACGCTCGAAGTACGTCGAAACAAGAACATCGCTCTGATAAGAGCGTGTTGACATCGTTTGGCGAGTGAAACAATGAACGCTTCGATAAAAGCGACGTTCGTACGAATGAAACAAGTATCCGAATAATAATCCATGACTGGAAGCATCTTCATTCATCTTGACAACGGTGCAACCCGAAAAGGACTTTTTCTAATAAGAATTTCACTTTGTAGCACTGTACATCACAAACATTCTTCATTCTTCACATACCAACAGTCGGTGCGCCGAAGGACAGCGAGACGTCATATTCCAGCGAAGGCTCGAACCCAAATGACCGACGCCGAGAAGGGAGACTCTTCTCGCGCGCCGGGCCCCTGAAAAGGGCCTTGGGCGAGGAACCAAAACCAGGGGCAGAGCCCCTCTACTTGGGGTGGGAAGACGCGACCAGTATTAATACTGGGCGCATTTAGTCTGTTTTAAGGGACGACCCCCCGCGGCAGAACGCGGGAGAAAGCCGTTGTTGAGCAAATTAACAATTAGGACTGTCGATTGCCAAAACCAGACACGACCAGGACCGGCGGTAGGCTCCAAACGACGCGTGGGGGTCCCGATCCGGAGGCCGAGAAACGCGTTTGAGTCCACTCCCTTACGCGCCGCGTTTGCCGGACCGTGGACACGAGCGACCTGGGGAAAGGGTGGGAGTTGTTAAAAACCTCTGAGCCCCGACTTTTTGTGTCGGGGGGGGGGGAAGGTACGCCACGATGACGACGGAGTGGCAATAGGGCTGCCACTCGTCAGGCACCGGACGAGATTAAGACGATTTAGAAATTACACCGGCATCTGGTTTGCCGGTGTAAGGAAAGGTAGGGGGGGGGGAGGATCCCGCGATGGGTGGAGGCGCAATTGCGCCGGGGCGCATCATTGCGCTTGGGTGTGGCGCATCAATGCGTCACGGCTCCTCCTCTTCGGGGGCGGTGGGGCGGGCTACGTGGTTCCGCTGAGTCCTGCAGTGGGACGGCATCTCTTGGCAGGCGGTGGCGGTCGGGCGGGCGGGCATGCCACGGCGCCAGGTCGGTCAACTCGACCTGGCGCGAGGCATCCGCTCGCGCAACCTGCTTTGCGGAGAGCTGGGCCACAAAGGCCTCCACGCTCTCCACCCTGAGGTCCCTTGCAATGGTGGTGTTGCGGACGTACCACGATGCGCCCGCGATTCGGCGCAGCACCCGGTTTTGAGTTTTCTGCAGCAACTAAGAGGTACTTAGCTGTCCTCCCCCATGGGATCACAGCATCACCAATCTTCAGAGGCGCCGGAAGGGAGCACCTTTTGCTGACGGCGAGCGCCTGGGACTTGCCTGCGTTGACAGATAGTCGCTAGTTGCTCAGCCAGTCTGGGAGGAGATCCAGCGTCCTCTGAATCTTGATGGCAGCATGCTCGGTGGTCAGTGAGGAGGTGAAGTACGCCGTATCGTTGGCGTACAGCGCCACGGTGGTGCCCTGGTCCGCGGGCACGTCGCTGGCGTAGAAGTTGTAGAGCCTTGGAGAGAGAACACTACCTTGCGGGACGCCAGCGGTGATATGACGCTCGCGGGAGAGACTTCGTCAACGCGCACCCTGAAGGTCCTGCCGGAGAGGAAGGAGGCCAATAGCCTTACCAGAGGCGGAGGTACGTTGGCCCGGATGAGCTTACAGAGCAGATCCTCATGCCAGACACTGTCGAACGCCTTCTCCATGTCTAGGAAGACAGCGACCGACGATTCCTTTTTGTTTGCCGCAACGGACAGATGATGGACAACACGTACCAGCTGGAGGGTGGTACTCAGGTGGGACCTGAACCAGAATTGTTCCTCGCGAGGAGAGAGGTGTTTTAAAAGGAGAAGCTCAAAAACTTTGGAAAGGGTTAGGAGGAGGGTAATGGGTCGGTAGCCATCGGCCCTTCTTAGATTTTTGTTGGGCTTAGGTATGGTTACGACCAGACCCATTTTCCAGGGGGAGGGAAAGTGGCCGGTCCTGACGATGCCGTTATAGAGGCGAGCCAGGGCAGCCACCGTCCTGAAGGGAAGGTGGCGGAGTGCGGAATTTGGGACCCGTCTGCACCGGGGGCCTTTTTGGGTTTAAGGCGACTGAGGGTCTTTTGGACCACCCTCGGTGAGATGGAGAAATTTGGGGGGGGTAGGAAAACCTTTACCTCCTCGGAGACCATTCGGGCGTGTTCCGTTGCGGTCGTCGCCAGCGGTGAGAATTGGCGCTCTAGGTGCTCGACATGAATGTCCGCTCTGTCTTCTGCACGGTACCTGAGATGCCATCTGGGTGAAGCAGGGGGCACACGGGGGCTGTGGCTCCGGTGAGGCTGCGACAGAAGCGGTGGAGGGAGGGCCAGTCCTCTCCCGCCTCCTGGATGCGTCGGTTCCAGTCTGCAGCATTTAGGTCCTCGAGCGCGGCCCTCACCTCTGCAGTGAGGCGGTTAAGTTGCGCCTTCTGTGTGGGGCATCGCGTGCGCTGCCATCTGCGGCGCAGGCGCTTTTTCTCCACAATGAGGTCAGCGATGTGGCGGGGAAGAGGGGGCTGCTTGAAATGGCGGCGGGTGGGCGGCTGGGTTGCCGCGTCCATTGCAGCTGTTATCGCCTCGGTGATCTGCAGCGTCATGGACTCGACGGTCTCTGCAGAATCAACCGGGAAATTGGGCGTGGACTCGTGCAGCTGCAATGTGAAAGCGTCCCAGCCGCGGACTGGGTAGGGTGGGGGAGGGGGGATGCACACGGGATTGGCGCGTAGGATGGCCAGGACAGGAAGGTGGTCGGACCCAAGGGCCATAAGGATATTAGTTTGGCAAAGAGGGTGGCCCCCTCGGGGAGGACCTTTAAGATGGTTTGGAGAATTTCCTCCCTGGCCAGGATTTTATTAAAGGCTTCCAAGGCCAAGGAGAGCAAACCTTTGATAAGTTGGGCCGTGCTCCTGGGGGACTCGCGGCGATGAGAAGAAGGAGGGGCACGAGGGGGCATGGTGGCGGTTGTGATCGCCGGGTTTGCTGGCTCGGTGTTGACCTGTCACTTCTGCGGTTATTGTGGCCGGCTGCGCAGTGCGTTTGGTACGCAAGCGCGGGGAGCGCGGGGTGCACTGAGGGAGGGGGGGGGGCTAAAACGGCATCGCCAGCCGACGGAACGGCTTCAGCAGGGGGGAGGGGGAGAGCGAGGGGTTCGAACTCCGAGTCCGTGGCGGCAGTGGAGGTCGCATAGGATTTGCCCCTCTTTCTGGTTCTAGTCCGTTTCCGCTGCTTCCGAGCTGATGAGGGGGGGGGGGGGGAAGCGGCGGGGCGGGGGGGGGGGTCATTTGTCTCCGCCATTAGAGATGTGGCGGTGGGCGGCGGCGGAGAAACCTCTCTTTCTATAATAGTGGGGGCGTGACTCACTCGGTTCGTGGTCCGGGTTGTGCGGGCAATGGGGCCCGCGTGGCGATTTCTGGCCTCCCGACGGAAGACCGGGCAGTTCCGACTGTTGGCGGGGTGAGGCCCCTTGCAGTTAATGCAAGTGGGCTGGTCGGTTATAGGTCGGGGGCAGACGGAGGCGGCGTGCTCCTCGCCGCATCTGACGCACGCCAGCTTGCGGTGGCAGTTTCGGCTAGAGTGCGTAAACTGCTGGCAACGGTGGCACTGGGCAGGGCCACTCTTCCCACGCCAGGCTTCCACCTTGATGTTCGGCATATTTAATATTTCGGTTACCTGGTAGATGCCTGGTACCAGGTTCGGGGTGCGCTTCAGTAACACGAAGTAGGAGCACCCGGGGCGGTCCTTCCTGGCGAGGATTCGAGACACGTGTTCCACCTCGAATCCCTTGGCGGTGAGATCTGCTGCTATCTTTTCAGTAGGCGTGTTGACCGGTAGGCCGTGGATGCCTACCTTTAAACCGCGTTCCTGGGGCAGCGCGTACGTGTACCAACTGACCTGGGTCTCGCTCTCTCCTGACTAGCTCAGGTCAGCCAGGTACCGCTGCACGCACCGATACTCCTTTTCACCCTCTGGGGTACCTGACCGTATGTCTTAGCGTGCGGAGGGAACCCCAGGAGGTCCCTGAGGCGACTGAAATGGTCTATCCAATCGTCTAACTCCTCCACGATGAGTGGAGGGCACCGGGGGGTGGTTTCGGCGGCGGTGAGGTCGCGTTCGCTGTGGGGGTGACGGAGGTTACCGTGGTCACATCCATCGGCGAGGGGGCCCTCGAGGTAGAGGCCATGGGGGGTCCGGACGGCGCAGGGGCGGTGGTCGCTGCGGCGTAGGTAGCCGGGCGATCGGCACGCTTGGCAGGCGGCGAGACGTCAGATGACACCTCCTGTCGCTGCCGTTTGGTGACCTGCACGGGAGGGGCGGGGGCATGATGCTGGACGAGGGGGCCGGTGCGGGGGCCCTAGGGACAGGGACACTTACCGCGCGGCGTTCCTCTTGCGGCGGTGATGCCGGCGAGGCGGTGAATGTGAGCTTGGCGCTCACTGAGGCGGCTGTTGGAGGGTGGCGGGGGGTGCACACCTCCGTCGAAGGGCGCGCGGGGCGCGGCGGTGAGGCCGAACCCTTTTCGGCTGGGCGGGGCGGGGGCCTTGACTCGCGACGGTAAACATGGTAGGGGACATGTTCACAATGTTCACACAACACGGGACATAAATGTACATGCACACAGGAAAGTTAATGATAAAAAGTACTCACACACACGCGGTAAACTAAACACAACACGTACGAGGGGCGGCTGAAAAGTTTTGAGCCTAAGTACCTTAAAGTACAACTAATTACTCGCGCATCATACCACTAATTGCGGGTATCCTTAGAAACATAAATGTCAAATTTCATGTCATTTCCATCATTACGCTTTTAGTAATTGAATCGTAAACGTCACAATGTCTGAGTCTTCCGCACTTTGCACGAAATTGGAGTACAGAGCTGTGATAAAATTCTTAACAAAGAAGAATAAAACACCGACGGAAATATTTGAAGAGATGACAGCTGTTTATGGGGAGTCTGCACCTTCATTTGCTACCGTCAAACGTTGGAACCGACAGTTTAAACTTGGCAGGGAGTCACTCGAAGATGACCCCAGGTCAGGACGCCCAAACACCGCTGTTACCGAAGAAAACATTGAAAAAGTAAAAAAAACTTGTTCTGGAAGATCGGCGAATCAAGTTCTTCTTCTTCTTCAAAAAAAAAAAAAAAAAGTTGTGGCAGATAGCTGAAGCTATGGGCATTAGCAAGGAACTAATCGGAAATATTTTGCATGATCACCTGCACATGAAAAAGGTCTGCGCGCGATGGGTGCCGAAAATGCTGACGCCGCTGGACAAGCAACGTCGAGTCACAACTTCACAGGAGTTTTTGGACATCTGTGGCGATAATCCAGACGACGTTTTTTCTCGCCTTATTACTGTTGATGAAACCTGGATTCGACAGTACGATCCGGAGTCAAAACAGGAGTCAATGCAGTGGATAGAAAAGGGAGAAAAGCCGCCACGGAAGTTCAAAGTGAAAAGATCGGCGTCCAAGCTCATGGCCACTGTTTTTTGGGATTGTGAAGGTATTTTGTTTATTGATTACCTTCCGAAAAATACTACAATGAACGGAGACTACTATGCCGCATTGCTGACCAAGTTACGTTAAGTGGTTGTTGAGAAACGGAGAGGCAAACTGACAAAAGGAGTCCTGTTTTTGCAAGACAACGCGCCCGTCCACACTGCGCGAGTTGCAAGGCGTGCCCTCGCCGAGACAGGATTTGAGGAAATCAACCACCCACCCTACAGTCCTGACCTGGCTCCTAGTGACTATTATCTTTTTTCAAATTTGAAAAAAGACCTACGGGGACGGAGATTTTCCAATGACGAAGAAATGAAGATGGCCGTAGATGAACATTTTGAAGACAAAAACGGCGAATATTTTTTCATTGGGTTAAAAGCTCTTTACAATAAATGTAAGAAGTGCATTGAAATACAGGGAGACTATATTGAAAAATAAATTTTTTGTACATTTTTATCAGCATTTTTAATACCTTAGGCTCAAAACTTTTCAGTCGCCCCTCGTATCTAGTGTCACAAGTAGTCACTTAAGTGTACATACTTCGCACGAATTAAAACTTTGAGGGCTGGCTCCCCGTGACCCAACGTTGGAAAACAAAGTTCCAACGGGAGGCCAAAGGCAGGGCAACTCCTCAGCAAGGCGGCAATTCACACTTTATTCTAACGAATAAGGTGTGAATTGACCTACGCTATGGAGACAAAGAGGCACTGCACTTTAAAGCGAGTCGGCACGATCGTGGAGTGTGCGAGTCACTACGACACGTTTGGAGCGAGACGGCACTAACGCGGAGTGCGCGAGTCACTACAACACGATGGAGCGAGTCGGCACGAACGCGGAATGAGACTCAAACACACGAACTGGGAGACAGGACGATCCGGTCAGAATCTCGCTGACGCGCGGCGCCGCTGGATATATTTATACCCGAGCGCCGCGGTTTATCTGTTGATGCGCAAACGACATCCAATAAGAATCGACCTTCTAAGTTCGTAATCAAACAGCCAATCAGAAATAATTTTTAAGTATATAAATTCTTTGTATAATAATAATAATAATAATAATGTAATTTTTTTGTACATTACATTTTGTAAATAAATTATTCACTTCACAACGGTAGATCGAGTTTTACTCTGTACCCAAACTGCCTCGACAAGTACCTCCAAAGAGTACCTACTTTTTTTTTGCTAAAAAAGCTTGTTCGTCGTTTGTTCATGATCGTGATTGATCAAACAAATTTGGCATTTATTCAATTTTTTTAAACAAATTTAAAAATAAATTCTGATCTGGAGTTGGCGGGCGCAAGCCAACTTTTTTTTACTTTTTTTCACTTAATCGCTTGTTCGTCGTTTTTTCGTGATTGTTCAACCAAATTTGACATTTGTTCGATCCTATTTTTTATAAAAAAGTATTTTAAAAAATTCTGACCTGAAGTTAGCGGGCGTATGTCATTTTTTTTTACTTTCTTCGCTTTATCGCTAGTTCGTGATTATTCAATCAAATCTCGCGTTTTTTCGATTTTCATTTTTGTGTAAAAATAATTAAAAAAATTAAAAAATATATTTTAAAAATTGAAATGGCTTATAGCCATTCGCCAGTGTCAAGTTAAAAAGGCGAGAAATAGAATTGTCGTTAAAATTTTCAACACCGTAAATTCTAAATCGTCAGGTCCAAAGTCTAATTAAATAGTCAGTGCAGTCAATGAGTCATGTCAGTCGATTCTGTAAAGTGGTAGAAGCTTTACTGAAAGTTTCTAAGGAGTTTTGGAGAAAATACAAAATATACAAAATAATGACGGTGTTTTACCTGTAAATAAAACACATAATAAATACTTACCTCACTTGAAGCTTACTGATGTGAGATGGCGCTAGCGTGCTCGACCTCGTCTTGTCTCTTCCCTTCTCGTACCCTCTCGCAGTGGCCTAATTTACTTTCAAATCATTGAGTCGAATATCACCAGGCAGTATTAAAAATGTAAGCTTCAAGTAAGGTAAGTATTTAAAATGTGTTTTATTTACAGGTAAAACACCGTCATTAAATACTGTACGTATACTTGAAGCTTACTGATATGAGACCTGTTTGTTATCGCCTGGTGGGGAAAAGACGCCAATGTGAAGGCATATTATACATTAGAAGAGCTTAGAAAATAGGAATTAGGAATGTAAAAAATACCTTACTAAGATCAATAGATTTATTGATTTGTAGTAATTAATAAAGTATAAATTAATTACAGAATAAAGTATAAGTAATTATAAAATCAGTTTGTAGGGCTAAATAATTGAGGCAAACTTGTTGATTTACCTGTGCGAGACGACTTTACTTCTCTGCGATAAAAACGCGAGAAAGTATTACTTGATCGCCAGTTTCCTTTGGCCAATATTTGATCAAGAGGTAAATTATCAACCCAGTATTTAGACGCTACGGCAGAGCGAATACTTCATGGAGGGGCAGTAATAAGAGGCCTGATTCACGAAATACAGTTTTTACCCAACCAGCAATAACCGTTCTGGAGGCCGACTTAGGGTTTCTTCTTAGATTAATGAAAAGATTATGTAAATTACATTCTTTCCGTTTTTCTTTTAATAAACCAATGGTCCGCTTAACCCAAAAAACAGGATCTAAATTTCTGGAACTATTGTTTGAAAATATCTTCCATCCCGACTGTCTGTAGTTCGCACTATCAGTTTTAGATCCGTAAAGAGGCCAAAAACAAATCGAGTCTTCATTTACAGTGAAGTGTTCTGAATCAAGCGCTAATAATGTCAAGTCATGGACTCTTCGGCCTGAGCATAAAAGGAGCAAGGTGGCTGTATGTCGACAAGTTTGGAAAACATTGTTTTTATCGATAATTTGCTTTTCCAAATGATTTCTAGAGACTGGTTTATTTGCAGCGATCGACTTAAGCATATGATTTACCAGAACATGTGAAGATAATTTGCCCGCATCTTCAACACTGCACAATTTCGACACGACCAACTTGTGTACTAATATAGAATTGTAAGCTAGACCATCAATAAGATGAAGATCAGCTAAATATTTTGCCAGAACAGATCCCGACGGATAAGTGGCATTTTCTTTATTAGTGAGGCACCATCTGAGCCAGCGGTTGCACGCCACTTTGTAAGTTTTTAGTGTCGATGGACGTCAAGAGTTTTGTAGGAGATTAAGGTGGTTTATATTCCAGTCCTTTAGCTCCTCTGTCCACCCCCACATTTTCCACACCTGCAATTCAGGTGTAGATCTGTATGGTGCACGGGGTTGCTACTGCTCGGGTTCTTAGGTCCGCCCTCCAAAATACTCGTTCCCATCTCGGGACTACCAACAGATAGAACCCTGTCACCTTGTTCAAGTGCATGATCACCTTGGGAACTAGATAAGGTGGCGGGAACACCCAAGCGAGGCGATAATTCCAGGTTCGGAAGAACGCATCGTGATATATCGCCTCCTGATCCGTTTGATCCAGACTCACATAATTGGAAACTACTTTCGACGTTTCGATTGCAAAGAGATCGATCATCGGTGTTCCGAATTTCTTGAACAGGTTCTCTGTGCAATGAGGCAATAAATGCCATTCCGGAAGACTCAGATGTCGTGATAAATTATCTGCTTTACTGTTGTACCTTCCCGGTAAGTGGTGTACCTGTAGTTCTATGTGGTGTAAGTCTAAAAGGTGAAATATTTCTTTTGTCAACTGGAGCAACGGTAATGACCTGGTCTCCCCCCTCGTTTTTTAAATAAGACACAACAGTCTTGTTGTCGCACTGTTGGAGGACTATGGATTTCTTTATCTTGTGACATAGACTTTGGAGTGCCTTTAACACCGCTAATATTTCTTTTTGGTTGCTGTGCAAATTTTGTTCTGGACCTGTCCACATTCCACTCAAAGATATTTTCTCCAATTGGGCTCCCCAGGCTACGTCCGAGGCGTCCGTAGTTAAGAATTTTGTTGGAGATGGAAAATGAATTTGTGACGACAGGTCACAATTGGCCATCCACCACTGCAGTTCCATTTCTACTTTGTTTGGCAACTGATGCACGGCAGTAAGAGGGCTCTTCATGGGAATCGGAATCACAAACCGAGCAAAATTGAGGAGTCCGACAAGACTTTGCAACTCTTTTAGGTGTATTTTATGAGTTTGAAGGATTACGGAAATCTTTTTATAGGTATATCAGCTTCTCTAACGGAAGAGATTTTACATTGCGCCATTGGTCCCATTGAAAACACAGAAAGGTCAGACATTTGGACGGAGTCAGCGTTGACTTTTCGAAATTGATTTGAAGGCCCAGATATTGAAGTCTTTCCACTACAATTTGGATATGTGATTTTAGTATATGGTAATTTCGATTGACCACCAAGAAATCGTCTAGGTATACTATGACGCGTATACCCTATTCCCTTAGAATTTGAGTTTGCTTAAACAGGCAAAGACCCTTGGGGCCGTGCTGAGGCCAAAGGGAAGACATGTCATTTGAAGAATTTCCTTGTCGTAAATCAGGCGTAGAAATCGTCTGTGAGAACGAGCGATTGGTAGATTGAAGTAGGCCTGGGACAAATCCACTTTGCACAACCAATCGTTCAGTTGTAGGAAGTCTGGGACCCTGTTCGCATTTATTAACGCGAACGGTTCGGTTAGTACATATTCGTTCAACTTGCTCAAGTTGAACACTTGACGGTGCGAGCCGTCTTGTTTCGGAACGAGAAACATGCTCGAAATGAAGCTGGGGGAAGATCGAATTACTTCGAGAACTTTCTCGTCCTACATCTTTTGATTTGCCTTTGACATTGCTTCGCACTTTTTTGTCACTAGGCAGGTGCGTGTCATGTCGGGGAGGCGAAGAGGAGGTTTCTTGTAAAAAAATGCGATAACCTTTTATTATTTTTAAAAGAAAACGTGGTGCCTTCAACGCCCTCCAATGACTGTGATACGCACAAAGCCGGCCCGCTTGGAATCTCGAGTCAGAATCTTCTTCTCTTACCTGAGTTGGATTCTCTATTAATAGGCCGTTTTCTATTGTCCTTCGCATGCTCAAGCCGTACCGCTGGCTGCCGGTCGACTCGTTGTCGAAAGGAACTACGGTTAGCTTTATTGCTACGCCATGCGTTAGAGTTTTCGTGAGAACCCTGCGAGGGATAACTTGTGTACCTTCCCTGCGAGGGTTGGTAATTCTGTAACGGTCGTGTGTGTTGAGAGCCACAGCAACCTTGAGATGTGCCCTGCGAGGGCGCATGACTATTTCCCTGCGGGGGATGATTAGAGCCGCTATTAACTACCTGCAAGGTAGTTCCAAAACTTTTTAGTTTTATCAAAGGCATAAAAGATTTCTTAACGCCACCTGCCTTATCAAGAACTCCCGCTAGCAATTCAGAATTAAAAAAGTTTTTATTTGAAGGAGGGATTTTGCGTAAATATGATATGGTTTGTGGATCACGTGCATATTTTATGATCCCATCTCGGCGCATCTGTATCACCTCAGCTCTGTAACCACAAACGAGATGTAAGAGGTCGGCAGAAACAGACGCATAATCGCCGCTTGTAAATAATTCCTTAACCTTCGTATGCAAAGAATCGACATTTAGGTTTAACTCATCGTTAGCCCAAGATAAAAGTAAGTTTAGAGTCTGTTGCAGAGCATCGCGCTGTTTTAGCAAACAAAAGGTAATACCGGCGTAAGCTTTATCTGCGTAAGCTAAATGACGTAGACTATCATAAGCTTTAATCTCATCTTTAGCTTCTAAATCAGTAAAACCTGACGCATGATTATACCGCTTTTGCACTTCTGCATAGCGAACTTCGCTCCATTCATCTTTATCAAAATGTTGTTGCAGCAAATTAAGAAACTTTTCAGATGCCTTTGGTATCGAAGGCTCCTTTAATTTAACTTCAATATCAAAATTAAAATCTAACTTGGCATTATTAGTATGTTCTTCATCATAAAGACTATCACTAACTTGATCGTCAATAATATTATCGCTATAATAGTCACTGTCGAGGTCTACGTTATCAATAACTAAAGGCGAATAGCTTTTATCTACGTGATCGTGGTTGAATCTAAGATGCCTTTTAAGTTCGCCTACTTCCTGTGTCAATTTTTTCAAAACTCTATCCTTGCGTTTACGGTGGCGCTGTCGCCGTTTCTTCGTACAAGAAGATGAGGAAGAGGAAGATGAAGAATCCGAGCTAGTGTCGTAGTTGGCGGTACTCGGCCCGGTTTATCTATGGCCGGGTCAACTTCATCATTAGTTTTTTCCATACTTAAAAAGAAACCTAATATTAGGATTCCATGCAAAAAGCTTGAAAATGTAAGATATGAACGACAAACAAAAGTATTCCTTGACGGTAGTTAAAAATATTTGAAAACCATAGAAAGATTTGTGTTTTACTAAAAATACGTACTTAAAACTAAAAAGCACGAACGTAAAAAGCATTACCACTATGCATTATATTTTCTTATAAAATTATAAAATTACTGAATTCCTTAGAGGGCAGCGTATATAACTTAATTATTATAGGTTCTATAAAAATAATGATCTATTTATAGAAATATTTTCAATACGAACGGTAAAAACCGTTAGTTAGTTGTATTCACTTTGTAAGGATAATAAAAATGAACACTTACATGAATAGCTGCTATATCAGGCTCACACTTATAAAATAGAATAAAAACTTAAGCACTTATCACAAAATGAACTGTTGGTAAGTGCAGACGGGTCGAAAATTCAGACCCCAATGATTTGAAATTAAATTAGGACCCTGCTTGTGGCGTCGCCATGGAGGGGTTCTCAAGGTAGCTGTGCCTCTCGCTCGCTCGGTACGAGAAGGGAAGAGACAAGACAAGGTCGAGCACGCTAGCGCCATCTCAGTCATCTCATCTACTCATCATCAGTAAGCTTCAAGTATACGTACAGTATTTAATAGCAAGCTTTTTGTAGTTGTACCACTTGCCCACACTTGTGCACATCAACGAATATCTAATGGTTAATGTTCTACCTATAGTGCACATTAAAAACCGAAATAACACAAATTTTGAAGGACATACAAACACAACAATGTCGCTGTTTTTTTTCAGGAGAAGTGTGTGTGAAAATGACAGGAGTTTTGCCGGGAATGTCAAATTCCCGACAAAACTTCTGTTCACCTTTCAATTGTTCGTGATTTTGTCGCTTATGAGTAAAAAATACTGCGGACATGTGGGGTATGTCCGTGAGAATTATTAAATCGATAGATTACGTCATTACACCTCATCTAGCGTTTGTCTAATAATTGTATAGAGCTTGGTGAGTTTCCTGACTTAATGAAGCATAGCAAAGTATTATCTCTTTTTAAAGCTGGCAGAAAATCTGATTCAGCTAATTAAATATCTATTGCAATACCGACCTTTAGTAAAATATTTGAAAAAAATATTTTACAACTATTGGCTCATTTTAATATTAATAAATTGCTACACAACAAGCAGTTTGGTTTTACTACATAAAGGATTTTTAATCGAATTTTCAACCTGTGATGAAAAGTGGATCGTACGATAATCGGAAACGCTCATCGCAATGGCTGAACCCTGGTGAAGCAGCCAAAGCCTGCCCCAAGCGAAAATTGACTCAAAAAAAGTTTGTGAGCGTTTGGTGGACTAGTGCCGGTGTCGTTCACTACAGCTTTCTTAAATCTGGCCAGACGATTATGGCAGATGTCTATTGCCAGCGTCTGCAAATCATGATGGTAAAGCTAGCTGCTAAGCAACCGAGGTGGGTCATTCGCTCTAGGCCACTGCTGCTTCAGGACAACGCTAGACCACACACTGCACAACAGACGGCTACTAGATTAGAGGAGCTTCAATTGGAAAGTCTAAGACATTCACCGTACTACCCGGATCTTGCTCCAACAGATAACAATTTTTTTTCGAAATTTGGATAACTTCTTGCAAAATTCAACTCCGATGGGGCAGTCCAAAGCGCCTTCAAAAATTTTATTGATTCCTGTGCGAATGGTTTTTTTAGTAAAGGAATCAATAAACTACCTATGATATGCAAAAGTACATATATAGCAATGGTATACTTTGATTAAATAAGTATATTATGTTTTGAAAAAATCGACTTCATGTTCCTCCTTTACAAAACGCCAATTTCATATGTAATGACCTAATATGAAGCCTGGGACGGATCGCAGGATGCACTAGGTATATTTTACGATCTTTCTAAGGCTTTTGATTGTGTAGACTGTAGAGCATGCAACGTTGATTAGGACATGGAGAATAGAGGTAAGGAGTACCATCTCTCTAAGGCAGAAAAGCTAAAAAGTGTCCGACTAAAGTAATTAAATAATAGTTCCAAAACTAGCCATAATGACGCTAGAGTCAGAAAAGGGTGTGATATGAAGTTAGCGATAAGAGATGGAGTGAAGTTAGTTTAGTTTAGTTATTTAAAATTTTTGACGACTTTAGTAGATTAAAAGTAGTTAATTCAGTAAATCATGAAAATTCTAATTACTCGTATAGTCGAAAATATTTTTATATATAAAACCAAAAAATATGCTAAGATTTAATTATACGTTTAAATTTTGCCGCTTTACTCCCGTCTGCGTCTGTAGCGCCCCCTATTTAACGCTATTTTACGGACACTTTTCATGTATGGAGATGGTTCTCCATAATTCTATTCTCCATGGATTAGGAAACTAGACTACCACTATGGCGTAAGGGGCAAATCACTTACACTGTTAAAATCTTATTTAAGTAACAGGTCACAAAGGGTTAAAGTGAATGGCAAGTGGTCATCTGTAGCCAAAATGTGCCACATAGATCAATTTTAGGGCCTTTCCTTTTCCTGATCTACATAAACGATTTGCCTTTTCTTGTTAAAGATATACTAGAGATAGTGTTATTTGCTGACGTAATTCACTTATTTTTTAATTGAACCAACAGCAGTTGGACTATGACGGGGTAAATAATACTCTCTCTGAAATAGCAAATTGGTTTAGTACTAATAATCTGCATCTTAATGCATCTAAAACAAAATGTTTAAAGTTTAGCTTACCAAAATATGTGAAACATACACAAACCACAATAAAGTTGAAAATCTTACACACGGGAGTTTTGCCGGGGATACAATGGATGACGTTGTATACTTCTTAAAACGTGCTATTTTGTGTGTCCTCCAAAACTCCCTAAGAACTTTCAGTAAAGCTCTACCACTTTACTGAATCGACTGACTTGACTCATTGACTGCACTGACCATTTATTTGGACTTTGACTAGACTTTAGACGACGATTTAGGAATACGGTGTTGAAAATTGAAACAAAAATTCTATTCCCGCCTTTTTAACTTGACACTGGCAAATAGTTTTAAGCCGACGCCATATATTAAAAAAAAACTTACACACGAGTGTTGAGCCAAAAGTCAACGTCAAATGTGAAAGTTGTCAAATTGTGTGTCTGATTTGCACCTCTATTCTATTATCGCAGAGTTCTTTTTCAAGGCACTGAATTTACTCCGGTCTTAAGAGATTGGTAATAAAGTACCAGCCTTAGAGCATTTGGTTGGATGCCAATTGCCATATTATTATGTTTAAACTAGGTTCTGTAGTAGTACTTTAACTTTCAGTAGTACTACTTATTATCTATGGTTTATACTACTCAAGGCCTTTACAAAAAAAATATATTTTTTAGTTGTCTGTTTTATTAAATTTAACTACAAAAAAAAAAAACTTCAACTTCTCAAGTTTATTCTGTATAATGCTTACAGCAGGAAAGTTTATGCCGTATAAGTACTTATATATTAAATACATTTGCAAGATATTTAATTGTTCAGGAAGAAAAGATAATAAAATTTCATACAGCAGATGGAATACAATTTTTTACAGAACATTAAATAAATCAGGAATTCTTCGTAAACTTTGAGTTTCAATGAGCTAATATTATATCGTGTAAAGTTTTATCTATAACTTAAAAACTGTGCCCAGTAGTAATACTTATGCTCTATGTCTGTGGCTACATATAACTATGTTTAGAAGATCAATATTTTTGCTTGCTTTTTTGGTGATACTACTATATTTTTCTATAATATTATCAATGTTATATCCTCTCAATGGCGATAAGACCTACTATAGAAAGTCTTATGCTGGGCATTTAGGGCTAATCAGACGAACACCAACAGTGAAGTGGTGTAGAGAATTACAGTGGCAGTCACCACCATCACCAAATATTGTGGCTCTCGTGTCTCACCCTGGGAGTGGAAACACATGGCTTAGATATCTTCTACAGCAAGCAACAGGTAAACCTCCATACATTTGATACTATATAATAAAATATCAGTTTTTGGCTCTAGTTTAAAAAACGATTTAACTGACATAGTGTACAAGATGCATCAGTTTCTGTAAATAACAACCTTAAAAGTTTGCACTAATTATTTTTTACATTTATAGGTATTTTAACTGGATCAATTTACATGGACTATGGGCTTCGGATGCATGGTTTCCCAGCAGAAAATGTAACAGATGGATCAGTGTTGGTTGTGAAAACACATGAGCTTCCACCCACAGACCCCCATAAGTTTCTGTCTGCAGTACTATTAATAAGAAATCCACGAGAAGCTATACTGGTAATTGAAGTGACACAGATTTTAGTCTACAGCATTATAATTTTATCATGTTTTTATCTAATAAAAAAACTGTATTAAATGCCCAGGTAGACCTCCCACTATGCGCAATGAGCTTTCATCATCAGAATGAATATTTTTATATTAAGAACTAGCTGGTGCCCATAACTTTGTTTGTGTAGAATAAACAGAAACAGAACCCTATTTTTTTAACAGAACCTTGAAGATAAAAGTAGCCTAAGTTACTCCTTATAACATCAGCTATCTGCCAGTAAAAGCCAGTAAAAATCAGTCCACGAGTTTCAGAGATCAACAGGAACAAACAGACAGACAAAATAAAAAGATTTTTATTGTAAGTACGGTATCTTCTATAACAGGGGTCTCCAAACTTTCCAGCCTTAGGGCCATACTGATTACTCCAGTAAGTTCCATGGGCCAAAACCATATTATCATTGTTGCCGGTGGTAAAAAGTGAAATAGTCCACTATAATTTGTTAGTTATTATATACTGAAGTTAAATTTTCTGCATATTATATATGTCTTTACTCATTACAATTCTGTGTTTCTTTATCCAACTTATCACAAAAACAATAACAATAAGCCTACAACAATGTTATGAGTAGTTAGCCCATGACCATATCAATGTAGATGTCATATTAATAATTATTCAACATAAAATTAGAATACTTCAGTAAACTAAATTTAATTTGCTATAAAAAATATGTTCTCTAAAAGGAGTTTTCAAGTGTGCTAGCTCTCCGCGGGCCGGACAAAATCTGTCCGCGGGCCGGATGTGGCCCTCGGGCCGTAGTTTGGAGACCCCTGTTCTATAATATAATCAACAGACACTTAATTTTATTTATTTGTATAGATACAAGATCTTAATTTTGTATTAAAAATCCTTATACAATATTAATGTCTAATGAGTGAAGTGTAAGTAAATATTAAATTTAACTTTTTGCTCATTAAATGTTCAATTATAGGTAAAGAACCTAGAAAGAGTAAAATCTGTGGAGTAAAATTCTACCCTTTAATTTGTATACGTTACAACAACATAATGTTAATAAAATTTCTTTCTTCTCTTAATTATTGTGGAAATGCTTAATGCATTATAATATCTTTATATTCTTGTGATTGTGTTTTTTCTGCATGAAATGTGTTTTATTTGACTTTATTTTTTGTGTTTTGTATACTTTATTTTTTTATAGTTACCTATTTAATTATTTTATTATTTATTTGCAGTGATCTGTGTTGGTGTAAACTTTCTTACATAATAACAAGTATATTGCCTTCATGATATAATGCTGGTAATTATTATTATTTCATATTATAATTTTTATTTTGATAAAGTCATGCACAGCTTTTTTGGTATAATCACTCTTGTTGTTTGTCCATAATTGTATGAAACTAATTAAATGATAACTAACATAAATATAAAGAAGCAATGATAATTGCATGTGACTATAACATTTCTTGAGATGATGTCATGAAACTATAATTTTAGGCAGACTTCAATAGACTTCACAAAGGTCATATAGGCACAGCATCGAAATCTGCCTTCAGGAAAAGGACAGAGGGTCACAGTAGAACAGGTAATTGTAAATACTATTTAATAATATATTTTTAGATGCATGTTAAATGCACTACTAATTCCCTTTTTCAAAATTATATTCTTTATAATTGCATATTTTGTATATCATTTTAAGCACTTCATTCACATTTGCTTACAATTGATATAAACAGACTACAGATCACCACAGTATATTTTACTACCGTGTGTACACCAGATTAGAATCTAATAAACAGAAGTATAACAACTGTTTTTGATGTTAAAATTGTGAAATTAATATAATATTGAATTTTACAGATTGGGAAATATATGTCTTTAATCAACTGAGAATATGGGAGCACTTACATTGGAGCTGGCTTCACAACTTTGCCGGGCCTGTGCACATAGTGTTCTATGAAGCTCTGGTTGACGACACACGGTGCACATTGGGTGGAATATTGAATTTCCTGAACCAAACCATATCAGAAGTAAGTATATAATTACAAGTGAATAGTAACAGTATCGAGTTTTTTTTAAATAATAATAGCAATAATAAATAAACATTAATAAATAAATTAATAAATAAAGCCTTTATTCACTGACCATGATACAGTTTTTATCTTAACTAATACTTATATTAAATAAACAAATTTTTTGAATTTTAGTTACATTGTCTTTCGACATAGGCCTCCCCCATTTCCTTCCATTTGTCTCGTGTCTCGGGTTATCCTTCTCTCTCCCTTTGTGAGGTTGTCCTCCCAACGTTTGATCTGTCGTCCTTGTTGTCTTTTACCATGTCTAGGGTACCATTCCATTACATCCTTTGTCCATTTTTTTTCCACTTGCTGTCCTCATTATGTGACCAGTCCAGTTCCATTTAAGTTTCCTAGTTTTTTTCAGTACATCAGCCACCTTTGTTATTTTCCTTATTTTGGTTGTTGTCCATCGGTTTTGTACCTTTATATTAATCATACTTCGTTCCATGCTGAGTTGACAAACTGAGAGCTTATTGGTTTTTTTGCTTGTAGCTGGCCAAGTTTGACACCCATAAGTGAGACATGGAAGAATGCAGATATTGTACGATTTACTTTTTATCGTACATTGGTATTGTTACATTTTTGAATATTTATTTTAGTGACCAGTACCTCTTCCAGGTGTTACTTATTCTTCTGTTCATTTCTTTAGTGTATTGGTCTTTTGTAGATATTATTTGTCCTAAGTATATGTATTCATCCACATACTCCACAAGTTCTTCTCCTATTTCTATGTTTCCCCTTATTCCATTCGTCATAACTTTAGTCTTTGTGGGGTTCATGGATAGGCCTGCTTTCTTGCTTTCATAATTTAGTTGGTTTAGCATAGTTTGTAGTGTGTCCAGTCTTTCTGCGAATATCACTATGTCGTCGGCAAACCTTAGATGATTCAGATTTGATCCATTGATGTTAATACCCATTTTGTTCAAATCTAGACTTCTTAATATATTCTCTAACACCGCTGTAAAAAGTTTTGGGGAAAGTAGATCACCCTCCCTTACGCCCATCTGAACCTTGAATTCTTCACCTTGTCGTTCAAACTGGATCGTAGCTATAGTGTTTTTGTATATTTATTTAATAATCTGAATATAGTTTCTTTCTACGCCTTGGTTTTATAGCGTTTTTCAAATATACTTGTGTACTGAGTGAGTCGAAAGTTTTATTATATTCTACAAAAGCCATATAATATTTTTGTCCATATTCATTAAGTTTTTCAACAATTTTTTTTACGACATGAATATGATCTATGGTAGAATAATCAGCATGGAATCCAGCTTGTTCTCGTGGTTCGTTTTCTTCTTAATGTTTTGATATTCGCCCAAGTAATATTTTTGAAAATACTTTGTATAAATTGGACATTATACATATTGGTCTGTAGTTATTTATTTCATTTCTATCTCCTTTTTATATAATAGAACAATTGTGGATTTCGTCCATTGCATTGGTATTTGTTTGGTAATCAATATTTCATTAAATAGGTTTGTTAAGAATTTGGATATTGCAGATATTTAAACATGAAATAGCATTTTTAAAAATCTCCGTGCTGTGGTTCCCTATAATGTATACTTCTAATAATATTATCTCATACTAGCTGTACCCAACAGATGTTGTTCTCTTAATTATGAACTGAAATAAATATAACCTATTCTCATACTTACCGAATATACCTGCAAAATTTTGTAAAAATTGGTCAAGCCATTTCGGAGGAGATCTGTAACAAACACTACTCATAAGAATTTTATATTTTTGATTATGCAGTGCAAATTGTAAACGTAAACTAACCATACCTACCATACCTACACAATGTGATTTTTATCAGGAACAAATGGAGTGCACAGTTGCAAATCAGGAAGGCATTTACAGACGTCTGAAGAAGCTTCACAAGTTTGAACCTTTCACACAGGAAATGTATTCAGCCATTGATGTAGTCAAAAAAAGGATTCAACATATGGTACAAGACTACAGGAAGCGAAACAACTGTACAAGCACACATTAACATTATATAAAATTTAGGACAATACAGTAATAGCATATAAATTATATGAAGAAAAACAATAACATTCGAGTGTTATATTGGTAGGTCATAAAAGTTAGTATTTTATAGTTTGTATGTAAAATGTCTGAAGCTAGTCATTTTATAAATGATCTACTTTGTCCATGTTGTACCTTGCTTAGTATAATAATTAGTTACAATTGTAGTCTTCTGGACACTGTGCTATAGTTAAATTGATTATTATTTCTGCATTGTTAATAAAATATATAGTAACTGAGCTTTAAAATATTTTAATGCACGTTTCGATCATCAATGTTTAATTACTCAAAATATATTTTATTGCTAAAACCAAAGGCCTAAACAACCTCTTATAAGTGGTTATATATTATAATGTAGTTAATTTTTTAGGGTTCTAGTTACTGTGTTAAGCTATCCAACACTTATTAGAAGATTTTGAAACAGGCCCATAACAAACAATATGTATAACTAATGTACCCATACTGTAATAATAATATGTTGGTACTTAACTGTTTAATTTATGTAAACGATTTGAATTGATTTTTTGGTTGTCGCCCATGCTAGCTACGCCACTGACTGTTATGTTTGATCTTCGACGAAAAAGCTGCACCTTGTTATTTATATCTATCTGTTTATAATAATATGGGATATAATTAATCTTGTGAACCAAAAATAAGTTGGCGACTGCACATGAGCATACTGTATTACTGAATTTAGCAGCGAATGAATATGTTGGCGAATAAATTACTAAACTGGCGAAAGCACTCGGGCGACAAAAAATACAAAAATCGGCAGTTAAAAAGTGACGAAATTTAATTCAAATTGGCACCGAAATTTATAAGTTGGCGACTTAATTCGAAAATTCAGCATTTTCAAATTTCTTTTTCTCCCATCATGAAGAAAATATGTGGTTGCGGAGTTACTAAGGAGAGGAAATTTTCATAATTTTTTCAGTAGGACGCATTATTATTGAGATAAAAGAATTTTACAGAAATTAAAATATCTGCGCCATTTTGAAAGTCTTAATATTTTTTTTTTAATTCACATCCTAAACCTAGAAAAGGACACCTAAATTCATTTTATTTAAAAAAAAATGTCCGCTATCTTTGAAATTCAAAATGGATGTCATTTTTGTATTCAGCACTCCTTAAAACCTCGAAGACGACACCCGTATCAATTTTACAGAAAAATATATATTCGCCATTTTGAAATTTCAAAATGAATTAATTTTTGTTATCAGTGACTCCAGAAACCTAGAAAAGGTCACATATATCCATTTTTTTGATGTTTACTATCATGAAAATTCAAAATGGATGTCTTTTTTCTAATCAGCACCCCCAGAAACCTGGTAAACACTAAACTAACTAAAACTAACAAACACATATCAATTTTACGAAAAATAAATATCCGCCATTTTAATATTTCAAAATGAATCTACACAATATCTACACCCCCCGAAATCGAGAAAAATTAAAACTGGGAATTTTGTACGCTCCTTTACGTTTTTTATGTGCGCTCGTTTTGCTGCTTATTATGTTTTTTGAGTTACCTACATCAGGGAAAATATATGTGCCTATTCTTAAATTATATGTGTACTCTCAAATTTTCGCCAAAATGGTTATTTGTTCACTAAAATAATATCTGTCTGCCA
Source organism: Phengaris alcon alcon (assembly GCA_037179445.1). Taxonomy (NCBI): domain Eukaryota; kingdom Metazoa; phylum Arthropoda; class Insecta; order Lepidoptera; family Lycaenidae; genus Phengaris; species Phengaris alcon. The sequence goes on along the minus strand of JAYRCH010000497.1, from coordinate 174,160 downwards.
GTTTGGAATATTCAGTGGTATTAATTAGTCACCAGATTTGAAATTTTTTGTTCCTTATATTCTTTCGTCAACTTGGTAATTTAGTATTCATATTCTATTTTAACACACCCAAAATTTGATTGTTTTGTCGCAAGTTTAAATACATGCCTAATAATATTTATGTATATGACGACCTCAGCTTAGTGGTTGAGCGTGTCAGTACTCTAGCCGGAGGTCGCGGGTTCGAATCTCGCCAATGGAACAAAAAAAAATCGGTGTTCCTGGGTCATGGATGTGTATTAAATATGTGTATAATTTATTAAAAATATTATATATGACGTGTATGGTATCTAAGTATTAAATATATTTCCGTTGTCTGATACCCGTAACACAAGTTCTTCGAGAACGTATCACGGGATCAGATTGACATGGTGTGGAAGCGTACATAAATGTTATTATTATTATATAGAATTTCACCTTCCTTTATAATTGCTACTATGTTTAAAGACGTCCAAAGTCGTCCTATAAAAGAGAGTACATCGTCTTCTTTCCGCATTACAGCCTCTAGATGTCGTTTACCGTTACATATCAGCTCCCTGCGCCCCCTTCCGGTAAGTCTGTGAACTAGATGAAAGGCCACAAGCCGCTATATTTGATATAACTGACCATTGTTAGTCTCATAATGATGAGACTGAACACCAGGAAGCCTAAGGGCTTAAGCCTGGTAAGCCAGGACTTTGGACGTCTAGGAACATAATAGCAATTTTATTGGAAGGTAAAATTCTATATTATGGTTCCGTTTGACGTCCAAAGTACTTTTTGAGAGACCTGTTTGTTATCTCCTGGTGGCTTGTAAATAATGCAACAATGTGATATTGTTTATAAGTAACAAAAGAATCACAAAAACGACTCGAGTAGTTATGAGTGTACTACACTGGCGGACACATAAACTGCATCATAGTGCAAGATAACTTTCAATGAAATATAATTAGTGAAAGTGCAAACTATTTTGATTTATTTCAATGATAATGCTAAGACTGGTTCTTAATCTGATAAAAAATCAATTCATGGGTCTATAGGTCAACTTTTCTCACTAAAAGAATCAAATTATTCTTTTAATAATTACTCCTTTTGCAGCTTTTTGGAATGAAACAGTGAATAGAACAAAAACGGCTTTATTATGAAAATTTTACAATACTAAGATAAGAAAAAGATTTTTTTTGTTTTTAATAAGGTGTATTACCTCTTGTCCTAATAACTGATTCAAGTCGGTTTCGCATCGACCTGATCAGTGTTTTTAAAAGATCTTGCGGAGTATTGTCCCAATTTTGTGACAATGCAACTCTGAGCTCTGCAACCGTTGTTGGGACCGGATTTCTTGTAAATACAGCTCTTTTTAGGTTGTCCCACACGTGTTCTATCGGATTGAGGTCCGGGCTACGTGCTGGCCAATCCATGGTACGAATCTCAACCTGAGTAAAGTATTGCTCAACTTGTGTGGCTGCGTGCGGACGAGCATTATCCTGCATCAGAATGAAGTTTTCGCTTTTAAATCCGGTAAAAGGTACCACTTGAGGGTCCAATATCTCCGTTATATAGCGATGTAATTTTAAACCACGGATACCACGGCCATGTGTGGCTGCGTCAATAAACACAAGTTCAGTTCGAGCATCCATCGATATGCCGGCTCAAACCTACAAGACCCGCCTGCAAATGGAATCCTCCTCAATGTAATTTTGAGCATATCGCTCTCCTCGTCTACGGTAGACTAGTCTGCGACCATCAGCACCGTACAAACAAGTCCTACACTCATCAGTGAATAATACGGAAGCCCATTGCTCTTCAGTCCAATTTAAGTATTCACGAGCAAATCTTAGTCGAGCTTGCCTGTGAGCTGCAGACAATTTTGGTCCATTTGCGGGTCTGAAAGGTGTGATATCACGCTTTTTTAGCCTTCTTATGGTTCGTGCTCTAACTCACACCAGGTACGTCACGTACCTGGTGGAACTCATTTTTATAACGCTTTTATTAGTTTCACCTTATGTTTGCTTGCTTGCTTGTTTGTTTGTAACCGACTCCTTTGGGCTCGATTTTGTCCTACTTTGAACGATCAGATTTAATTCAAACTTTGCACAGCTGTCAAAGACCGAAGACAATGCAATAATTCGATTAAAATATCCGATTATCCTGATTAAATTCGCCAGGATTCATCAATTTCTTTCCGCATCCTTTGCATGAGAGTAAGAGAAATAGAACAAGTGCGCGAACTACGCACGCGTGCAGTTACAGGCTTACTCTTTGGCAAATCGTAGTAAAAAGCAAAAAATAAATTATAGTTTGAAAACCAAAACACGCTTTTATAGAAAATCTAACTAAAAAATAAAATTTAATGAATAATTTGGATTAAGAATAGTGTAAATGAAAAATAAATGTTTATTTTTGTAAAAAAGCGTGGGGTGTCTATATATATAGACATATAAATAGTGTCAATAGTTATAAACATTTTATTGGCTGATCTGAGAAGGATCTTCACTTTGATAATATCTTAAAAATCACTAAACGAAATCTGATCGTTCCACTCAGATCAAATCCACTGGAGTCGGTTACATACAAATAAACGTACAGGTGAAGACGCTGCACCCCACGCTTTTTTACAATAATAAACATTTATTTTTCATTTACATCGTTTTTTTAGTTTTTTTAAACTATAACTTATTAATGCTTATAGACGTTAAAAACCGATTTCCCAAGGAAGTCACAATAAACCTGTCGTCACGAGACGTTGTCACCCGAGTTCTGCCGGTTCCACGTCTTTTGAATGAACCTGTCTCCATAAACCTTCTGTAAACTCGGGAAACCGTAGACTGATTTACATTTAAATCTACAGCAATTGTTCGTTGGTTTTTTTTGCGAGAGCAACAATTTGTGCGGCTTTTTCGGACGATACGTCCATATTCGTGAGAGAAAATGTGTTTAAAATGAAAACAGACTAGCAATTAAACAATATAGTAAGGATAATTAAACATGTAACAAAACAAAAAAAAAAATCAATCACAATCATGGAGAATAGAAGTACCTACTATTCTCCATGATCACAATATTAACAAATAATATTTCTTCTATAGAATATTTTCTTTCTTTTGTGACAGTACCATATTTAAATTTGATTTTGTTTTTGTGCTTATAAACCAGCCTTTATTTTCCAATACCAATAGATGTAAAAAAAATCGCATATTTCGTAATATGATTGAATGTGTTCTTGCAATATGATGCAGTTTATGTGTCTGCCAGTGTAGTTTATCTATGAGATGTGACGAGACTGTCCGAGATTTCAATTTTTTTAATATGATATTTTGTTGATGCAATCAGACTTAACACTTGATACATTTGAATAAGTTCACAAACATGACTGCTGATTTAAAGCTGCCAAGGCGTAGCGTCTAATACAAATGAAGCTTTACCTACGACACAATTATTGTAATCGTGTATGCTCGCCCATACTAGATATACACCTACATATTCAGCCTATTGTTTATGGAAATGATATTGATGAAGTAATACTGTTCAAAGCACCACGATTGAATCCCATTTCTTTCAATTCTTTAAACTAATCTCATAAGAATTCTGAATTTCTCTCTACAGCTGCGTGTAAAAGAATTACACCCAAAAGTATGCATTTCTCGCCAGACAGGTGTCAACAACTTAACACTTATTATTTGATGCAGCCTGGTATATTGTAAACCGAGCAAGCTAAGATGTTTAAAATATAAGTATTTACAACGCGCCATGCGTTTTTTTTCGAGGCACCTCAGGTGTTCACCAAGAGAAGTATTCTACATGTAGCGTATTGTGGTTTAGATTAAATTCCCTGCCACTATAATGAAAGATGACTACCGTCAGTATTGTACGCGCCCGGCTGGTGATGAGGGCTAAATACAACGTTCGAAACGTCTTGCAGAGTTAAAAAGTTACTTACGATTCGTTGCGATCGTGTGTCACGTTCGATTCTATGAACAAATGACAGCTCGATAATACAGGTAATATGCACTATGTACTAGGGTAAATACGAGGGCTGATTGATAAGTTTCCGAAACGACAAAGAAAAACTTCAAAAATCTATTTAAAATAAATTTATTTCTCAACGTAGTTTCCTTCTACCTCGATGCATTTAGTCCAGCGCTTCTCCAATGCCGTTACACCAGTTTGATAAAATGTTTTCTCCAACCCCTCAAAATACTCGTCCACGGCAACAATGACTTCTTCATTTGACGAAAATCTCTGGCCACCTAACCATTTCTTCAGGTTTGGGAATAAGTGGAAGTCGCACGGGGCCAGATCCGGGGAATAGGGTGGATGTGGTAGCAATTCGAACCGCAATTCATGGAGTTTGGCGACTGCAACCATTGACGTGTGTGCAGGTGCGTTGTCTATTTAATTTTTTATTTAATAATTTATGTACACATAGTAAACCTTTGACATTGACAACTTGAAAACAGAAAACAGTTTTGTACAAAGGCGCTACTTATTCCAAATTGGAATTTCTTCCAGCAGACCTGATACAGGAAAGTTTAGTAATAAAAGTAACAATAAATGGTGCGTAGTAGGTACTACAATTTACATATAACAATAATAATAAATGAATGCATATAATATATAGTTACGAATACTTATATAGATATATTATAATAAACTAATATATCATAATCATTACAATTGCAATAAAATATTGGATAAAAATTACATACTTATAAATAATAATCAATCATACTATATAACACTTTAATTAAAGGCTAAGCTGAGAAAGTGCTCGCGCAGCCTTTTCTTAAATAACCCAAGTGTCTTACACTCACGTATCTGAGTTGGTAAGGAGTTCCAGAGCTTAGTAGCGTGGACCGTGAAGGAGTAGGCAAAAAAGTCAGTACGATGGGGAGGGATATCTAGAAGGGTGCGTCTAAAGGGTCTACAAGATAAGTTGTGAAAATTAGGAAAGGAGAAGCGCTCGTTTAAGTAAGAAGGAGATGAGGGACTAAATAAAGTATTGAAAAGAAAACATAATATGCGATAATTTCTGCGAAGGCGAATAGGAAGCCACTGGAGCTGCTTTCTGTATTGGGATACGTGGTCTCGTTTCTTTAATCCAAAAATGAAACGTATGGAGAGATTCTGCAAACGTTCTAACTTGTTTAGGATCTCTTCATTTGCATCCAGGTAACAGACGTCAGCATAATCGATTATAGGTTGAATAAGGGTTTGTGCCAAAAGAATTTTAGTAGGAGCTGGAAGGAAGTTTTGGAGTAACTTGAGCGAATGGAGGGCGTGGTAAACTTTACGTCTAACATTGTTGGTATTGGCATTCCAAGACAGGTGAGAGTCAAAAATAACTCCCAGGTTTTTGGCAGAGTCGGAAAAGGGAATCAATGAACCGTTTAAACTAGTGGGAGGAAGAGTTGATTTATTAAGTAGTGCTAACATCCGTTTGCTACCTATTAATAATGCCTTTGTTTTAGCAGGGTTTACAAGTAGACCAAAGGATTGTGACCATTCACTTATTCGACTAAGATCATCATTAATAAGAGCTATAGCGGATGCTGCATGAGGAATAGTGAAATGACGGTATATCTGAAGATCATCAGCATAAAGATGATATTTAGCCACTATCACCTTAGTAATAAAGTTAATGAAGATTGAGAAGAGAAGAGGAGAAAGCACCTTGGGGAACACCCGCATCAAGATAACACCAATCTGAGAAATTATCATTGACTTGCACTCGCTGCGAGCGACCCCGAAGGTAGGAGTTAAACCAGGACAGGACAGAAGGGGACATATTGAGAGACTGAAGCATACCGACTAGGATATCGAAGTTAATGGAATTGAATGCATTGCTGAAATCTAAAAGAACGAGGACACTAAGAGATTTATTTTCCATAGCCCACCGAATGTCATCAGTGACATTTACAAGTGCAGAAACAGTGCTATGACCAGTACGAAAACCAGATTGTCATGGTGGAACAAAATTTTTTCTTGGCCAAATGTGGTCGTTTCTTCTGGATTTCTTCACTTAATTTTTGCAGCAAGCTTGGGTAGTACTCTCCATTTATTGTTTTTCCTTTTTGCAGATAATCCACTAAAATAATCCCTCGAGCATCCTAAAAAACAGTCGCCATGCCTTTGCCGGCCGACAAAACCGTTTTTGCTTTCTTCGGCGCCGGTCTTCCGCTCTCAGTCCACTGCTTAGATTGTTCTTTTGTCTCGGGAGTATAATGATGTATCCAGGTTTCATCGACTGTTACATAACGCCGCAAAAACTCATTAGGATCTCGGTTAAACAGCGCCAAACACTACGATGAATCGTCCACTCGACGTTGCTTTCGGTCTACAGTGAGTAAACGCGGCACCCATCGCGCGCAAAGCTTTTTCATTCCCAAATGTTGGTGCAAAATATTAAAAACGCGTTCAGATGAAATGCTCACCATCTCTGCTATCTCTCGTAACTTTAAGCGCCGATCATTCAATACAATTTTGTGAATTTTTTGATCATGTCCGGATTCGTGACTTCATTTGGACGGCCAGACCTGTGGGCGTCTTCGCAGCTCTGTCTTCCACGTTTAAAATCAGTTACCCAGGTGTGAATTGTACTCAATGCAGGAGCAGAATTACCTAAAACACTGTCTAGCTTGGTTTTAATCTGGGTTGCTGTTTTCTCTTTTAAAACGTAAAACTTTATCACCGCACGAATTTCGTTTCTTTCCATTGTTAAGAAAATTTACGACAGAGAAAGTTCTACGTCCTCTCAAACAAATTCCATCAGTTCGATTAAATTCAAATTTGGCGTTCTATTTTCAAAAAGATGCCAGAATATAATGTAATATTCCTTTTTTGCGTATCATTTTTTTAAGTTCGTCGTTTCGGCCAGTTATCAATCAGCCCAGGTATTCAATTCTAGCAACTCTGGACCAACTCTTGAAAACTAAAGTGAAAAAAGTTCATGGTTATATTACCGGCCGTGTCTCATTGGTATGCCGAAGATGCTGGATCTTGTTAAAGTGACCAACCGGCAACTGGAGAATAGATGTCCATAAGCTGCATTACGTTTTCAGGTTCTTACTTTTTGACAGAAACTTCGTATTGCGATGTGTGTTCACTTTCTCTGAAGCTGTAATGTGCGAGCGTCCGAGTTACCGAGGCTTAAGAGTCCGGGCCTGCTTTTGGGGCCAACTGTCGACTACAGAGAGAGTACGTGCGATCTAGCACGTCTTCGATATCTTGGTTTTCAATAGGAAATTCGTAATAGGACGTGTGCCATAAACCTCTTGACTTTGTATTATGCAAGCGTCGGTAATGTAATCATTCCCAAAGTGAAATGACTGTTGCGCAGTTGAAGTATATAACTATGAGGCTGTACCAGTTTGAGCGACCAGCTGCTGACTGCACTGATTTCCATAGGCTCTAGTAAATCTTCAGTGTCTTTCGGATGGTAATGTAATGTCAATATAATAACGCGCAGTACGAGATACTACGTACTGTTATGTCCCGTCCCTGTTAGGGTTGTTGCTGACGTAACGTCGAATCAGCACATCCCGTGTTTAGTCTGGTCTAGCCTCTAGCTGAGAGTCTCAGTTGGTCTTCAGTCCTCGGTCGTGACGGTTCTGCCCAAGGGTCCTTTCATATACTATTGTATTTTCCTTTAATAAAAGTGGTTGTGGAAATAAACCTTGTTTTAAAAAGCCTAATCCGAAGGGACCCCTAACATTTTTGGTGGCAGCGGTGGGATCGGATATCCCCAGTGTCGTTTAATCCTGGAAAGTGAAAAACTAAATACTCGTAAAAAAAAAAATTTTAGTTAAAGTGCAGTGAGGAAACCAATTCATTTCCAATATCCATAAAGTCATTAAGAGCAAAAGCCAAAGTGAAAAGTGAATTTGATTGTTTTAAGTGGTTTGCGACAGTGTTTCGTTTGAGTTGTATGTAGGTACTTATTTACAATGGTTCATACTACATGTGCTGTGAGAGACTGCATGTCATCATCTCGTATTAATAAGAATTTGAAATTTCATCAGTTTCCACACACTGAAGAAAGGTAAGTCCATTATTATTTTGTTACGTTGCTAGATTGTGTTTGAATGTTTTCTGCGTAATAAGAATAAGTAAAATGGCGGACAGTTATCGACGCTTTAGGGCTTGTTTGGCCTACCGACCATATTGGTACAATTTTACAGGAGACGACTTTTTTGTTTTTTTTTTTCGTAAAGCTATATATATTTTCTAGATTTGAAAGTCTTTCTATTAAGAAAGGTAGGTATTGTATTGTAGGTATTAACAGTATTGTATTGTATGTATTAACATACAATACAATACCTATGAATTGATTGTTACAATTTTCATCTAGAGATTGTTATTAATTATACCTGAATGTGGAGGTTGAACAATACGTCACTAGAGGTAGGCCAAAGTGACTGATCATTTTAGTTAAATAAGTGTTTTGTCAATTTCGTTATTAAAGTTGACCTTTATTTTTATTTCCATTTTTTTTTTAAATTTTTTTGCATGGTTGCATGCATGTATGTATGTACGTACGTAATGAAATTTAAGTCTTAACACTACTGCATTCAAAGTTAAATTTCGATAAATTTGGTCGGTTGGCCAAACAAGCACTGGAGTGACCGCGGACGTAAATTAAATAAAATCAACATGGGTATCGTTTTCATGGTTTTCGGGGGTGCCGATTACGAAACTAGATAAATAAATAAAATTTGAGTGTCTATTTGTAATTTTAGATTCTTTCGATTTTGATAATTCTTTATTGCACACCAAACATAGAAATACAATAAATTGAGAACACATTTGATGTGTTTTTCCGTTAGTAAATTTGATACCTTAACCATATCTAAGGGTAACAACATTTTTGTCTGTCTATCTGTCTGTCTGTCCGAAATGATTCGAAGTCTCGGGCAAAAGTTAGTATTACATATAATTCGAGATTCAAGATGGCGGACGCAAATATGGGTATCGTTTCCATGGTTTTCGGGGATGACGATTACGAATATGGAGTGTGATATCTCTGCACGACTTGATTCATATATAAACAAATTATGATTAGTATTTTAAAATCATATTAATTTATTTCAGATGTAAGATTTGGATTGGAGCATGTGGGAGACTCGATTTAGTTGGAAAAACTTCTGATAGCCTGAAGAACACACACATTTTCAGTTTGCATTTTGAAGAACATATGTACGGCAAGAAGTCACTGAAGAAAACAGCGATCCCAGTACTACTTTTGCTTATCAAAGACTCACGTTCAATTCATACACAAACAGACCACAAAATTAATATTTTAAATGATGTAGTTCTGGATTGTACTGTACGTCCTGTGATGAAGGCATCAAAAAAATCAAGAGTGATCAAAAAAAAAAGTGTAGATAATAGTTCTCAGACTAATGCCAAATTAACTGACCACACTCCCCGAAAAAGAAAACCGAGGAAAGAACTTTTTAAAGTTAGCAAGAAGCTAAAATTATCTGACGAGAAATGTAAAGATATCACGGAAAAACAATTTTTGACAGGATGTGCAAAATTTTTATCTCCCCAGTTAGGCGCTATACGAGGGCGGCACTGAAAATTTCGGGAATCAAGGAAGTTACACAACATTACTATTTAAAAATGTATTTATTGCTTTTCGAAGTATTCTCCGCGAAATTTGACACATTTTTCCATACGATCGAACTAATCATTGAAGCAACCATTCCATTCGGAAGTTGGGGTCTCCAAAATGGCCATTTTGTATGCGTCCACAGCTTCTTCAGGTGATGAAAATCTCTGACCACGCAATTTATTCTTTATTTTAGGGAAAGTATAGAAATCATTAGGGCTTAGGTCGGGGCTGTACGGCGGATGGTCTAATAATTCTATGATTTCTTGCTCTAAAAACTCTTTTTTTCTGTGCGCGGTGTGAGAACTCGCATTGTCGTGATGGAGGATGATGCGGCGGTTGCAGTTCTCTTTACGGAGTTCAGAAACGACCTGTGGCAAACAAATGTTAGCATACCATTCTGCATTAACCGTTCTTTGTCCCTCAAGAGGAATAGTCGCAACATGGCCGGTTTTGGAGACAAACGTGGCCACCATTTTTTTTTGCAACACTCCGTGAACGATCAATTTTTGTTGGCTTTAACTCATTTTCGAACACCCAAACTCGTGACTGGTTTTTTGTTTCGGGTTCGTACGCGTATATCCAGGATTCGTCGCCTGATACGATGTTGTATACAGCATTTGAGGATCCTGCGTGGAATCTTTCGAGAGTTCTGACGCACCAAGTAACGCGAGCCGCTTTTTGCTCTTCACAGAGCAAATGCGGTATCCATCGGGAAAACAACTTTTTTACACCTAATTGTTCATGCAAGATTATTTGTATTTGACTCATGCCAATGTCTAAAGTTGCCTGAATTTCGCGGTATGTCACATGTCGATCTTCCTCAATCAGCTTACGCACAGCATCAACGTTTTCTTGGGTGACTGCAGTTTTTGGACGACCTTGACGGGGATCGTCACTGAGCTTGACACGTCCACGTTGAAATTCAGCAAACCAGCGATAAATTGTGGTTTTGGATGGGGCTTCATCACCAAATGCAGAAATCATCCGGTCAACACACTGTTTTTGTGTTAAACCACTTCGAAAGTCATAATAAATCATCGCTCTAGAATTTTCTCGAGTCAATTCCATTTTCTCAACGACTAAACAAGTTTGACAAGACCTTGTGACAAGACCGAGAATCTTTTTTTAAATAAATAAACGGTATTCGATTTTTAAAACCAAGAAGTTTTAAATTATAAAGATTTTAATATGACAGGAACAGTGGAAATATTCCATTCCAGATACTTTTAGTGCAGCCCTCGTATCTTCAAATTATCAGACATACAAATTATTTCGATTCAACTATTAGAAAAAAAAAATCAGAGTATGTTTGTATGTAATTTTGAAAATATCAAAAATATTAAAAAAATCAAAAATATCGGATATATATAAAAAATATCTGATATTTTGATATTTATTATAAATATCGGATATTTACAAACCCTGCAAAAGCTACAAATGCGAAACTGAAAGGTACTTTCGACATTTGGATTTACTAGTTTTTAGATTGCGATTGTTGAATTTGACGATGTAGTAAATTCTCATACGTAGATACAATTTTATTAAAAATTCTGACGGGAAACAGGCGCATGGTTTTGTATTAAAATTAATCTTCTTTAGCTGTTCATATAATTGACTTCCAATATTATTTGCAACAAAAGGTGTAAAACTTGCCTGTAAAGTGTCCTCTAATTTTTGGCAGTACTCTATAAAATCGTCTGGAGGAACTTGCATTTGATCATTTTTTGTGCTATAAGCTTTTCGAGGCATGTATAAATTTTTGGATGTGAATTGGACATCGTATGAAGAAGCGTACTTTATCATTTCAATACATTTGTGCGATTTCACACATCTTCTCAAAATGTATCCACATATATACAAAAATGCGTTTTCCTCCGACAAATCGTAATTAGGACGCACATTCGGAAGTATGTCGTGGGACACGGCAGTTGCTGAGAAAATGGAATTGACTCGAGAAAATTCTAGAGCGATGATTTATTATGACTTTCGAAGTGGTTTAACACAAAAACAGTGTGTTGACCGGATGATTTCTGCATTTGGTGATGAAGCCCCATCCAAAACCACAATTTATCGCTGGTTTGCTGAATTTCAACGTGGACGTGTCAAGCTCAGTGATGATCCCCGTCAAGGTCGTCCAAAAACTGCAGTCACCCAAGAAAACGTTGATGCTGTGCGTAAGCTGATTGAGGAAGATCGGCATGTGACATACCGCGAAATTCAGGCAACTTTAGACATTGGCATGAGTCAAATACAAATAATCTTGGATGAACAATTAGGTGTAAAAAAGGTGTTTTCCCGATGGATACAGCATTAGCTCTGTAAAGAGCAAAAAGCGGCTCGCGTTACTTGGTGCGTCAGAACTCTCGAAAGATTCCACGCAGGATCCTCAAATGCTGTATACAACATCGTATCAGGTGACGAATCCTGGATATACGCGTACGAACCCGAAACAAAAAACCAGTCACGAGTTTGGGTGTTCGAAAATGAGTTAAAGCCAACAAAAATTGTTCGTTCACGGAGTGTTGCAAAAAAAATGATGCCCACGTTTGTCTCCAAAACCGGCCATATTGCGACTATTCATCTTGAGGGACAAAGAACGTTTAATGCAGAATGGTATGCTAACATTTGTTTGCCACAGGTCGTTTCTGAACTCCGTAAAGAGAACTGCAACCGCCGCATCATCCTCTATCACGACAATGCAAGTTCTCACACCGCGCACAGAACAAAAGAGTTTTTAGAGCAAGAAATCATAGAATTATTAGACCATCCGCCGTACAGCCCCGACCTAAGCCCTAATGATTTCTATACTTTCCCTAAAATAAAGAATACATTGCGTGGTCAGAGATTTTCATCACCTGAAGAAGCTGTGGACGCCTACAAAACGGCCATTTTGGAGACCCCAACTTCCGAATGGAATGGTTGCTTCAATGATTGGTTCCATCGTATGGAAAAATGTGTCAAATTTCGCGGAGAATACTTCGAAAAGCAATAAATAAATTTTTAAATAGTAATGTTGTGTCACTTCCTTGATTCCCGAAATTTTCAGTGCCGCCCTCGTAGGGAAGTAAAATTATACTCATTTATTTATTATTGATATTCAAAGTTTTCAAATAAATTAAAAATCAACGATAGATACTTTTGAGTATCAATTTAAGTCTTAAATCCATAAAATGACTTTTGTTTATAACCAGAAGAAAAAAAAAAGTATATTAATTTTATCAGTCGAATTAATTTGACACATGGTCAAATTAATTCGAATACCATTTAGTATAACAATAGTATAATAACAAACAAGGAATTTTCTTCCGAAAAACAAGGGGTCACGTGGGTGTCATTTAAGCCTAAGTTACAAGCCGCGTTGACGGCTATTGTTAGTTAATGTCGTGTCAAATAGCAAGTTTTTGATGACCTAGGCTTGTGAAACTCTCGGAAAATAAGACCTGTGTATTTAGACTATGACTTGATGTAAGATTTTTTACATTTAAAACATTATTTTACATTTTTAAATATAAATATCAATTTTGATATATATCAAGCATAAATATAAATTGATATATATATCATGATGTATATCCGATATATATCAATTGATATACGGGTGTGGCGTAATTAATGTATAATCCTTCACCTGCAGCTGGAGAATATCATAACTGATCAGAAAAATACAATTCATGTTTAGTAAAAGTATGGTTTTTAGTTATCGGCCATTTTTTTAAAATTATGAAAATTTTACCCTTGCTCACTAATTTTGTTGTCACAGTCGCAAAAACATGAATTATCTCTATCAGGTTTTTATTTATTATACTTGAATAGTTGTATTATCAAATGTATCATGTCATTTTTGTGCTGTTGCCTATTTTATTTTTACAAATGCTACCGAAAATAAGTTTTTTTCTTTCAAATCTTTTTTTCTTTGTGTTTGATCGCACATATCATAAAAAAATGTATGGGGACTTGACTGAATAGCTTACAAATAATTAGAATATTTAATTGAGATTGTAAAAAGGTATAACACATGGTATTTAACCCTTAGATTTCAAAGTGATTACCTAATGACTTTGATGAAGGCCTATTTTCCTAAAAACATACATCTCAGAAAATATTTTAATTATTTCTTTTTTTTATATTTATAATATCTTTTTCACTATTACATTATACATTTTATAATAAGGACAAAGCAAAGCTATTCAACTCGTAGAAAAATTCCTACCGAAAGACCCAGACCCAACTTTTTGTACCTGCTTTATTACCTGCTCCGACGACGAAAAACAAAAGACGGAAAAGTTGTCCCACTCTTTCATGCAATGGGTGAAAGAGACACACAGAAGACTAACATAATTGTTTGTCGTAGTGATACTAGTTTTAGAGGGTTGCTAGAGCCAGTGTGCTACCATACTACTTCCAAGAGATACGTTTTGTTAGTAAGAAAGAATTTATTATTATTGATAAAGTGCTGTGACCTCGGACTTGATTTTGCTCAGTGACATGGACTTGGTAATCCCGTGATACAAATATTGATATTGTGCTCTAACCCCGGACATCAAAGTCATTAGGTAATCACTTTGAAATCTAAGGGTTAAATACCATGTGTTATACCTTTTTACAATCTCAATTAAATATTCTAATTATTTGTAAGCTGTTCAGTCAAGTCCCCATACATTTTTTTTATGATATGTGTGATCAAACACAAAGAAAAAAAGATTTGAAAGAAAAAAACTTATTTTCGGTATCATTTGTAAAAATAAAATAGGCAGCAGCACAAAAATGACATATTACATTTGATAATACAACTATTCAAGTATAATAAATAAGAACCTGATAGAGATAATTCATGTTTTTGCGACTGTGACAATAAAATTAGTGAGCAAGGGTAAAATTTTCATAATTTAAAAAAAATGGCCGATAACTAAAAAAACATGATACTTTTACTAAACATGAATTGTATTTTTCTGATCCGTTATGATATTCTCCAGCTGCAGGTGAAGGATTATCCATTAATTACGCCACACCCTGAATATCATGCGAACCCTGAGCTTTTGTATACGCATTTGTATTTTTTATAATAAAACTCTTCATTAATACTTCTATATATTTTTTTTTGTTTTATTCCTAGTACTCTACATACACATACTACGAATACACAAAATGTAGAACAGATTATAATAAAACACATTATTGTGACAACCCTGCAGCAATGACGAATACCTACACAAAAGCGGCATTTCGTGCGACTTCAAACGCGTTGTCCCACTGTATCTTTATTACGCTGTGATATCACTTTGAGTCTTTGGTCACTGTTTACATTTAGTAGCCTTCTAAGGTTACCTAGATTTAGGGTTCGGTACTCCACTAAGATAATCCATATTTGTAATTTAATTTGTTATCATTCTCATTAATACTAGGTATTTTTCAATATGTCGAAAAGTGAACTATTAAATCTTAACATTCCTATGTCCGAATCGGAAGATGGCCCATCTGACACAGCTAAAACCCTCCTGTTTCTCCCAAAGCAACGACCCGAAAGGGAACCGCTTCGGGTCCGAGTGCCATGATGGTCGAACTGGATCTAAATACACTATTTAAATTTATCAAACCATTTGATGGTTCCCGGGAGTGCGTAAATTCATTTATTATTAATTGTAATAACGCCTATGACTTTGCCACTGAGGTACAAAAGCCAATCCAATTTCGTTATAGGTATCTTTAGCCAGTTGCAAGGTAAAGCCGAAATTGCTTGCGCTATCAAAAAATTCAAAAAGTGGGACCAATTAAAAGAATTCCTGCGAAACCAATTTTGTAAACGTAAGCATTATGCTCATATACTTATGGACTTGCAAGAAAGTAAACAGGGTCCTAATGAAAACGTTACACAATATTCTTTACGCGTAGAAACCTATCTTTCACAGCTTCTGACTGAGGTAACCCTGTCCAATTGCACACTAAAAGAAATCCCCAGGGATTCAGACGTTTAGCGGCCATGGAGGATTTAGCACTTCATCATTTTCTTATTGGTTTACATCCCCGTATCTCAAATATTGTGCGTTGCAGAAATCCGCGAAGTTTAAATGACGCTATCAATATTGCGATCTCTGAGCAGCGCATACAACAAAGTCTTTACAAACGACCTCAGTTGGGAGAATCGAAGTTTAATAATAATCAAAGTAACTTGAGACCCAGACCGTTTTTCTCACGATCATATGGACAACCAAGCACGTCACGTAATCAGTCTTCCTATCAGCCGAGATTTAATTCTCCAAATTGTAACCTTAATAACAACAATAATAATAATTATTCAGACAGAACCCAATCGGTGTTTTGTCGATATTGTAAAACTACGGGCCATGATATTAAAGATTGTGTGAAAAGGGAATACAATAACAGCCGATTTAATAATAAATTCCGGCAACAACCAAATCGAATGCATTTGTTTATGAATGAACATGATGATCAACACGTTGATGACTCATTCCAATCGGATAATAATAATTTAAACTAAATTCCGTCTCGCTCTCGTGTCGTGCGGGACTAATTAAATCTGAAATCGACACGAAAACTTTCTCTCGCGTTATACGACAGGGTAACCAGCCCCAAAATGGAAACGCTAAACAATCGTCTCGCGTTATACGACAGGGTAACCAGCCACAAAATGGAAACGCTAATAAATCGTCTCGCGTTATACGACAGGGTAACCAGCCCCAAAATGAAAACTCTAATAAATCGTCTCGCGTTATACGACAGGGTAACCAGCCCCAAAATGGAAACGCTAATAATTCTCTCAGCATCATACAACAGGGTAATCAGCCCCAAAAAGGAGATGCATCCTTCAGTGCCACGCAGCAGGGTAACCAGCCCCAAACCGAAGACCCTCGTAGTTGAACCTGAAAAAAAAAGAAATTTACGAAATTAATATCGATACAACTAAGCGACGCTTACCTCACATATTAGTAGAATCTTCAGTTTCAGATATCCCTTTATCCTTGTTAGTCGACTCGGGCTCGTCGATCTGTTTAATAAAAGAAACCTGTATATTAAATAGTCAAAAATTAATTAAAGAACCTGTAAAACTTAAAGGCATAGATCCAGGCGGCGAACCGACTTCTACAGAAGGTCACTCTGTCACTACTTAGGCTAAAATTAAATAACAAAAATTCGTTAGTATTAAAATTTCATGTAATAAAAGAGATTAGCTTACCTTACGATGGTACTCGTATTATAGGAACAGATTTCTTAACAAAATTCGGCTACAAAATAGATTACACGAATGATATATTAAAAATAGGAAAATCAGAAATTAAATTACTTTTCACCGAACCGTTCTTTATTGTTCCACCTCGAAGTGAAGCTGTAATTCAATGTTCAATACAGAAAACTAATTTAAAGGAGGGTGTTATAGTTGATCAACATCTTTCGGAAGATTTACTTATATCTAATTGCATCGTTACAATCAAAAATAATAATCGCGTTAATTTAACTATTGCCAATACCTCTGAAAATTATGCACATATTAAAGGAGATCTAAAACTCCATGTTGAACCTTTAAATTTTCCTCTAAATCCGGTAAATACGTGTAGTTTATTTACCTCAAAAAGATCCGAAGCAGTAATAAAAGAACTTCGGACAGATCATTTAAATAAAGAAGAACTCAATGCTCTTGTTGATCTTTGTAGTCAATATCTGGATATCTTTCACATGCCCAGTGATCAGCTCACACATATGTCTGCAATCGAACATACCATCAGAACATATAACTAAATTCCAATACATACCAAGTCATATAGGTTTCCCGAATGTCACAAGCAAGAAGTTGAAAAACAAATAAATCAAATGCTTGAACATAACGTAATAGAGCCGTCATCCTCTCCTTGGAGCTCACCCATATGGGTAGTTCCCAAAAAAATTGACTCAAATGGACAACGCAAATGGCGAATAGTGATAGATTATAGAAAGCTTAATGACAAGTGTATTACAACTTAATGACAACTTATCCGGTACCTCAAATTTCTGAAATTCTAGACCAGTCAGGTAAAAGTAAATATTTTAAAACACTAGATCTTGCTTCTGGATTCCACCAAATTCGTATTTCAGCTGACGATGCACCCAAGACTGCATTTTCAGTCCCTCAAGGTCACTTTCAATTTAATCGTATGCCATTTGGCCTCAGAAACGCACCTAGTACATTTCAAAAACTAATGAATACTTGCCTGTCAGGACTACAGGGAAGTCGATGTTTTGTTTATTTGGACGATATTGTAATCTATTCCTTTGATCTCGACACACACATAGATAACCTTAAAGCCGTATTTGATAGACTTCGAAAGTTTAATCTTAAATTACAACCGGAAAAATGTCAGTTCCTTCGTAAAGAGGTAGTTTATTTAGGGCACATAATAGGCGAAGACGGCGTAAGGCCAAACCCAGAAAAAACAGGCTGTAGCTAAGTTTCCTATACCCAGTCACCTAAGGACATTAAATCCTTCCTAGGCCTTGTTTCCTATTACAGAAGATTTATTCCTAATTTCTCTAAAATAGCAAAATCACTTAGGTACCAGTTTGTTGAAAAATGATGTTCCGTTCGTCTGGAAAGAGGAACAGCAACTTGCTTTTGAATCTCTTAAAGAAAATCTTATTAGTGCTCCGGTATTTAGCTATATATAAATAATAAGCTTATCCTGATTATCCGGATAAGCTAATAAGCTTATCTTGATTTTAACTAACCTTTCCTGTTAACTTGTGATGCATCCAATTACGCCATTTCTGCAATTTTGTCCCAAGGTCCTATTGGTCAAGATCGTTCCATAGCTTATTCGTCTAGAACTTTAAATAAAGCCGAAACCAATTATTCAGTAACTGAAAAGGAATGTCTCGCGATAGTTTTCGGAACAAAGGTTTTCCGGCCTTACCTGTTTGGTCGCCGTTTTACAATAATTACAGACCATAAACCGCTGAATTGGCTGTTCAGCTGTAAAGATCCGGGCTCTAGGTTAATTCGCTGGAGATTAAAACTCGAAGAATTTGAGTATGATATTCAATATAAAAAAGGTAAAATAAATACAAATGCCGACGCTCTTTCCCGGTACCCCGTGAACCCAATCCAAGCCGAAAACCCATCTCCTTCAGCACCAGAGCCCCAGGAGGAACAACCGTACTCACCAGATAGAGATCTTTTAGATTTGTTAGTGACACCGCCATCCTTTGATCCCGAGAGAGACCTCTTGGATCTCTTGCCCGATCCAATCACTGTAGAAAATACTGAATCTCCATCAGAACTTTTGAATACTCCTCCTGATCCATTTGATCCACCCGGCCTCGAAGATGCCGTGGCTAATGAGCCTAACGATCAGCCTATCGTTGAACCAGATTTTGAAGTACCATCCGAGCCAACTCCTTTCACTAGCGTGAATCCAAATGCTCCTGTAGATGATTATCCTACCTTCTTTAAGTCCATGTCGGATGAAAGTAAAACATTTAATACTGTAATCGAAAAATATAACGAAAGTTTATTAAAATGTCCGGCTAAAGTAATTCTTGTACCAACATCTATTGACCTTGATGAATCCAACCTTTATCTTGAAGAAATGCTGAATGATTCTGAAACAAATCAAACAATATTAAATTCTGAAAGAGAGCTTTTTGGTTTCCATAAAATAGAACGTAATAATAAAATATGTTATTTGTTATTTTATAAAATTCATCATTTTGATAAAGCATCCTATCCAGAAATATAATTTGAAACCTTAAAGAGGATTCGTAATGAATTATTAATTTTCGGAAATACCAACGAAATAGGTATATCAGATATGAAAAATCCTTTTGAAAAACATTCATTTATTAAAATATTTAATATTTTAACTTACCTTTTCCATAACACGCAGATTAAAATTAAAATATATCATAGTAAAATTATTTTCCCTGTCCCGACTGAAATAAAGAAAATATTACACGATAATCATGATGTCCCGATTGCTGGATATTTAGGTTCTGCTCGTATGTATAATAGGATAAAAGAAATTTACTATTGGAAAGGGATGCGTAGCGACATAGAAACATATGTACAATGTAAATCCTGCCAAGAAAATAAAGCACTCCGACAAATAAATCGTGCTCCCATGCAAATAACTAGTACTTCAACAGAACCTTGTCAACGTGTAACTCTTGATATTGTCGGGCCACTTCCAGAATCTGGTCCCGGAAAATTGAAATATATATTAACAGTTCAAGATGATCTAATGAAATTCTCTTCAGCATATCCTATTAGGACTACAACCGCGGAGGAAACATATCTCCTTCATTACATCTCAATTTTTGGTATACCTACCCAAAATGATCCTCACAGATCAAGGGACAAATTTTACATCCGGACTATTTAAGGAGACATGCAAATTCTTAAAAATTAAAAATCTTTGGGCTTCACCTTACCATCCACAGACGCAAGGAGCTCTTGAACGAAGCCATTCCACCCTTAAGGAATATTTAAAATCATACATTAATGAGGAACAAACAAACTGACCTCGATATATATATACTGCCATGCTAGCTTATAATACATCCGTCCACTCTACTACGATTTTTACACCATATGAATTAATGTTCGGTAATAAACCATTTATACCAAATTATATTTATAACGAATCCCCAGGGGCTACATACCCTGAATATGTCCGCATGTTGCAGAATCGTCTCAAGTGCTCCCGGCAGAAAGCCGTAGAATTCATCAATAAATCTAAAGGAAGTTCCAAAACATATTATGATACACGGTCACGACCAGTCAGCTATCATGCTGGCGATTACGTTTAAGTAAAAAATCATTTAAGACTGCGGAAAGCCTTGTCCCCAGTGTGGAAAGGCCCCTATAAAATAATTAAGATCAATGCTAATAATACATTAACAATATTAATTAATCGACGTCATGTCGTATACCACTATGACCGTCAGACGCTCACCCTACTGCTCAAGTGCACAGTTCGTAAAATGTTTGTTTTTATACATACTTTACATTTAAATTTTACTTTATTATACTTACCTAGACATTATTTACAAATTACTTTTACTTTACCTTTTATTTACTCTTCATACTAGTGCACACTAAGTATATAATATTAGTTATTATAATTTATAATAGTAAGATACCTACTGTTCTATTCTTGCAGAACTCATCAACATGATGAAAGTCAGCAAAATCATTACGTTAAACAGTTTAAATCAAGTCCAGGGATCTATTTCGACTATCTTGGCAAGCTCAGCGTTATTAACGGGAAATTAAATATCTTGATGCCAATGGACACATCTCACTTAAGTATCTACACATATTGAAAATATAGACTATGCTATAAATTACTTAAGGATCTTTGTGAGAAAACGACATTTAGTAATGTCGATTGTCACCATCTCCTCGAGTCGCTAGATATAATGATAGGTATAAGGAATTTAGTTCTGTATCCCATTTAGTTACTAGGAAATCAAAGCGTGCTTGGGTGAGTGGAATAGGCTCAATAATAAAACATGTATTTGGAAATTTAGATGAGAATGATGGTCTTAAATACGATGAGGCTATAAAAGTATTGTTGAATAATCAAAATAAATTAGCTTCTCTTGTCAAAAATAATATTTTACTTACCACATCTACCGTGTCGATGTATAACGATACTATAAATAAAATTAAAATTAACAAATTAAATTTGAATGATGCTATCGACAACCTCTCTGTTAAAGTACGTAACATATTTATCATCACGGATGAGCTCTGGTCTCAGATCAGTATTAACCAGGTTATTAATAATTTAGAAACTTCAATTTTAACATTATCCTTCCAATTGGAAGACATAACTAATTCTATTTTATTCAGTAACCAAAATATTTTACACCCTTCTTTAATCACGACACAGCAGTTATTCAGAGAACTTGCCGATAACCATCAACATTTACCTAATAATATGAAGTATACTGTGAGCCTAGACATGCCCTTAATGAGTTCTATGTTAAGTATTTCTAAAATTGGTAGATAGTTATTATGTAGATAATAAGATATTTTTTGTTCTCCAAATTTCGTTAGTGTTAATTAAGGAATTTATGTTATTTCATAATATTGGATTACCGACACCACATGACTTTAGCAACCCCAACTCTTTCAGTTTAATAATACCTGATTCAAAATACATAGCAATGACCAAAGACAAATCGCAGTATTGTATCTTGGAAGATGTAAATAGTTGCAAAAACATGTTAAACGAAAACTATATTTGTGAAATTTCAATAATTTATGTAACAGAAACTAAGTCCACATGTGAAACAGAGTTTATGAGTAAAGTAATTGAGAAAGTCCCGGAAAATTGTGAAACTGAATTAATTTTTGGAGAGTTAGATATTTGGAAACCGCTTAAAAATAATAAATGGATTTTTGTACAGTCAGTACCCGGTAAGGTCTCTATAGATTGTAGAAATAGCGAAGCATCCGAAATTAAGATTTTAGGTACTGGCATTATGTCACTTCCTAGTAATTGTATCGGTTATGATAAAAGCAATACTCTCATAAGTCAACACGATTTTGTCAACGCTACCATAGAAATTGAAATACCTGATTTTAATCTTATTAATGACAGCTGTTGTAATTTTAAGAAATTAAATTTAAGCGCGAGGAATGTGACCCCTATCAAACTACAAAATTTTGATTTAGATAATAAATGAAAATGAAAATGAAAAAAATGAAAATATACTTTATTGTGCACAATCAACAGTTACACACACATATATACAATATAAACTATACACAGAATAAGACGAAAGTACACAAAGGCGGCCTTATTACTAAACAGCAATTTCTTCCAGACAACCTTTGAAAGAAAGGATTAAATTGCTGGAGAAGGGTACTGTGCTAAAAGTATATCTAAAAAATTATAAATATAGAGTATACATTAAAATAAAATACGTAAATAAAAACAAAAAAATAAAAAATAAAATACATACATACATAATATTATAAGAACTAATTAATATTTAAAAAATATTATATATACAATGTTAAACAATAAATATAAACAATAATTACATATCATGGATAAATAGGTAACACACGTAACTACTTTCGACACATACTAAGGTAGTAGTCTTTAAGGGCAGATTTAAAAGTATTTAATGTTTTACATTGTCTATTTCGAGTAGGGAGAGAGTTTCATAGGGACAGATTGTAATATTAATTTAATCAACAAATTTTTCTTAAAAATCTTGAGGACTCAGAAAATATTCTAGAAAATCCTTATATAGTTGAATACGGGACACATTACTCCGTATTAGTCATACTTATAGTGATAGTAATATTTCTTTATTCCATATTTAGATTTTATAACTGTGTGAAACCCGGCAGCAGTACCTTAAAATTGAATCTAGCAAAAGTAGACTCTAATTCCAAAGTATCTAAAAATATTCAGTGTGACATAATAGAAATTAAAGACAGAACAGAATGTTGAAGATAATATAGAAATTGAAAACATTAATAATATTCGAAGTAGATTTTAGAATTTCAGCTGTAACTTCGATGTTTTCCCGAAGTTACATTTTAGCGGGGAGGTGTTATGTCCCGTCTCTGTTATGCTGTCCCGTCTCTGGTTGTTGCAGACGTAACGTCGAATCAGCACATCCCGTGTTTAGTCTGGTCTAGACTCTAGCTGGGAGTCTCAGTTGGTCTTCAGCCCTCGGTCGTGACGGTTCTGCCCAAGGGTCCTTTCATATACTATTGTATTTTCCTTTAATAAAAGTGGTTGTGGAAATAAACCTTTTTTTAAAAAGCCTAATCCGAAGGGACCCCTAACAGTACGATATACGTAACTTTGCGAGTGTCGAAAACCCGGAGTCTTCGATACTCGCAAAGAGAAAAATGCCTCGTAACGTACTCCTACCGTATCATTTTATGGTTTTGTTTCTGTCTTATGTAAATTGAGAGGAAACCATAGTAAATAGCGCGAAAGCCTGGCCTTGTAGTCTACGGCAATGCTACCATACCCGGAGGGTAATGATAGTTGTGAAGCTTATATTATGCTCCAAGACGCATTAAGACCTGCTTGAAGAACCAGCTACTGACTAAAGAGTCCATAAATTGTAATGAATTTTCCGTACTCATGAACTTTCAACAGGGAATTTGTATAGTATAGTGTATCCCATAAAATTACTCTCAAGGCGTGTGAGTGGCGATACAACCTTCCCCGGCGTGAGATGAAGGTCACGAAGCTAATTGTATAGCCTAGAAACATTGTAGAGCCAACAAATTTTAACAAATTTTAATGTCCTTGGAAAGCTACTGACATTAATTGTAATTGACAAGCAGTCTAAGCTTAAAATCTTTAAAATTGTTTAAGCCAGATTTTTGGTCAGATGTACCAGAAGGTACAAGGTCGATGTTCATATAATAAGCTGTATGTACAGTACGTTTCGTGATCTTAATAAAGTTTAAGCTTTCCAGTTCAAAAGTAACAAGATTGGTAACTTTCGTGACGGCACCGACTGTAATTATTCTATTTCTTTAACAAAGAACGAGATTGGTCATTATCGTGAGGGCGTCGACTGTTCCATAGTAATCTACCTCTTTAAAAAGAACGAGATTGGTAAATATAGGGTATCTAAAGATCTAAAGAGAAAAGAATAATAATAATTCTAATAAAATCATAGTAAAAATCTGTAGTCTTGATCTACTGGTCATGTCGTCATATCTATTTTATTTCCCCCCCTCTCCCTCGACTCTGAGGAGTGAGGATGGTTCGCGAATTCTTGGATCGCTGCTTTTATTTTTATTCGAATACCCGCGTTTTTTTTTTATGATGTCGAAAGGTTCCATAGAATTTGTATTTAACAATAGTAACGTAACTTGATTCTCTCTATTCTCCACAATCCAGTCCGCCTGCTTTTTATCTACCTCACAAGCTTGTTAAGTGTTAGATATCTACGACCAACATGTATTTCAGAGCTTTCTTTTGCCTTTCGTATATTATGTAGTAAAAATATTTTCAGCGTATTTAATTATTGTAAGAATTGAACAGTCAAGACGCTTATTGTATTTCAAGGTGTCTGGAAAAGGTATACCTCGAATCCAAACATCGATCTAATTTTCGATTATTTTTTTTATAAGTATATGTTATTTTGAATTAAATATCTGCAGAAATCAACGACAGGTTCATTTCCAATAGAAAAGCGTTAGACTCCGACATATTCTTTAATTTTTACTACCTTCTCCGCATAGTATGCGTCTGCGCACATCAGTCTATGTAACGGACGAAAATCCGATTTAGGAATGAAATCGCTTTACAATTTACATTACATGACCGTTCGAAATGTATAGACAGCGGTTTCTTCATTTTCACGTTTAAATTTAAATAATACGTCTCCGTTTCAAAAACTATAAATGAACTTAAATGACGAAATGTAACGGTGTTACGACTTATAAGACTCAAAAAGAAATTTTAAAAATATTTCTAAAATTAAAATTTTTAATTTGAACTTGTTTTATTTTGAACAGTTTTATTTTGAACCTAAATAAGTCTGTTTTAGCGACTGCATGGTTACAAAAACGACGCAATAATGATCATCAAATATCGCGGCTTGTGGCCTTTCATCTTGTTCACAGACTTACCAGAAGGAGGGACTTAGAAGGAGGCGCAGGGAGCTGATCTGTAACGGTAAACGACATCTAGCGGCTGTAAAGCGGAAAGAAGACGGTGTACTCTCTTTTTTAAAGGACTTTGGACGTCAAACGGAACCATAATATAGAATCAAAAATTATATTTATTGTTTTTCATAACAACTAAGTTAATTAAGATTTTTCTTCATATTTACTAATTTAATAAAGTTTTCGTTATCTTTCTATATCTTATTATTTTCTTTATCATTGAACCTTAAGCTTTTTTTCCTCTATAACAACCTGCTAATATTATATTCATTACTGTCAAGTGTAGACCACAATGGTTGTTACATAACGAATGTAAACGAAGTAGATAGCAAACTGTTGCATTTAACATTATTTATTTATCAGATTGTTAAAACATGGAAATGTGATAACCAGCATTCATTATCCGGAAGAAATAAAATAATGAAACAACAAATCCATAAAACTAAATACGCTTTATTTCACATTGTGTCAATATTCAATAGTCACAAAAATGTTCTCACATTAACGGAATTTAAATTAATACATATTTTCGATATAAAATATATGTAATCAATAACAATCCCTCTTCGATACATTTTTCACGACAGTGAATGGCGTGAGAATATTTGTACATAGATCTTACATAGTGACTTGTCTTTTGTAAACTAGGTATGTATATATTTATAAATAACTTACAGTACGCCGGAGAGCTACAAATAGAACTACTGTTCTGTTTGCACAACGGTCATACCAGGATAGGTTGCCTCGACAGCGACGGAGGGATGTTTTGACACACTTTACCGCGCGAGCTTATGAACGTTCCTAAACATTCAGGAATTTTATTAGAATTTATAACTGTGCAAGTCTCGAAAAGATTGGAAAATAATTTCTGTAATGATTTTGTCAGTGAAGTGAAAATCGCACACAATAGTCGCTATCAACAATATTTTATAAAATCAACGAACTGTCACCGCAGCGGTGCGCAGTCACAAGTTAACATTATATTAAACTCTCATATAATATGATACAAAATATTTACGGATATCACAAATAAAACTGTTATAAACTAAGAATTATATATCCTGCTACATGCAGGCCGAGTTCATGACATAAGCTGCCACAACTACAGTGCAATAAAAATCACCAACAAGAACAATACTTTAGAATTATTGTATTCGCAATGTTATTAGTTATTACACTATAATCGTAGTCAGCTTTATTTAACAATATGAACACTTAGTAAAAGATTTTCGTTGAATTCATCCGTGATGGCAAACCAGCCTGCATTATTTTACTGTTTACATAATTACATAATGAAAAGTTGAAAATTAATTAAGACCAGAAACCAAATTACATTAAGATATTTATAAAACATAACTCTATACACTATATATCAAAACAAATATTTATACAAATTAACATTATTGACACTAATGTCGCAATAAATACAACGGCTTCGTCCCGCGAGGGGCAACGTGGACCGCGGCTGTCGCCATCACAGTTTGGGTTGCAGCTTTTAAATCTAATAATTCAGTCTATAGCGGCGCCGGGCGGGGCAGCCGGGTTCACGTTGTCGTATAATATTCTACAAATTCGTACAAAAAAAAAACAAATCAGCCTTCAAGTGATACATTTCTTCGCCATTTTCCTAATGCACACTACCTCCCCCAACCTTTCCCCAGCAAACGTTCCAACAACACACTCGTGCGGTCGTCCCGTTCCACGCGTGTTTCAGCAATGGCGCAGTAGATCAAACTCAAACCGTGCACTCCTTATATCGTTTATTCTAATAATCAAGGCAGCTGACTAGTTCAGTAGGAGGTATCGACACTGATATTTAATGAAGTTCGCAATATATTTAACGCAATAACATGTTTCAAGTCCCAAAATTAGAAACGATATCCAGTTCGAAATTATTTACTTACAAAGTAAAGGTTATGCGCTGCTTCGGGCGCGCCTTTTATTGGCACAGATATAGTATTTTAATATAGAGCAAAGTAACGGCAAGAGAAACGAATGAGTTAGCACAATTTTGAATACATAGTTGTTAAATATCGATACCGACAAAATAATATTGTAAGCGTGATCAAGCATAAGGTACTCGAGTACATGTTTCTCCGGTTATTGTAGCTCGTAGTTAGGTCCACTACATAAATACATCGGTAAGGTTAATCGTACGAAATTCTGATCAGATAAATAAAATTCAATTCAAGAATTGTAGTCACAAATCTCGTTACCGTAAACTACTTAATGGACACCGATATAAAAAACAAACTAAATAAACAAGTTAAGGCATCATTATTGCATTGTTAAGTTACTATAACCGAACGTATTATATTTACGTAGAAGATATCTAACTCTGTATTAGCGGGGCCGTGACGTCACTACGGCGTGGCGTCACGGCATGGACGTATGGGGCGGCGCTAGGCGCGCGGCGCAAGAGGTGGCGCGAGGGGCGGAGCGCGCGGGTCGGGTCACCGCGGGCCGCGGCAGCGCCGGCACACGCGCACCGCGCCCACCTCACCCCACGACATTTCCGAGCACGAGCCGCAAAAGATTCCCCCACACCGTCTGTGAAACAATAAGCGTACTTTAATTTTTATTTATAAACAATTACCAACAAATAAAAATAAGAAATACCTCGTATTAAAGTGAACATAAGGTTAAAGTAAATAAATCAATGATAAATAAAAAACAATATTGTTTGGTGTTGTAGCTATAATAATCTATCGAGTATCAATTATTATTATCCGAATTATTATAATAAAACAAAATACTCCTAGCCTAGATAACGATTAGCGTAATTAATACTTGATCATTTAGTCAAAGAATGCATAATTCATCACACCGATTTCGGTGACGGTGGCCGGTTACGCAGGAGTAATTTTATAGTGCCCAAAAGTGTGTGCGCAGTTCACAAAAGCACTCCCTCTTCCTTTACTCTTGAACCCTGTGGGACGGATAACCGACAGGACTGGCGAGACATCAGGTGCAGGTCCGACTTTTTACATGCCTATCCCACGCATGGATCATCTTTCTTGTCGGACAATCAGGTGTTTAGCCTGCACTGTCCCAAAAAAAATTGGAAACAACATTTTTTGTTGTTCCAATACGGAAATCGAACTCACGACCTCCGAGTCGAGAGCCAAGCTCTAACGACTAGACTAGCTGTTAAAAGAATGCATACAGGTAAAGGGATTGTACCTGCAGTGGTGGCGGCGGCGCGCGAGCCAGAACTGGTTGCGGCAGTGCTGGCAGCGCGGCGCGGCGCTGTCGGGCAGCCACACTACGCCGCGCGCCTCCTCGCCCACCTCCACCTCGGACGCGCTGCCGCTGCTGCTGCTCGCCGCGCTGCTGCCGCCCCGTCCGCACACACCGTTCTGGCTCACCTGTACGAAAACATATTTTTAAGTAAGCGTAACTCAAAAGGGTACAACATGTTCTAGCGTTTAAGTATTACGTAACGCAATTTGGGGGCGACGGGAAAAAAAAAACAAATTGTCTTGTAAAACTTTAAGGTGCGTTACGAGGGGGGAGGGGGGTTCAAACAACGCGTTACGTAACATAAAAAATTACAGTTAAAAGAGGGCTATCGTCGGTTTATCTCTTGAAACGATTGTTAACGATAAACGCAGCTACTATAAACAATAACAAAGGAATTTGAGCGACTTTCCGGTACTTTTCGCAACATAATAATAATAACGACTTTAGGGTAAAAAATTGTCACTTAGATGTTACGTAATGTTTTTAAGGGGGAGGGGGAGTTTCATAAAATGGCACAGCGGTGTCTAAAAACTTCAAAAATTGCGTTACGTATTACTTGAACGTTCCCTTAGTCATTTTAGATACGCAGTCCACTGGGACATTTCATTTTCCTTACATAGTCACTCACTGCCATAAAAATATGTTAATTGACGTGGGACATTATGAAAGTAATTGAAATTTCGAAAAGTAATTTCATCTATTGTTGTCATAATTTTTTCACAGCACATACCTGGGGCGGCAGCGGGCTGGCGATATCGGTGCGGGCCTGAGTTGCGGCGGGGGAAGTCGCGCGCCGCAGCGCCGCGCGCGCGCACCTCAGCTGCTCGCTCAGTTCCTCCACTACTCTCTGTTTAACAATGTTCAATTTATATTACATTTTATGCTTACAGCTAGTGCCCGAAACATCGTTTGCGTAAAACTAACGGAAACGGATTGTATTCACTGACTAATACCACCCATTACTTATTTCAAAGACGTGGTAAAAATAAATTGATTTCGCTATTACTCTTTCTAGCAAAACGGCAACTGGTATTTTTTATATTAAATAAATTAATACATATTGTTTCAGTTATACTTTCAATGTTAGATATGGAATACTAATATAAGTAATTACTTTCCGTAATCGTACATCCCACAATACTATGGAAACTGCTAGAAAACATCCCATTATTCTAGTCTAATTGTGTATAATCACAGTACGTAAAATTAAATTTATATAAACTTTCTCTTTAATTCATCGTTTAGTAGATACTGAATGATTTTGGCTCTCTCTGACTCGACTGAGATTGAAAATCAGATTATACTCTGAAGTTTACACTTTTATTAGCAGTAACTATTTTATTAGTACGTAGACCGTAGTAGAAGTGTGAATTGTACCTTCTGATGCAGTATGATCTGGTGTAAGCGCGCCTGTAGGGGGTCGACGGCGGGCGGCAGGCCGTCCGCGCTGTCCGCGCCCGCGCGCGCCGCCTCCGCGCACGCCGCGCACGCACCGCAGCACGCGCACGCACTCTCAGAGCCTACGAAAAAAAAACATTAATAATCACTTTCTTCGAGGGGATATCACATTTTTTTTGAGGACTATAAAACCTTATAAATGTGAAAGTTTGTGAGGATGGATGGATGTTTGTTACACATACACGCAAAAACTACTAAACGGATTTTGATGAAATTTAGTATGAAAGTAGTTTAGGCTCTAGATTAAAACATGGTCTACTTTTTATCCCGAAAAAGTACAGTATTCCCGTGGGAAACCCGATACTATATTTACGCGGGCAGAACCGCGGAAAAAAGCTAGTAGTGTATAAAACGACAGTATTATGATAGTTAAGCGAATGATCACGGCCTAGCGTGGGTGCTGCTTATACTTGTGATAGTGTTCATCCGCGGTTTGAATTACGATCTCTTTCAATACTTTACAAACAGACTTGTTGTCTGCTGTCCCGTACATGCTGTTGTCAGATATAGTTAACTCTTACCGAGCAGTGAGTATGCGGGCGGGGCAGGCGGCGCGGCGGGCGGGGCACGGACGGCGCGACGCGGGGAGGCGGGGCACAGCGTCAACTGCGACGCGCCGCGCGGCTCGCCCTCGCTCTCTGAACTCGCCTCGCTGGAGGAGCCAGTTGTGCCTGCTAAATAACCACGACTTTATTTTGTATGTATATTTTATGTAAAGGCTAATTTGAATTAATTTGTTAAATACCAGATACAAAAAATTTCGAAGTCTATATAAATGCAAAAACTACAGGTACATACTATTGATATCGAGTTCTAGGAACTTGGGTGAAATATCATCGGTGCCGTTGATATTGGTTTCTGTTCTGTTGTCATTGTCGTTGCTGCTTGTTAGGTCTGGGACTATGTTGTGGTTGACCAGGTCATCTTCAGTGGACGTATGGTTTTCCGGCGAAATGTCCTCGCTGGGATCGGGCTCGGTGCGGGTTTGGGGCGAGTTCTCGGGTATCACAAAACCGGATGACGACTGGTTACTCGACTCGGATATCGACCGCCATGTTATGCTGATGTTACGTGAACGCGCCGTTTCCCGTGCCGCCTGAAATGAAATACATTTATATTCAGACAGCCCACAGTACATAATATTTTTATATTTTTAATATTTGTTTTATATCATTATGATTTCTAGGCCTCCTTTTGTAACTAACATAGGAAGTACATATTATTACACTAGACGTTCAATATAGTGGAATATCGTCACACGTACCTCTGCCAAGCCGCGCACTTCGGTATATGAGCCGCAGACGAACACGGTCTCGTCAACGTCGGGCGCGGTTGGGGACTCCCCGGCGAGTATGTCGGGAACAGCGGGGGGCTCCCCGGTGAGTATGTCGGGGGCGGGATGCGAGGGCGCGGGCGGAGAATCCCCGGCGCCACTGAGCGACACCAGCTCGCGCTCCACCGACGGCGACTGGCTGGACGAATCACCGCGCTCCACGAAGTGGGCCGCGTGCAATCCGTCTACCTGGTCCTGAACACGAAATCGACCGTATTATTTACTGAACAAAATATACCAAAACAATCTAAAATAGAGATTAAAATTGAAAAAAACAAAATTGATTTTTATTTTATTTTGATAGGATAATATACCCCGTTATTGATTACTGTAAGTTACTATTTTTTTTTTTTTAAATCTTGAGTCCACAAACTATAAGCAGATTTGTTGGATGTATTGTGTCAGTTAGAGTTAGAGACTACTCTTTAGGAGTCTGGTCGCCTATTTTATATTGGCAGTTCCAGATATAATATTTGGTGTCGTTTCAGAGTCTAAATGACTCAGGAACAGAAAGCTGTACACTCGTACGGGCATGTGGTTGGAATCTCACTGATATAAATAATACACAAACCACTCTGTAAGTCTAGTTGTTACACATAGATTAGTATGTTGTACTCAACATGGGGTTCTAGCAGTACGTACTACGTGGTTGGTGACCGGCAGGCGGTCGACGCAGCTGTCGGTGAGCGCGCGACAGTCGCGCTCGGGGCTGCTGCTGCTCATCACCAGCGACAGGCTCCTGGGGGATTCCCCGCATTAGTATACACATACCCAGAGAAACTTCTGGAGTACACTCAGCGAAAAATGGATTTAATGTCTGAAGAATATAAAATTGAGTTTTTTTAAATGAAATATCATTTACTTTACGTTGATAATCTTTTTGATGTATTTACTTAAAATGATTAAATATGAGTTAAATGGAAAATAAAATTATTAGGGATGTTACTTAAGGGAAAGCGGTACTTACAGTACATCGGGAGCAATATTTGAGTCGCTTGACCGCCTTTGCATTGTTTTTCTCTCTCCGTCGTTTACGAAGTTGTCGAACGATCTTCTTCTAGGCAGCGAACCTAAAACAAGATATATAAACTTTTTTGTACTTGGATAATACGCAGAAGTTAGATATTAAAACATTTCCAATTCAAAAATTCCCAGCTCAATGTAATATAAAAATATTATAAAACTATAGCCCAGGCTTCACACGGGTGCAATATATTATACACATAAACCTTCCTCTTCAATGACTCGTATCTATTGCTGAAAACTATATTAAAATTTGTTGAGTAGTTTCAAAGATCTAAGCCAACAGACAGCGGAAGGGATTTCATTTTATAATATGTAAAGATTAACACAGAATTCAGATCATAGCATATCATATTACGAACGCTTGCACATAACAATAGCAAACGCAAGGCTGCCTAAGTTTACTTACTTGTCTACTAAATAATTGTGATCTTTGGCGTAGTGTAGAGTACGTGGCTATTGCCGTGTACGTAAACAGGCGCACTCGTAGTCTCGTACGCTCGTACGCATTGAAGTACACGTGCGTGCGTCGTAGGCGCACTGTCAAGTACGCAGCGTGCGATGTATTTGTTGCGGCGCACTCACCGGTGTGCGGAGCGGGCGGCGGCGCGGGCGCGGGGTGCGGGGACGGCGGCGCAGATGGCGCGTGTGGCGGCTCCAGCTCGCTGCGCATGAGACCCCACCACACCTGCATCGCGCGCACGCTGCAATCTGGCCACAGCACCTGCACCAACCAGGGATTTCGGAATTTGTT
This sequence comes from Phengaris alcon alcon, assembly GCA_037179445.1. Classification (NCBI taxonomy): domain Eukaryota; kingdom Metazoa; phylum Arthropoda; class Insecta; order Lepidoptera; family Lycaenidae; genus Phengaris; species Phengaris alcon. Next base: position 141,069 of record JAYRCH010000497.1, on the reverse strand, counting down.
CAATGTATTGTTACAACGCCTTTACATACAGGCAAACTTATTCTACATATGATAAGTTAATAAAAATATTACATACATTTCATTTTTTCAGCTCCTATACCTATATTTTAAAACGCGGTATACCTATGTGTCATACTGATTAGTGCGCCCCTAAGTATTTCTGTACCATGGTTTAATGTATCTATAGTTTCTAACTTTAATTATAATATTTTAGTATCTTCAAAATGAAGACACAAAATTACCTGATCGTTGTTGTCGTGCTGGTGCGGGTTGTGCGCGTACAGATGGTTGCGGTAGGCGGGCGCGCTGAGCAGGTGCCACACGCTGGCGGTATCGCCGGTGCGGCACTCGGCGCGCTCGCGGCTGGTGTTGCACAGGAACGTGCCGAACATGCACGAGTACACGTGCGTCGCCAGCTTTATCTGTTGTAAATGTTATTTGAAAATAATTTAGTATCAAGGGAATTAGTATAACTAAAAAGTATCGCTGTAACGTCATTTACAACTGTGTTTTTCGGGAAACTTCGAATTCCATAGATCATTTCTCGCTGTCAAATGCGATGACTGTGAGGTACATAAAGAAAATAGTGGTAGGTTACATCCGTGTCTACGTAATTGATCAAGGAGACCATTAAGTTAAACAGTGTTTAAATAATTAAATCCAATATGATGTAAATTCTCACCAAGTAAGCCTCGTTGAACTCGAAGCTGCATGGATATTGCGTCATAAGCTGGTAAATGACGTGCAACCACTGCAGGAATATGGGCGACCGTTCATTTGTGTCCTCCGCGCCAAACATGTGACCGCAGCGGTCCCCGAACTTGTGGCCGAAGTCCAGCCATTCCCGCTCGATTAGGACACGGAAACCCTGAGAAGAAGGAAAACAGTTTTATCGTAATTTGAGAATAGTCTTGGGTTCGAAGCCATTGTTTTGCCAAAATTTTATTGAGACTTTTTAACGTTATATAATTAGATAAAATTAGCATCCGAAATTAATGTCCGATTTATAATTTATTGTCATATCATTGACGGCAACGCTGACAAAATTTACCGATAATATTTTAATGGATAATTACAGTGGAATTGGATTAATTCATTTTCAATAATATTGTCTATTCTCACATCTTGTTCAAAATCTTGTAAAATTATTTTCTTTGTTTTCTCTACGACTTTTCTCCAGTCTTCTGTAGTGACTGCACACGCAGTTTGTAGCAGAGTAATCATTTTAGCAGTAGTGAAGGGTGGTTCAGTATTGTTCCGATGTTCCGATGACCCTTTATTTGTACCCAAACAAGCTCGATGGCGTTATACTGGCAATGGTAGGGAGGCAATCGAATAACTTCGTGTCCATGCTCTAGGGCTAGTTCATCGATTACATAGCGGAGCTTGGACGGCTTAGTTGCTTTTACATGATTTAACAACTCAACTTTTAATAAAGTTGGACTTGCATCCACACCATTTCTTACCAGCCACGCGACAATTTCTTGCTTTTTATTTGCTTGAGTTGGTGGTTTATCAACTTGCACAGAATGATATTGTCCATTATAATTTTCGATGGGTTTTCTATGGGATGGGATGGGATGGATGGGAAAACCTATCGAAAATTATAATGCAGCTTCTCAAACCACTCTTTAAAAACCTCAAAGTTCATTTCCTCATGGTAATCACTTGTAGTTTTAGTGGCGAATGCGAGGAGGCAGTCTGGAATAAAACCTTGAGAAGCTGATCCCGCGTGACATATAATAAGTCGGGCTCCTTTTCCCGATGGAACTTTTGAGGTGGAGGCCGCTGTATCATCGGTCCATGTCCGCGAAACCATATGATTCGCATTCAACCATGTTTCGTAAATAAACACAATATTGTCCTAATCTGTAATTTTATTTACTTGACGTAAGAATGTTACTCTCTTCAAAATAATATCGTAGCATTCTAGCAGGATTTTCCGCTTGTCAGATTTTTTAAATCTAAAGCCAATCGATTTCAAAACCTTTGAATTAATTGTTTACTAATCGTTAAGCAATCGGAGTAGCAAGTCCAATTTATAGCCAGGTAAACGTAGTCAGTAAGATCAGTCCAATAAAAAAGCCGGGTCAGAAGAAGATAACAGAGAGCACACCAAAAACGCGCAGTCACTTCGCACAACGACAAAAGACTGCGTCATGTAATGGCGACATGACATGGCGTCATCAACAGGCACTGGTGTTGCCAGCAACATCCCACCTAAATTGTACCTAACATCAATGGTTTTTCTATTTAGTTATTTTTTGTATTTTTATAGTTAGAAGAATAATAAATATAATTATGTTTTATTAAAATCACAACGTGGTTATTAATTTATGGTGATATTTCTTCACAAGTAATCATTGCATTCGATTCTACTATCAGCTTTCGATTTTTAGAGTAACATCCCTAGTGTTTAAAAAGAAAAAGGGTTAACTGACGCAACATTGTAACGACGTTCAGTTCTTTAGATCAGAAATTGTTTATTATGTTTAGAATGGTTTATTAGTGAAAGGAAATCGTAAAATTACTCGTATTGGTCATTATTACAATAAATATGTAATTGTAATTGAAAAAAGTTAAGCAATTGTGCAGTTCTAACAAAACGAAAAAAAAAATTATTTTATGCCCGCCGTTACAAGGTTACTACGTTGTTGAATTTTGATGAATTGTCAAAATATGTTACCTATTAAAATGACTCCACTTTAGCTAAGTCGAACGACCACAAACAAATATTTTTGTCAGTTTCACGATAAATTCGTCAAATTCAAACTAATTAATGACATGGTTTTGTGAAAACATGTCATATCAAGCAGGATAATATTTTCATTTATATTTACCTGCACGGTGCGGTAGTACGGGTCCAGCAGCAGCTGCGCGGACGCAACCACTTGCGGCGTGCGGTCCCAGCCGTCCGAGCAGTGAACTAGTACGGGCCGGCCTGCAAGCACTGCGCGCGCTACTGTCGCCGCTGCCCGCCACACGCCAGATAGGTACTGCAGCCACAGTGTCCGCTCTACGCCGCTGTGCCAGCTTTAATAAGAGATAATTTGTGAGGAATTCGCGACTCATTTGAGCCATTCACGTATTTTAATAGCGCAAGATGCATCCAAGAGTAACACTTATGTAATTGCATTGCACAAACTACGAAAGGCGCTAGACTAGCTAAAAGTCAGTAAATTGTATATTTTAACTCTTCTGCCTGTGCCCAAAGGACAGTCAATATTGCATTAAAAACCAGCATAAAAAAATTGAACCTTTTCGTTTTTAAAATGCGCCGCATAGCATTTTGTGCTAGTGTAAGAGATAAAGTATATGGCCATTTACCATACAACATTGATCTTCTCGATGTATAATGTATGCGGCAATCCGGACTATGTGAAAAGGGTGTGTACTCACTTAGGCTGATCGCTGGGCTCGGCAAGAAGCGCGCGGATCATGGCGAAGCTGCGGCGCACGCTGTGTATGTTAGGCAGGCTCATGAACTGGATGTCGGCGGCCGGGTAGTACTGCTGGCACTCGCAGCCGCCGCCGCGCGCGCGGTTCGTCACCGCGGTGGCGTAGGAGCGCGCGTCCACGATCAGAAGCTTCAGTTGCTGTGGACAACGTGAAGATGTATTAGCTATTAAATGTACATTTTTGATATTTGATAATTTTAGTAACCAGTTATAGAAAAAAATCGTGACATCAAGACATAAATCCACATGTTCACGAACTATATATTTACTTTTATCACGTTTTCTTTTTCGGATTTTTTCGAAGTTTTGACAGATACTGAGTACAAGGCCTAGCAGGAACATTTGACAGCGGCGTTAACGCGTTATCAAATGCAATTTGCATAGGCACTGTCATGGTTTTGACAGATTTTCATACAATTCTCGTTCGATAACGTTACGTTTACGCCGCTTTTAAATGTTCCTGCTAGGTCCACAGCAGGACAAGTATCCGAAATTATTGGAAACATTAAAACAGAACGCAATATATTTCTTACATGTAGTCACGGTTTTAACTCACCTTGTTGGGCTGTGGGCGGTCGGCGTTACAGGCGACGACGAAGGCGGCGAGTAGGCGCTCGTCCTCGCTGGAGCGCCAGCCGAGCCAGCCAACCTCGGGCTGCGACGAGCGCGCGATCACGGCGCCCGTGCCACGGTGCCGCCACACCACCGCAGGCACGCGCCGCAGCGCGCGAAACCTGCAATATTCCAGAACATTCTATTGTTTTTTGGTATACGAGAGGAGACTAGATTGACGTAGCGAGACAAGGGTTTGTTTATAATTGCTTTTATTTGGCGACGTTGCTTACATACGCCGTAAGGCTAAGGTAAGCCTAAATTTTTTCGGTATTTAAGGAAGTCTATATCTTAATGTAGATTGTAAACGGACGTACAGATTTTTATAGAAAAGACTCACTCCAATATTGTAATCCTAGCCTTAATGCAAACAGGCGTTAGGTGCATTTAAATTTTCCCTTTCAAACAAAACGTCGCCTATGTGTTTGAAGATATATTACTCAAACAAAGACAAGCATGAATACCGTGCAACAGAATCCAGGTCTTCATCGCAGATAGAGCCGGGCACGATCAGCAGCTGCGGGTAGGACTGGCACAGTTTGTAGTCTGCATTCGCCACCGTTATGCGCCACGGACCCTTCGCGTTGAAGCCCAGTCTGTCGAACTGTTGAAGAGGGATTTTTAGTATGGTTAAATCAGTAATATGAAGCAAAATAGACGTAAGATATAAACTCTAGAAATTAGCTTAAAATTTTAAATTATATTATAACGAAAAATGATTCTATTTCTTTCCACATACTCATTCTCATTTTCCAATAGTAGTAGGTTATTAGGTAGGTAGGGGGCAGGTAGAGATCGCCTAACCCCATAGGAGTAGGCAGAAGTGACCGAGCAAATCTGTAGTCCAGGGAAGGTTGCCGTTTTCCTCGATATTATTATTATATCCTAATTCGTACTTGACAAAAATGTTGCCACCTTACCTCAGACTGGAACCAGTGTGGTTGCTGAGCTAGCGAGGCCCTAATAAGGGCCCTGTGGACCGACGACGGCGGCTGCTCTTTCGCCCAGGCGGCGTACGCGGCGGCGAACGTCTCCTGCGCCGACGTGACCGGTATTATGGCTGTGTTGAGCCGCCGCCACCATTCGAGGCACTGCTCGCCAGTGGTGAATGTACATCTACAAAACAAACAATAAACGAATAATATCATTTGATGTAGTGAAAAAAAATAAGCAAATGAAAGGCTAAATAAATAAAAAAACAAGTTGTTTGTTTACAAAACCTAACTAAAATTTTACAACAGGAAAATTATGACTTTGAGTTTATGTTTGTGCAATAGAAAATTCTCAATTATGAGTTAATGTCCCTACACGCTAGTGAGTTAGTCAACATATCGTTGAAATGGCCGATCTAGATGATGTTACTTAGGGCAAGTTGTTTAATAATTTTCTAATAAGTGTCGGATAGCTTATTCGGATGTTTTGTCGCTGCTTATTTTATATCGAGCGACAGAGACAAAACATGCAAATTAAGATACCTGACAATTATCAGTAGATAGTGCAACTGGCCCTTAATATTGTATAGATTTATATCATTAGTAATATGTATTTTTCGGAGAGCCTTGCTGATGTGCTTCGGTACGAATGGGGCGGGACGATCAGACACGGATTCACAGAAAACCGGCGTGAAATAACGCTTGCGTTGTGTCGAACCTAGTGCGTGAGGTTACCGGAGGCCAAAGGGGGATTTGGGATTTTAAGGGCCAGGAACGCCAGTTCGCAACACCAGTAACTCCTCTGGTGTTGCGTGTTTCCATGGGCGACGGTAGTCGCTTACCATCAAGCGATCCGGCTGCTCGTCGTTGAAAATGGGATATTATGATGATAATAACAATAACTCACTTGAGCTGCCTCCCGTGTTTGCACAGGACGATGAGTGTGAGCAGTTCTCTGATCTCGAGCGCGTCTATGAGTCGCAGCGGCAGCGATGCGCCAGCCGCGCCGCGACGTTTGGGCTGCAGGTGCAGACGGTAGTTCGACATGGCGATCGACCCGCCATCTGACGTGCGGCCCACCCACTGGAAAATAACAAAAACACATTGATAATACAAAGATAAAGGAAGCATAAAAGATCTACTTGAATTGGTAAGGCATATAAACACTCTTTGTAATTAAAAATTCATTCTCAATTATTGTGTTGCAATTTTTGGCAGTACTTCTTTACCGGTGTATTGTGCATTTATTTTACTTTGCATTTGTAAATTTCATGTCTCTACATCTAAAGAATTTACGACTTGCGTACACATAACTGCAGCGTTTGGTTCCGCGCTCTTTGATCTCGGTGGACTCGACGTTTATTTGTTTACGGTCGTTCGTTATGGTTATATAACAGTGTACTACATCAACCATTATCTATTTCCTACAATCACCAGAGTATCTACGCCGCGTCAACGTCACACTAGTGCGTTCAACTCGACCCTTGTGCTTTATACATAGTAAACAGCGATATTGTCAACTTTAATTAATATTTATTAACACTAATTAAAACTAAGATTTATTCTATTTCTAACACCCGCATTTACGACTGTTACATAAATATTTTTTTTAATACTATATTATTTATTAATTATTAGCATTGTGCGTTTCATTATTCGGCTGTATATATTTTTTTGTATGTTCAACGATTACTCCGCCGTCTGTGGACCGATTTTCAAATTTCTTTTTTTGATGTATCATCCCAAATTGGTCCTTTTGACATCAAAGTGGTGACCTGATGATGGGATCCATGAGGAATCGAGGGAACTCCTCGAAATTTATATGGACACATATGGTGATTTCGACTTTTTCTGAAGTAGTCTAAGCATATGCTACCAAAAAGTAAGATTTTGCACCAAAAGTATAACCTGGATCCAAAAGTACTGAACAAAACTCCTGACTTCTTATAGATACATGTTTGGGGATTTCGGCGTTGTTTAAATAACTGTAAGCATATGCTACTATGTTAATTACAGTATTCATCATCATCATGACCACCATCATTACACCATACATCATTACATTATGACAATATACTTCTCATAGTATTTTTCACCGACACGGATATCTTTGAACATTACTTTGCCGTTTGTGAATCTATTTGCAAAATTATTTTGTTGTTGCCAAAGGCTATAATTAGAAATTTGTCCCTTGGTCACCAAAGTGGTGACCAAGAAATCGTGGGAACTCTTCGAAATTTATACACCCTGTATAGATACATATAGTAATTTCGAAGTAGTATCGACCAAAAAGTAAGATTTTGCACCAAGGTATACCCTGGATCCAAAATTACTGGACAGAACTCCTGAGTCCTTATATATGTCCTTGTACATGTTTGGGCGTTGTTTAAAAAACTGCAAGCATATGCTATCATACCACTTACAGTAATCATCATCATTATCACCACCATCTTCACACGAAACACCAACATATTATTATTATAATGACATAAGTACTCTAACTACTCATTAAAGTTTTGTGCACCGATATCAATGTCTTTGAAATTTTGGTGCTGCCAAAATTATATTCGTGATTATCATCATCACTATAGTAAATTAATTAATGCTTACTGATACATTTTTGCCGCCGACTATAACAATATATAATAATATAGCGTCTAATCATTATAATCACTGCTGATTGTTTAGTAGGTCCGCAGATCGGTAATGCTTATTTGGGGAAATACCATGGCCTCTCATAAAACTGGCATGAAATAACGTTTGAGTTTGTTTTGCCGAGAGAATGAGAATAGCGGAGGCCTTTTTGTATTTATAGCTTTCTTAAAATGTGTTCATAATAATATAGATAGTAAATTTAACTAAAAAGAAAAAAATATTATTTTTAAATAAAAAATTAAAATTGACTTCCAAAGTAAAAATACACAAAATAGTATGAAATAAAACTTATTTTCTAAATAATTCCCCTTTTGAATTCGGCAAAAATTTTAACAATTTCTCTACTCAATCTTCTTAATTTTGAAGTCGGTTCCAGCCTAAACAATATCCTACAATATTAATTCACGTTCAAATTTGCTGGAATTTTTTAGAAAATAAGTTTTACGTATTGCATACTTTTTTGTGCATTTTTACTTTGGAAGTCGGTTTTATACTTAGTGTTCTAGTGTGTAGCTACATTAGCACAACAGCTACAGTCGTGTTTTTCCTCAAAGTCTATGACGGCCGTTGCTTTAGATTTTCTATTAAAGTATGTATTTTTATTATAGATCCATCTGTGACATGAACTTCGCAAAACTTTGTGTCTAGGAACTTGGTGAAGTTGATCGTTGTTCAACTTCAACATCGACAGCCATCATCGCGTCAACGGCAGTCGCCGACGACGCATTGGTGGCAGTCGACGCAGGTGGCGACAGCAGCCGTCAAAGGGCGGCGACGTCTGCTGTTGTGCTACGAATGGTAGAGACCGCGGAGTGCCGTTCGTCTGTATTTGTAAGAATTCTAAGCAGTCAGTAATAACTGGTTTACCTGTATGAACTCCCCGCAGATGGGCGTGAAGCCCGGCTCTATGCCCGGCTCGTCGTAGTGCGCGCGCAGCCGCGGGTACAGGTCCGCGGCGCGCACGCGGTGCGGCGGCGGCTCCGGCTGAGGGGGAGAGCGATATCGCTCGCGCTCGCTCATCTCGCTCTCAGATGATACCTGCTAACAAAAAATACAATATTTAGGTATACATGCATGTATTAGGTATACATTGGTGCTGATAATAATTAATATTTACTGTATGGTAAATATTAACCATGATTAAAAACAGTAATGTTCTCCTTCTATGTGTCCTTAGCTCTACATATTATCTAGAGCTGGTAAACATTGAGGGTTTTCCGTTGCGGACGCTGGGCGCACGACAAAATCGTACTAGCTCATAGATCATTTAGAACATGAATGATACTTAGTTATTTAAGTAAAAGGAAAAAAGTATACTACTTAAGTCTAGTGTGATAACAATAGACACATTTGTGACAATAGAAATTAACATGTAACTAACCAGACAATAACATTTCAGTTTTGTTTTGTAAATATGTTTGTTTGTATAATGTTTGTGCATTTGAGCTTTGACTGGGTCCCAGATCCCAGTGCATTTGCATTAGGCTGGGACTATATGCTCCGAAATACGGAAGACCGTAAAAAATTCAGAGCATTGAAAATAGAACTCTGCGCTAATACAATAGCGCTGAAAATCAAACACATGAGTGTAGAGTCAAATGTCAATATGACAGCTCTATCATGGATGCAAATTGTTCTCTATGTTAATATTAATTGTTGCTATAAAAGCTCTTCTTATTTCAAATACTGTAATCCGAGACAGATGAACATAATAGATACCTACATGAAGGTAAAAATGAAAAGAAAATAATTAAAGGCCTTATGTAATCTTAAAGGGTTGAGCGCTGGATAGAACTGAAAATTGGAGTTCTTTGAAACCTTTTTTCTCAGTCGTGGTCGTATTGAAAAATCACAAAAAATATATGTTAATCTGCATTATATTTAGCCGAGGACTGTCTTTTTAAAAATTGAAAACTTTATTTAAATATTTATTTTAAAATATGCTAAGTCCACCCTTTTTTTTTCAAATTAAAACCTATTTTCTCTTCTTCTATAAGTCATACGAGTGTGAAAATTATTTCAGAATTTTAAGTATGGGAAGGTCGTTTTAGTTTTATAGCTATTTTTTATCCGTTTTCAATACTCTCCGTTCGGCCTTAACTGAAACTGCAATTTGCAGAAAATTTGTACATCTCTAGCGAAAAATTATCGTAAAATTTTCAATGAGCTTTCAGCATAATATTATAAACAATCATCGTAGGGTAAATTGTTTGACTTTGTGAACGCTGCAGTTTTTAGTCGTTTGCAGATGCACAACCTGCATAACTCGGTTGTGTGTTTGCCGTACTAACACACGGCTATTTAGAGCTGTTATCATATAAACTTACGCAGTGAAACAAGTGGTTGAGGTCGTCTCAAGGTCGGTAAATATGTTCATAACCACATTCGCTACATTTTCAACGCTCTATCATCCATGTGTAGAAACTTATCTCTATCGACTCGAAGATTTTATTCCAGTTGATAGAATCATTGATCTATTATTTATTTGTTATTGGAAGCATTTCCACACCTATACGTAACACAATATCTTTACATATTGTATAGTATAAAATTGAAGTTACTTCCGCTGACTGTTCGCTTAGATAATTTTTAACTACTCAACGGATTTTAATGTAGTTTTTAACAACCGACGAAAACAGAAGGGTGTTATAAGTTTGACGTCTCTCTCTTTGTTGTTCGAAAGGTGACATGTTTATAATATTATTATGTATTACTAATAAATTAATACATTGCATCCGTGTGAAGCCGGAGCGGGTCGCTAGTATTATACGTATGATATAAGATTTATTTCTTTCCTTATGTCAATGTTATATCTTAAATTAATCTTCCTCATTGACATTAACTTGCTTTATTTTATTTCTATACCACCAGGCGAATTTGTTATCAATATTTTTAGAAGCATATCACTTCCACTACCTACGCCCTCCACTTTATCTATGCTGTTATCGGCTATTGATAAGCTTTTGTTATAGAATCTGAGCGATAACGTTTGAGCTGAATAATTGTTTCATTGCGCTTTGATTTGAAGGTACAAGTTGATTTTATGAGTCGTTAAGTGGTTACTGGTAAATTAAGATGGTTTTATCGGTGCCGGAATCTAAAATGTTAAGATGTTAATTAGTTGACAAAAATCGTGTGTGAAAAAATAATTTACAATTACGAAGTTTTATCTTACACTCAACAATACTGAAATGTATGTACAGCACATTACGCTGTTCGTGTAAGGGAACATTTAAATAATACATAATATCCAGATAGATGGATAGGGCGATTGGGTCCAATTTTATGGCCTCCACGTTCGCCAGACCTTAACCCGTTGGACTTTTTTTACTGGGGCTGCATTAAGGAAGTAGTGTACAAGGAAGCAATAAGTTCTTTGGAAGAGTTGCGTACGCGCATTCAAGTAGCATTAAGTAAAATCGCAGAAGCCGGCTATGCGCGTCGGATAAAAAGATCTTTTATAAGGCGATGTAGAGCTTGTATTGCTGCCGGCGGAGGGCATTTCGAGCATTTAGTTTAAGTTATTGATAAAATAAATATTTTTTTTTACTAAAACAACCTGTTTTTCTTCTAAAAATCCTTATTAGTGGCCCAATAACGTTTGTGTAAAGAATTTTGGTAGAATAAGATCATTATGACGAAGTTCTATAACCTTTTATAACAATACTTAAAAATGTTGAATTCTGACCTTGATATTGATCTCGCTCCTGTAACTTAAAAATGCTAGTAAAGTACACATTGTAATACCTTTTTAGAAACTACACATACTAGACAATTTATTAAGATAATGGGCAGCTATAGCGCCATACTTTTTTTTTCACAGTAAATGATCAAAGTTGACATTAAGAAAAAAATAGTTTAAAAAAAGCATAAAAAGATGATTTTGAAAATTGTTTACGTTAAAAACACCTAAAATTGTATTAAAATTAAATAATACACGTCTTCAGGAGTATAATACTAAAAAAATCACACAGAAATACCTAAATTTGATGAAATGGCAACGGAATAAACGAAAAATGTAGCGAAATTTATAAAAAAGTATAAAATGCTACGCCATTTTCATATGGTTAGAAACCCCGGCAAGAAAATACGATTTTCTTACAGTTTCACATCCGGACCAACTCCAGTTTACGGGTTATCCATTATTTACGACTGACCCTGTATACTATGTTTAGAGAACTATGTTTTCATGAGTGTGATCTTAGTTATAAAGTAAGCCGTGTTGAAGGAAAAAAGTGTATCTAATAAAGTAATAACTATATCAAAGCAAATACATGATCGATTACAATGTCGTTAGTTTCTATAACCATGTCATGGTAGCCAATAGCTACGATCTCCCGCGGAGTAGCAGCCGCACTGCCGCTAGCCGCCACTCTGTATCTGATCTGTATTCTGTATGAGTCACGTTAAAAAGTACTAGAGACGTACTTTTTGGGCGCGTCAAATCCGATCGGACATTGTGAGCTTACACATGTAACACAGGTGGGAGCGGGACATACGCAAGGTCAACGCACGAGCGAGACAAAGTCTTTGTGAGCGCCGTTTGATGAGCTGAGCTTGTGTCGCCATTAACATTTGGGCGGGCAATAAACACATTTTTGGATAGCGGTTAATGATTAAACGTCAAGATTTAAAGTGGTAAAGAAAGCTTTGGTAAACAAAGGAATAAGATATTATACTAATATAAAATATTATAAAGATGAAAGATTTGTTTGTTTGCATTGAATAGGCTTTGAATTTTGATACAGAATACAGATATAGATTAGACCACGGGGAAGGAGGCTACTTTTAAACGCGGCAAAATGCATGGTTCCCGCGGATTTTCTTTCGCGGTTCGGAAAGTCGTGAGGAACATGCAGTCTGAAATAAAATAAAGCATTCAATTAATAATATTTAGTTTCACTGCACAATTATAAATTGGTTTGATTTTAAAGCGTATCTCGGAAAAAAGTTATGTGGTTTTAGAAGTTACCATTAATACCAGCTGGCTTATGGCTAATAGGTTTACAATTTACCGACACTATATAAACGTAAATAATCACGAAGAACAACCCAAAATGTATTATACGAAAATATTAGCAGCTCTTTTCTGTAAAATGTAGACTATAGACTTAACTTAGTGTCTTTAGAGAGTTGTAGAGAAAGGTAAAAAATACCATCTACACTGCTATTGTATGATAAGTGATCTATTTTAATATGAGGCAACACACTCATACACTTCGGTTAATTGGCGTAACATTCCTCAGCTGTGACGTCACATTATGGCGCCCGCGGATCATATAACATAACACTTTATACAACCATTATAGAGCCTACTAACTCGGGCCTCTCACAGCCCGGTGATTGCCCTTTGGCTAGATAGTGGTCATACGACGGCGTAAATAGCAACAACACGCCGTCAGTTGTTACCTTTTAAGTCTATTACCTCAAGGCTACAAACTGGTTACATACTTTACCCACTGTAATTAGATTTTAATATAACTCGTGCTCGGGTGGTACGTTCACTGATAAATGTTGAATCATTATAAATACCAAACGATTTCCTTCTTCTTTTTGGAATATTTTTACACGTATACAAACTATACAGTCCAGTGTAGCTCTAGGCTTTTATAATTCGGTGACTCTAGCGGTCTACCCATGAACTAGCTATGCCAAAATACGCGATCCTGTGACACGTGAGCTATGTTTCACTCTGATATTTTTGCTAAAGTGATTGCTTCCTGCTTGCTGATTAAATCATACAACGTAATGATGAAAAATGAAAAAAAGATGAAAAATTGTTTTGTCTGTTTGTAATTTTAAATTAATAGCTTCACACTAAATGCATATAATACTATAATAATATATATATGGTACCTACACCAAAAAATCGATTTTTAATAATATTTTTGTTTGTCTGTCTGTCTATTTGTGCGACCTTTGAAACGCCTGGACCTATTTTGACCGGACTTTCACTGGCAGATAGCTGATGTTATAAGAAGTAATTTAGGCTACTTTTATCTTAGAGTTCCATTAAAAAAAAGTTTTCCGCTACCATTAGTTCCCCGCTAAGTTGCGGGAAGCAGCTAGTTAAAAATAAGTTCGCAAATTCAATTCTCGTTGGGTTTAATTATTATGAATATGGTATATTGTCCTGTAAGGGCAAAGCACGAGCCTCATTTCGTCAGCCATTATTATTTATTATAGTGTGGGAGGACGAGAGTTCAAGCGCGGCCGTTGACGGACTTACCATAACCGAAGTCCGAAACAACACCACAGGCTATACGTAGAGATATCTGCGTCAAACTTGAGGCATCTTTTCTCATCAACTCTATCTTTTTCTGTAACTCTACAAGCGAACTTTAATTAAATAATCTAATCAAGAGCGTGTTAGGACACGGCTTATATTTGAAATTGCTTGAAAAATATATTAAATAAAAAGTTATTGTCCGATTTCGCAGAAAATACTTAATACCTATCAAAACGGAAACTTTTAAGCTTATATCTCTTAAAAGTTATATTTTAGAAATGCCAGGGGGAGGAGGGGCAACTTATAAACCACTTTGGAGGCCGATTATTCGAAAATGGTTGACTTTGTAAAAAAGTCATGTATCAAACCTTGCCTTTATTTGAAAATACCTATTCGACGATACTCCACACGATGGGGTAGAATGAAAAAAAAAACATCCTCACTACACACAAAATTTATCTCTATAATATAACGTCTCCGAAAATTAATTACGGATACTTCGGGCACATGGTTCACTGCTGATGTAAAGTAAAAATATTTGTCGTACTCAAAGTAAAAAATCATCTCATGTATGAATGTGAATCTCCGCTAAACGCAAACTCGCCCATATAAAGAAATAATATTTTTTTCGAGTAGGAAAATTAATTTTTCTGCCTAGACGTCATCACAAGAGCAGTAAATCATGAGCCCGAAATATCTGTAATTGATTTTTCTAGAACATATAAAAGGCAAAGCTGATAGACTGATGTATCAACGCACAGGCCCTTAAGGCTAGGAATTTGAAATTTTGCACATGTATTTCTCATATTATGACGTAGGCATCCACTAAGGAAGCATTTTACAAAATTCAACCCCCAAGAGGCAAAAATTTTAAATTTTGCACACGCATTTCTCACTTGACGAAAGCATTCACTAAGGAAGGATTTTACAAAATTCAACCCCCAACTTGGTGAAATAGGGAATAAAAGTTTGTATTCAAAAACTTTTTATTCCTTGGACATAATTGCATGAAATTTCGTATGAATTGAGTACGAAGAAATAATGAGTTACGTATTTCAGCGTTTTCTAATATTCAACCTCTAAGATAATAAAATAGGGGATGAAGGTTCGAAATGATATTGAAGACATCGTTTAAAACCCAATTTCACGCGGGCAAAACCGCAAGAAAATGCTAGTCTATTTATATTCGTAATTACAGAAGTTAGAAAGCAGGCAGACAGACAGACGGACGGACGGGCATGCAGAGCGAAACTATAAGTGTTCCTTGTTCTACGGAACCCTGAAAACTACTGAGATGAATTGTAAAAATTTACAAAGGTATGTTTATACTGCTAGATAAGTGCCCGCACACTAGTTAAAACTTAAATGTTTATAATGCACAATAGCTAGTTAAATGTTTATATTGTTGGTTAAGTTTGTCATTGTATGATTGTAGCTCAGTTACCGTTGTTTTATTGTTCAATAAAAATACATAATGCGTCTGTAGTATGCAGCTCGAATTGAATGACAAATTCCTTGAATGAGTTCATTCAACCCAATCTGCATTTGGTAAAACTTATCCCGGCTTGTCCGCTTGTGTAGTTGACTGTTACATCGATACTATTGCCATGAATACATTGATAAAACGTCTACAGAATAGAATTATTATTCGTAAAATTCATGTTAAATTCGTATTATTTACATTAGTTACATTTTACTTAAAAGGTAGACTGAACGATATTGTCATTTATTCTTTATCATTTGATCACAAAAATATTATGTTTAGCTGGGACTTGAGATGTCGAGAGTAATTAATTATCATTATAGATACATAATTAATTAAAATTATTTTTTCATTTTGTTTTTCCTTTTTCATAAACTACACATATCATTTTAACTGTTTGTCTGCAGTCGAGTACGACTTACGAGTCAGCCTAATGGAAATATTTATCATGAGGTCAGCGAGTCGGCCGGCCCGGCCTCAAGCGTTTGGTCAGCCACACCGCGTGTGTGGACAGATCGTACTTGCAAGGACGTTCCCCGTTCCAGTGCGTGACGATACATTGCCTAATCTCGGAACTGCGAGAGGCGAGCCCCCACTCTTTGCGCAAGTGACTCCGCCGCTACGTAACCATGGTTCATAGTTTCGCAGTTGGCGTTACGAAATAAAAAAATGCCACAACAATTACTGGGTAAATGCCGCAATCACCGAAGGTCGTTTATAGGCAAAAACGTAATGTTCAGGCAAATTAAGATAATTTGTTTACATTGCATTGTGCAAGGTCCGTTTGACACATTTTCAAGCTTCTAATAATTGTGTCGTAACTACCTGAGTAGTAAGTATGCAGTAGTTGCGATCCTTTGTAGTAGTAAAACGGCAGGTGGCTCTATTACAACGAAAATGTGCAAAAAATCAGGCATAAAATGCTACTTATTTAGTAGTCGCCTCAATTTCACCATGGTTCTTGGTCTATCTGTCCGGTTCTAACATTGAATGAGAGAGGGACAAAGAAACCGGGTTTAGCGTTAAACGCGTTTCAAGAAGTTTGGTGAAATCGACATCATGCTGCAGATGGTAAGGGAATCTCGGCTCAAGCTTTATAAAAAAGCTCTAATTGGGACAATACGTTTATAAGGCGGAAGCAAGTCTCCACGTTTAGAAGGCAGTTTTGAGTGTTTCCTTGTAAATGGAATGTAAATTAAATCTGTGTGACTAATGACTTTCAAAGATATTTTTAGACAGAAATGTCGCTTCTTGGAGCTTTTATGCTTTTGTAGTAGAATCATTTACCGTTTTACGATACGAAATTTGCCGATACTTAGCATTTAATACATGTTTTGAATTGCAAGAAAGATTTACTGATATTTTATTGTAATTTCGTACGGAAGTTTAAGCTGCTTAACCTTTCGCTAAGATATTACGTAGTAAATAATTTTGAAACCAGTAGGTACGTCACATATCCAGTTGGGATTATGTAACCTTATTAAAATATCAAGATATCATATATAAAATATCGAATATTAAAATATTATAATTATGTTTGATAATAAGGAAAAAATTACATATTAATTATTTATTAACAAACTATGGGTGTGAATTATGATGGAGAATAGAATTTGTACAAAGCACCTATGATTCACTGTTTTTTTTTTCAACAATGCCTTCGAAGCGAACATGCTGCAAATAAACAAATGCGTTGAATATTGAATAGAAATAACTTATACCTCTTGAATCGAACGTATAACAACTCAAGTAAGACGTTATGTGAAAAAAGAATATTTAAGGAAAATATATAAAAAAGAACTATGATAAACCAACACTGGTTTAGCGGGTTTGTTTTATAAGACTGAATGTGACGCCAGTTAGATATATAGGTTCTCTACACGGTACACAACATATTATTACATAATAAACAATTAGTAAGTATAACTCTTCAGAAAATAGGAATTATCTCTATAGTAAATTCAGTGAGGTTATTGGAAAGTTCTGATAGACATAAGTTTTTATATAAATAAATTTATAAGTATATAAAGTATAATAATTTTCAACAACAAGAGATAGATATCGCTTGTTGGTATAACTTTATATCGATGGGAACTTTCCAATAACCTCACTGAATTTACTTTAGTAAGGATAGGTTTCTAAAAAAACGTTCTCAAAGTATGTAGAAATCAAAGATGTTTAAAATTCCACAGTAGAAACGCGGACGTGAACCTGAATTTCACTTAAGCGGGCAACATTATAATGAAGTGTTTTTTGTAATGGTTTCCAGACCACCAATAGAGAGTACTGATGTTATAATTAAACTTTATGTACATATTACAGACATGCCGGGTTCAAACTTCATGTGTATTTATGGGCTGTGCAATTGAATGGATATCAATGTATGTAACTACAGATAGGGACATTCAAACTGCTGATGTATTAGTTAGTCATAAATTCGTGAACCATTCTCATTATGCGGGATTCACATGGGTCGATTTTAGCACTTTTGTTGGAAAAATTGCCTTGCCAGTTGCAACTAAGCCGAATTGCGAGTGTTTGTGAGAATGCTAAAGCAAAATACAATTTTTGGAACACGAAATAAAAGAGGAATTCTCTTTGACTCTTTTGAGCCATCAATTTCTTTTACAATATTTACAATCTAGAGCACCGAGGTTTCCTCGGTGCTCTAGATTTAAAAAAAAAAAGGATGGCAAAAATATTTTACCGGGGTTCGAACTTACCAAATTCTGAATTTTCGAACAACGTAGAAATTAACCAAACTGCCAATTGGACTTACATTATTAGTCGAAATTATTGATATATGCTGCACCACGAAGAAAAAAAAAACACTTAAAAATGCGCAGTTTTCCAGGGATTAAAACCTAGCTAGATCGATTTTTCTCCCCCAAAACTCCATGCATACTAAATTTCATGTAATAATGTTTATTGAAATCACATTATTATTGTCCTAAATCCTAGCTCAGTCACTCGATCTTTTTTGTCGTCCTTTATTACTTTTCGTTTACTCGTACAAATTGCCAGTACAAGTCCCTACCCTCATCAATTTGATATTACGGCGATTGAAATATATGAACGGACGTTATTGCCAAGTGTAATTCAATTGTTTGGAGCGACTCCTCGCAGGAAGCGTTCGTCGGCCAAGTGATAGTGAAATCACAAAGAGTAATTTTCTATGGGCGATATGATAGTTATGTTTCCGATGGTCGATACTTCAACAATCATTCATACTTTCGGTCGCTTCTTTGAATGTGCGCTGCCACGCTTTCGCGGCCAAATATTTTCCATTGTTTAAGAGGGTATACCGTATCTGTAAGTTTATTAAACTTACTAATCAAACAAAACATAAAATAAATATAATAATCAAAAAATATAAAAAAATAAAAAAATAAATATAAAAATAACAAAAAATAAATATAATAATCAATGATGATAGCAATTTTTATTTTCGTTCTAAGTTACACTGTCTAAAACACGACCATCGGCATTCCGAAGCCATATGTTTCACACGGTTATCTGTTAAATAAATGAGCCTGGTTTAAAACTAACTTAATCGATGATGTTTTTATATATAACATAACAAGCTTTTTGCATGGATAATATCATCGATGGAAGACATACTATAAATAACCTGTTATTTGACAAATCCCACCATAATTTTAATAAAAAATAGTAGGCAGGTGAAGCAGACTGCAGCATGTACGAGGGCTGCACTAAAAGTATCGGGAATGGAATATTTCCACTGTTCCTGTCATATTAAAATCTTTTTAATTTAAAACTCCTTGGTTTTAAAAATCGAATACCGTTTATTTATTTAAAAAAAGATTCTCGGTCTTGTCACAAGGTCTTGTCAAACTTGTTTAGTCGTTGAGAAAATGGAATTGACTCGAGAAAATTCTAGAGCGATGATTTATTATGACTTTCGAAGTGGTTTAACACAAAAACAGTGTGTTGACCGGATGATTTCTGCATTTGGTGATGAAGCCCCATCCAAAACCACAATTTATCGCTGGTTTGCTGAATTTCAACGTGGACGTGTCAAGCTCAGTGATGATCCCCGTCAAGGTCGTCCAAAAACTGCTGTCACCCAAGAAAACGTTGATGCTGTGCGTAAGCTGATTGAGGAAGATCGGCATGTGACATACCGCGAAATTCAGGCAACTTTAGACATTGGCATGAGTCAAATACAAATAATCTTGCATGAACAATTAGGTGTAAAAAAGTTGTTTTCCCGATGGATACCGCATTTGCTCTGTAAAGAGCAAAAAGCGGCTCGCGTTACTTGGTGCGTCAGAACTCTCGAAAGATTCCACGCAGGATCCTCAAATGCTGTATACAACATCGTATCAGGTGACGAATCCTGGATATACGCGTACGAACCCGAAACAAAAAACCAGTCACGAGTTTGGGTGTTCGAAAATGAGTTAAAGCCAACAAAAATTGTTCATTCACGGAGTGTTGCAAAAAAAATGGTGGCCACGTTTGTCTCCAAAACCGGCCATATTGCGACTATTCATCTTGAGGGACAAAGAACGTTTAATGCAGAATGGTATGCTAACATTTGTTTGCCACAGGTCGTTTCTGAACTCCGTAAAGAGAACTGCAACCGCCGCATCATCCTCTATCACGACAATGCAAGTTCTCACACCGCGCACAGAACAAAAGAGTTTTTAGAGCAAGAAATCATAGAATTATTAGACCATCCGCCGTACAGCCCCGACCTAAGCCCTAATGATTTCTATACTTTCCCTAAAATAAAGAATAAATTGCGTGGTCAGAGATTTTCATCACCTGAAGAAGCTGTGGACGCCTACAAAACGGCCATTTTGGAGACCCCAACTTCCGAATGGAATGGTTGCTTCAATGATTGGTTCGATCGTATGGAAAAATGTGTCAAATTTCGCGGAGAATACTTCGAAAAGCAATAAATACATTTTTAAATAGTAATGTTGTGTCACTTCCTTGATTCCCGAAATTTTCAGTGCCGCCGTCGTATTAGTAAATATTTACAGATAGAACACAAAAGTGTAATAATTAACCGACTTCCAAAAAAAGGAGGCGGTTATACGTTCGGCTGTATTTTTTTTGTATGTTCAACGATTACTCCGCCGTCTGTGGACCGATTTTCGAAACTATTTTTTTGATGTATAGGATGTAATCCCAAATTGTTAATTTTGACATTAAAGTGGTGACCTGATTATGGGATCGAGGGAACATGAATCGAGGGAACTCGAAATTTATTTTCCGGCGTTGTTTAAAGAACTGCAAGTATATGCCATCTTACCACTTACAGCAATTATCATCATCATCACCACCATCTTCACACGAAACACCAACATATTATTATGATGACATAGGTACTAACTACTCATCAAAGTTTTGTGCACCGATATCATTGTCTTTGAAATTTTGCGTTTGCCAAAATTACATTTGTGATCATAATCGTCACTATAGTATATTCATTAATGCTTAGTGCTACATTTTAGCCGCCCACTATAACAATAGATAATAATAATTATTTAATAATATAGTATCTGATCATGATCATTACTGGTGATTCTTTAGTAGTTATTACCAACTTTAAAATTAAGAAGATAGAGTAGAGAAATAGTTAAAATTTTAGCCGAATTTATTTGTGTCAAGATACTAAATATAGTAGATGACTTTATATTACGTTGTTCGTCATCTCGAGGTGCGCGGTACAAATCTCGACATTTTAGAATGGCATTACAGGAGCTGTAGCATTTTAGGGTTACCTGCTTGTACTCTGGCGAGGGCGAGCGTGGAGGATACTTGGAGGCGAGGCGTGCGCCGGCACCGCAGCCCTGCGCGGCGGGCGGCTCATCGTCCGGGTAGTACAGATGCACGAAATCCTCCGTGTCCAGGAACGTATTGATCAACATAATCACTTAACGTCTACCGTGAATCAGACTTTCAGCACTAACACTAATACGATTACGACTAAGGAAGCACGCGGCGGCGGCCCATCGTAGAACTAAGCCAACAAATTACCGAAGATAATACATACTGTCTATACACAAAATATCACATTCGAACCTTGTCCGACACTTGCAATAATACTGGAAATGAGAATTGGGTTTGTTGAACGTTTCGCGTTGCATGTTATGGTGTTGGCGATCGAGGTAAAGCCTAACTTAAGGCATAACATATGCCCACTATCGTTATTCAAGTTTGTGTGATGTTTTGATCTTCGTCTCGTTTCGTTCCAATAACAATGAATAATTGATTTTAAACGTCGAGTTGAATGGCCTAGCTACTGCTTGAAGACATGGTAGTCGAACCTAACTTGCGATAAGTTTCAAGTCACAGAATAATTTACCACGTCTCAGCCAAGTTCTTGCAAAATAAATGATTTTGCATTTATATATTAGCTTTTAGAATTTCAACATCATTTTCTTTCGTTTCCCATACAAAATATGTACTACACAATACACAGATTTGTATTATAAGTATTGCAACACGAACAATATCGCTCACAATCCTTATTTGTATTTCCTCCAGCAATCAAACTCCTACATACAACCCACTTTCGGTTCGCTCTACATAATTTCTCAAAGTATCGTCAGCGTCTAATTATACACCTAAAAGATTTTACTTTGTCATGTATAATAAAGGGCTGCCTTTGTGTCTACATTGTTAATAAACCTAATTATTATCTATTAATTCTTGTTAAAAACAAAAAATAGTTTATCAATAAGGTTATAATGTCTTTCCTAACTCTAGAATTCTGCGGGCCTAAAATGGCCACACATACACATCGTACTATGAAAAATCAACTATTGAAATTCACTTTTTAGACTATTTTAGACCATCTCTGTACTATGGCTAAATAAATACATGTTCAACAAAAAATTAAGATTAACAGTGACGTCTTAGTATAATGACTGTCTGGGGAAGCCCCTCCAATTCCAAGGCCAGACTCGGACACGGCCGTCTTTTGGCATGTTACGTTATGATAACTTGTAGGTTAAATATAAACGTTCCCAAAAACATGTTTATTTTTAAAAATTATAGAGTTCGACAAAAT
The DNA here is from genome assembly GCA_037179445.1 of Phengaris alcon alcon. Taxonomy (NCBI): domain Eukaryota; kingdom Metazoa; phylum Arthropoda; class Insecta; order Lepidoptera; family Lycaenidae; genus Phengaris; species Phengaris alcon. The sequence continues at coordinate 118,652 of JAYRCH010000497.1, read as the reverse complement.
TTAGAGTAGGCAACATATGAACGAATGACATAGAACTATTGTAATTGGGGTACGAATTATGTACGTGTTATTTTGTACAGCTGTACAGCGTACTTTAAATGCGGCCGACTCACGCTTCCACAGCGGACGCGCGGCGCTCTACATTTATCATACGACGGCGCACAAAAATGCGGTCACCGTCATAATCTGCGAGGTGACGACCATATGCGATATCTAGTGAGACAATGAACCGGCGAAATGACTCGACTCTTGAGGCGATTTTTTTTTTATATATATAGGAGATGGGAGTTTAAACTTTCTTAGATTAGTTTGCCTAATATATTTGTCGCATATTCTTTAGGTGATGTAGTCTAAGGAAGTAAGGACTCTATCATAAAAGTTTCGAAGCGGTGTTCATTAAAAAAAAAATATGCATCTATAGGAGACGCAGTAGGTACCTACTTTGCCAAATATTAAGGAAGTGCAAAGGATTAAGGATTTAAAGATCTAACGTTTTACGTGACGACACGAACATCAGCTCTATAAATATAGAACATTAATATAGCAATAGTAAAAGTTGGCGTATTGTATATCCTGCAGTCCGACCGCAACCATTCATCGGGCTCGGGTTACGTAGGGTAAACTTACAAGTTACACGGTACCATTGCACGAAATGCACACTAGAGTCCACGATACGAAGAACTATGAACTATTTAAATTTAATTCCTACGTCCTACTACGTTCATACTGCAGCGAAGCAACGATTCCGTAACGAACACAAAAACTCTACAACGTTGTAGAGTTTCAGATTGAGTTTGAATTTAAACTGACCTAGATAATACTAGACTATCACTTCATAGATTGAAGTAATAAATAATTATAATCTCTGGTCTAGGGACTCTACTTTTCTTTTAGAAATAATAGAATACTCATAAGTTGTGTGTCTGCAGGACAAGCCAAGCTTAGTCCAGTAACCCAATCAAATTAATTATGATTCTGTTATGTAATCTTAATTTACTGTTTTATTGTATTATGTATACCACAATATTGTTCAAAGACTGTAATAAAAATAAAATAAAAAATAAAAATAAAAATACTAATTATATCGAGAATAAGATTTGCTCTTTGCTCTGATAGAGGATATTCACGACGACTCTACCAAAAGTTGAGAACTATTTTATATATATATATAAAATGAAAAGGTAAAAAAAAATGGTTTTATTGTATTTTTATTACCTAGGAGCCTACCTATCTTCGGTTATCTAAGATTTATAATTTTTATGGCGATAACATAAAAATATGTATACTGTAGAACATTATTTCTCAACCATTTCTATGTCGCTACCCACGAAAAAGTTAAGTAAAAAGTCTTGCGACCCCGTCACTATAAAATTATAATAATATGTACATAGCGCGCTATGTACTTTTTACTTTATATTAGCCTTTACTGGTTCGAACTACACTGGCGGACATACAAACTGCATCATAGTGCAAAATAACTTTCAATTAAATATAATTAGTGAAAGTGCAAACTATTTTGATTTATTTCAATGATAATGCTAAGACTGGTTCTTATTCTGTTAAAAAAATCAATTAATGTGTGTACAGGTCAACTTTTCTCACTAAAAGAATCAAATTACTCCTTTTGCAGCTTTTTGGATGCAATGATGCAGCAATGATGAAACATTGAATAGAACAAAAACGGCTGTAATGTCCCATTCTTGTGAAAACTCTGAGCTCCGCAACCGTTGTTGGGACCGGATTTCTTGTAAATACAGCTCTTTTTAGGTTGTCCCACACGTGTTCTATCGGATTGAGGTCCGGGCTACGTGCTGGTCAATCCATGGAACGAATCTCAACCTGAGTAAAGTATTGCTCAACTTGTCTCGCTGCGTGCGGACGAGCATTATCCTGCATCAGAATGAAGTTTTCGCCTATAAATCCGCTAAAAGGTACCACATGAGGGTCCAATATCTCCGTTATATAGCGATGTGATGTTAAACCACGGTTACCACGGCCATGTCTTTTTGCGTCAATAAACACAAGTTCAGTTCGAGCATCCATCGATATGCTGCCCCAAATCATACAAGATCCGCCTCCAAATGGAACTCTCTCCTCAATGCAATTTAAAGCATATCGCTCTCCTCGTCTACGGTAGACTAGTCTGCGACCATCAGCACCGTGCAAACAAGTCCTACACTCATCAGTGAATAATACGGAAGTCGATTGCTCTTCAGTCCAATTTAAGTGTTCACGAGCAAATATTAGACGAGCTTGCCTGTGAGCTGCAGACAATTTTGGTCCATTTGCGGGTCTGAAAGGTGTGATATCACGCTCTTTTAGCCTTCTTCTTATGGTTCGTGCACTAACTGCTACGTCACGTACCTGGTGGACCTCATTTTTAATGGTTATAGACGTTAAAAACCGATTTCGCAAGGAAATTGTCACAATAAACCTGTCGTCACGACACGTTGTCACCCGAGTTCTGCCGGTTCCACATCTTTTTTTGAATGAACCTGTCTCCATAAACCTTCTGTAAACTCGGGAAACCGTTGACTGGTTTACATTTAAATCTGCAGCAATTGTTCGTTGGTCTAGGCCTTGCTGCACTAGAGCAACAATTTGTGCGGCTTTTTCGGTCGATACGTCCGTATTCGTGAGAGAAAAACGTGTTTAAAATGAAAACAGACTAGCAATTAACAATTAGTAACGATAATTCAACATGTAACAAAACAAAAAAAAAATAACCATCAATCACAACATTAACGTAACAACGAGTTAATCTTTACTAAATTGACAAGATTTCTTCTATACAAGATTTTCTATCTTTTGTGACAGTACCATATTTAAATTTGATTTTGTTTTTGTGTTTATAAACCAGCCTTTATTTTCCAATACCAATAAATGTAAAGTTTGCATATTTCGCAATAAAATTTGATTGAATGTGTTCTTGCACTATGATTTATTTTATTGCAGTTTATGTGTCCACCAGTGTATTTTTTCGACGTTCGACACAAAAGATTCGTTCGAAAAACGAATCCTTTGTACCTATATATGTAGTTTGTATTTATTATTTTTCATCAGACTGCGACCCCCTTTAAAAACAAACTCAACCCCGCGGTTGAGAAACGATGCTGCAGTGTATGTATGTGCCATATTTAATAGTTCTCCATAACTGGTACATTCTAATGTACTGGCTTATTGTAAAGGGCCTACTGCAGTCTGCATTTAACAGCCAGTAGAAACGGCACAAGGCTACAACACTTCCGCATAGAAAGCAAAATGTCCTTGTTGCCGGTTATCAGACTTAATTGTGATTGAGCAAAGCGATTTGAAATGGCTCAAGATAACACATCAGATCCAGAAAATATTATATCAAGAAATATTTTTGGAAATTAACAAATTATTTATTTATTTAAGAGGAAATAAATAATTTAGAGTGAACATTGTAAACGCCAACTCGCGATATTCACAATTTGTGTAGGTACTTATTATTGTAAAAGCAAAAACAAATGAAATATATAATTATTTTATTTGTTTTTGCTCCAAGTGTCAAGAGTTGGCATATGAAAAATACAGAATGAATATAGCTCAGGGAATATTATTTCAATGAGTTGACAATATCGACTTAAGGCAAAATGTAAATGAAATTTCTAGAAAACAATGATTTTATTTATTTATTCAATATTATTGAATTGAAGAAACAATGCTTGTAGTTTATTTGTCAATGGCGTCAGGAATAATAAAAGTTCATCCATTAAAACTTGGCCGTAGCGCGCTGTTACATAAGCCAACTCTGCTTATACCTGTAAATGATGTTTTGTAAAAATCTTCAGGTGGTATTTGTTGGATTTTCCAACATGCGTGGGTCTGAATATTTACTCTAGATTATAATACTGTAGTCTTCGATAAAAAGATCGTCAGTTTTTTTACCTGACTACGGCGAAACCAAAAGGAAGGGTAAATGATTTTAGCAGTCTATGTATGTATGTTTGTTCCATCGTAGAGCCTAAGCTACTGGTCTGATTTTAATAAATGAGGTGTCACTAGATTCGTAACAATAGCCCATATGCTATATAATTTTGCGTAGTCGGGTAATCGTTTTTTTTTTATAAAAAATGTAGTTATTATTATTTATAAGATCTGTCACAAGTAAATGGACCTCTAAATATAACTCATTACATAACTCGGTATATTAAGCATATTGCAACTTGCAAGCGTGTTTGTGTGCGTGCTTGTTTCGAGCCAATGGCGCATCGCCGCGTCGCTTCACAAACGTCAATGAACAGTCATGTGGACGAGTACTCGGAGGCGCCATGGTCGGCCATGACCTTCGCCTGTGCACGAACATGTAAACAACTATACCTGTCCATATCGCTAATTAATTTCAAAATGGCCGCCATCCTTTTAATCGCCTTTGCATATAAGTGTGAGCGTGAGATGGCACGACCGCGGTAAACGGTGAAGGGATCTATAATACCTTGCCTCCGTCAGCAATGCAATTTGCATTTTATTTACTTTGGATATTTTTTAATTATGTTTATAAGAAGGTTAATTTCAAAAGCAATGTTGCAAATATTTAGGACATAATTTAGTAACAGGATTTTTAACCCCTTCCTTGATAGTTATCTCAAACGACAACGAAAATAACTTCTACAGCGTCTGAAATGTAAAAACCTCGGAATCCAATTACTTTGAATGAATTAATGTAAAACATTCTGAATTAAGTTCTCTGGGTAAAAAATTATAAAAAGATGTGTTTTTAGTATAGGTAATTAAAGATGACAAAAAATAGGTTTTTGTTTTTCGTTAATAGTTTGTAAACTATTAACGAAAAACAAAGGTTTCTAATGTCCTAAATAAACACATTTTTTGCGCTTACATTGCAAACGCTGGCTGAACCCTACGAGATAGATCAAAATAATGTACTACAGTATTGTACAACTTAAATAGGTCTACAAAAAAGTCCGCGATGGTATGTATACTTTTTATCCTTTACGTTTTACGAGAAATAATGGCTTATTTCCGAAGCGATATTAAGCAATACAGCATTAATCATCATCCAACTGAGTACATTAAATACATTGTGCATGTAATATAGATCAATATTAACCTTTACAGCATGTAATTTAAATGAATATTTGAGAACATATTACAGATTTAAAATGCAGGGACACCGGACATAGCGGTTTACTTAATCGCTTATTATGTATGGTATTTTCAGAAGCTATTTAGACGGATACAGTTGATTTTTATCAAATTAAATAAAAATACAAATGCACATAAAATCTCTTTTCACAACGCAGTAATTAAACATTTATCACAAATTATTTACAACGTAGATTGCTAGCGCAAGCATACATTACCTACCTTGCGCTATATGCACATATCGCATTAAACACACCGAGTTCCTAGGCTCACCGCACAAGGCCGGCTACGTGACTGATATGTGAATAATATAATCGTAAATGCACTTTTTATTGATTCTTTATCCGATCCACATTCTAATATTATACCTATTTACACGTTAAATAAAAGCATTAGCGATAGCTTGTTAGAAATAAATAATGACAGGAGAGCAGTGGCGAAGGCTGGTTCTCATTCATAGGGAAGCCCTAGCCTGTATAATGGTATCTTAAGTACGGATTTGGATAAGGGTATTCAAAAGGTAAGTGGTAAGTGAAGCCGATAGGAATGAAGTTATAGGAACCCCACGCCCCTGCAAGAGAGTAGGAGTAATCAATAATAGGTGCAATAAGACAATAAATTAATCAGACAATCAACAAACTTTAGGAAAATATTTTGATATTATTATGTTATGAGTGCAACAGGATATTAGGCCTAATGTATTAAACTGGTTACGTTTATAATATATAATAGGTAGGTAGGTAGGTAATAAAATATAATATATTCTTGGTTTGTGTATGTTTTGATAACTATTAAGACTAGTAGTTTATCAGTAGCTCGATACGGTGAAGCGGTGACCTATAAACTTTTTAAATGTGATAAAACGACCTACGAAGGTATGGCTTATCAGCAATTTAATAAACAAAACAAACTTCATACCAGAACGTTAAAATATGATAATGTAATCAACATTAAAAACATTAATCTATAAATACCTACCTAATTATGATTTTAAATGTGTCGTAATAAGCATAAGATATATATAAAATAAGATTTATTCAGTTTATATCTGATAGTTTTGATTATCAATCTCTATTTGATAGCTGCGATGGCTTAAGCAAGCACCTGCTTAGCGCAACAAATTATTTTCAATGCAACATAAGATTTTTTATACCAGTTAAATCTCGAATTCCTTGTGAATAGCCATTGGTAATTCTACGCCCATTGTCGGCTATGAGCCATTAGAAGTAACGGCAAAAAACGCGTTTGTTGTGTGGGTTTAAGTATTAACTTTATTATGTTTTTAGTACTTGTTGATATATTAACTATATTATAGTTGTGAGCAACAGAAATACATCATCTGTGAAAATTTCAATTATCTAGCTATCGCGGTTAAGTAAATACAGCTTGGTGACAGACGGACTGACAGACAGCGAATTTATAGTAATAGGGTCCCATTTTTAACCTTTGGGTACAGAACTCTAAAAAGATATAAAAATCGTGAATAGCGACTGCCGCACTACACTGCTCTACAATTTTGAACAAGACAACTGTTGGTAAAAGTCTTAATTTTTAGTAAAACTATTTGTTTTTTATGTCGTCTAAATGCGTTTACAATAACCAGCCACGTGGGACATAACCGTTTGCCGCTAACGATTTTCTACGTTCTCAGCTGTGATGTTTGGGACATGCGCAATGTAAAAATTGGCCACGTGGATAGCGAACTAATTATGTTCGAAGAATAATGCAAAAGCCGGTCAAGTGAGAGCTGAACTTTAGAAGATAGTAGATTTAATGGCCACTGAAGTGATGCACAGTTGGTCTTTGCATTTTTACAGAAGCATCCCTTTTGGATATGGCAACATCACTTTTACAATGCCATCTTCTTATGTTCAGACTTCAGTATGATGCAAAATAAACTATTTAACAATAGATATACAAATTACAATATTGATAATCACTGGAGAAGGATAGCTTGCAAACTTTTTGCAATGCAACATGGCAGTTACGTTTGTTGTAGCAGGTCATGTGTGAAGGCCTAGTTTTCAAATCTCGTCTTTACGAACGTTTAGTGTACCTATGTATTGTTAAGCTGTGAACTCTTCTTTTTTTTCATGGTTTTAGAAGTCATGGTTTATTTAAACCTCTTTTTTTTCTGAAACTGGTGAAACCAAATATTCCATATTTAATTATATGCCAATCGACAAGTAACCAGCTTGTTAAAATTGTAAGCTAAATATCAAATTACCATGAGGCGACTTGATAACTGTAAAGTCGGTATCAGGTGGGTGTAGGCCGCATAATTTCCAACGCCCAGCCATAACATTAAAGGAAATACTATATTTCATATAAATGCTGCATTATTACTAGAAGCTGATTAGTAAGTAGCCCACCAGTTTCAGTGACCTCCACACGTACAAATATCTGATTAGGGGCGGACTACTAGAGTTGTAATCATAATTTCCAACGCCCAGCCATAACATTAAAGGAAATACTATATTTCATATAAATGCTGCATTATTACTAGAAGCTGATTAGTAAGTAGCCCACCAGTTTCAGTGACCTCCACACGTACAAATATCTGATTAGGGGCGGACTACTAGAGTTGTAAGAAACATTTTAAGTAAGCAATTATTAAGTAAATAAGTACTTATTATAAAAGTAGGAATATGATAGGATATAATGTTTATTTTCAATGCTTCCATCCAAATTATGTATTGTTATGCTCTTATTAGAGAAAAAAAATCCTATTGGATTAATCTCATAAATAATTATTTCAAATGAGCAGTTAACTGGATATTTGCAAAATTCGTCCACTGGCTCAACTGTTATTGGTACATTGCCGTACATTGGTATTTTGTCCTTTAGTACGTGTTAACTGTAAAAAAAAACAAAAAACACGTTTGAAAGTTACCACTCAATACTGTTGCTGGATATCCATACCGAAACGATAACTATTTAGGTTGGGTGATAATATTTTACGGTTTTAATTCTTGGCTCTTATCAGAACATTATATCTCCAAACTTTATCGCCATATGGTTTAAGATATAATATGTTATTATCAACATCAGTACTCGTTCTACTAAAAGAGATATAAGGGATGGGATGTACAAATGAAAAGAACGCTATCAAATAATCTACAGAATCTATACGGTCGTAACAGGACTTCGTAACACCCATTGTACCTGAAACTCTTGACATGCGCATAAATGGGTTAGGGCCACGTGGTGCGTTCCCGTTGCATAACCTCCTCTCTCTAATGCGGCACTACAGCCAGGGTGTGGAGTACCGACTGTACAGATGTACATACTCTCACATATTACTGCAGCTGCACATCCTGCAGATGCACTAGGAATTAAAGCAATGCGAAAAATCAATGATACCCAGGTCAAATAAGTAAGCGCTTAGTAGAGATATAGTGCCTAAAGATTGAATTTATAAAGTGTAGCGTGAGTAGAGGCGATCTAGGTTAAGGCTAATTAGGGCGCCATCGTTAACCATTCACGTTGTTCCATTTTTTTAGAATTTTATATATATATATATATATATATATATATATATATATATTTGGGGTTTAAATTGAATGCTGGAGTTTATATTAATTAGGATATTCTTATCAGTTTACAGAAATGTCTAGATGTAAAATATTAAATTGATATAACCCTAAAATGCAAACATTTTTCTTTAACCAGAACTATCGGTATGAAATATATTATCCAGTAAACGAGTTCCAGCTTTCACTCGCTGTATAATACCTATAAGTCCCATTTTGGACATGTCCGTTGACTTAGCTAATAGAATGTCGGTGTTTTCCAGCCGCAAACATTTGAAATTATTAACTTACTATGACCTCTTTACATTTTCACTTGGGCAAATTAACATTTTATTACTTGACTGTTTAAATTGACTCAGGGACTTAAGCATGAAAATTTCGTCAGAAAAGCTGGTATTTGTGATCAAATGGCTTATTGACATAATGTTAATGTGATTTGTAATACAATTGTTGATCGGAATTTGGCCAATATATTATAAGGTATTATTGTCATAATCTTAAAAAATTTGTACTGCTTGTTAACATGACCTCGAGAGGGCATTGGTATGAACAAAGCAACATTTTCGCTTTGTACTGTGTACTTTGTACCTCCTTATAAAGCCAGTAAATTCACATTACTTAGAAATTGATTATAAACGTTTCCTATTAATGGTGCATGTTTTATTATTCCTACTACAGTCAAGTGTTTATCACCTGATGTCTGTGGGAAAATATTTTATTGCCATTGAGTGTAGGCAGCACGCGAGATGTTTGGTTTGTATGACACGCCATGTCAAGAATTCTAAATACTACAAGTCTCGAGGTATTAGATACTACTACATATCGAGTACGTGAACCCGCCATAGTGTAACGTAGACGCCACGAATGTGACGTACTCGGCGAGACTACCGACATCACCAATCTTGAGTAACTTCAAAAACAGTGTCCTTGAACCCTTCATTTCACTAGGGATATTATCTTATTTAATGTATTTATATCCGCCAACACCATATTGTAACGCCATGTGCCTAACACGTCGGCGGCGCGCACACTCGCCCATTCTCTAGCGGGGCTTACCAAACAGAATTCCGGTAAAACTTTACAATATAATCCATTTATATTTGTCGGACACTTCGCAAAACCATAAATACGAAAACTGAATATTGATAAGAGCGCGGATGTGATGTATATCCATATTCTGTGGGAGTAATAGCGGTGTCGCATAGAGTATGCGACGGACGCGCGCGGCAGCTGCGAGGCAACTGGAGGTGTGACGGGGTAGGGGGCTCTGTACGCGCGGGGGGGCCTGAGGCATCCGCGACCGGCGACTCTTTGGAGTCTAGACGCTGAAGGTTGTTCATCGCGAATTTTTGCATCGTAAGGGCTAGGCGCGTGCGTACCAATTAACTCTGTCAGCCATTTTTTTTGTAGTGGAGCCCCAACTCAATTTATATCTGTTAGTAATGCAATCAATTAAGTTGTAATATTGTTCTAATACTCTTCTCTACAATACGAAATCACAAGTTGTAAACATAAACACTGTTGTTACATTGTTTCTTTGTTATGGTGTTGCCTACACCATTGTGACGTAATTAATGAGCTTTATCCGCCACTCATTCATAAAACGTAACTGCCAGATTGACTTAATATGTGGTTATAATATACGCCGCTATAATTTAGGGCAAATATAAGGAGCAATATAGAAAATGTTGAATTTTTACATCTATATTTTCTAGTCTGTATACTAATAAAAGACTACCAATTATGATGTCCAACAATTTTGCGTTGTAAAACCCAAATTAGGTACTAATTATAATTAGGACTCTAGGTAGGGCAGTTAAGTTCATTAAGTTTCGTTACTCAAATGTTTGTTTCAACCACAAAATCTAGTTTTAGAGTAAACAATAGGAGTGAAAACCAGACAAGTCCTACGCGGCAGCTCTCAAGCCCATTGTACTCAGTACTCGGTAGAGTAGGGTTACGTAAAGCGAACACGGACCACGGTGGACGGGGTGATGTAGCCACTAGCCAATAGTTTTTCATGTTACTTCAGGTATTTTGATCTTTTCCTTAGACTTTTCACCCCTTACTAATAAAATTGTTTACACAATGGATAAGCTTTATAATGTTTTGTCCTTGTCTGATACGTTGGAAAAGTAGATTGACAGACAAGGACAAAACATTGTATAGCTTAACCATTGTGTAAGTATTTTATTAGTAATAAAAGCCTGCGTGGTCTAGTGGTTAGAGCTTGGTTCTCGAGGCTGATCACCTGATTGTCGGACAATAAAGATGATCCATGCGTCGGATAGGCAAAAAGTCGGACCTGCGCCTGATCTCTCGCCAGTCGTGTTGGTTATCCGTCGCACTGGGTTATGAGAGTAAAGGAAGAGAGAGTGCTCTTGTGTACTTCGCACACACTTAGGTACTATAAAATAACTGGCTTAGTTTCAATGAAACCAGCCACCGTCACCGAAATGGGTGAGGGAGAGTTATTATTTTTTATTTTATTAGGAGTAGCCTAGGGTACTCCACAAAATTTACTGATCAGTAATCGAGCATCATTCATAATTTCTCTACCTACTATAAAATAATTAATAATTCAATATCAAATATTACAATGATCATGGTATATTTACCGCGGTATCACATAACTTGCATATTTTAAACTCTACATTTTCTTACTCTATCAAATTGACTGATTAGTAATTGAACTCATTTGGTAATGTTCTCTACATTAATTATATTATAATGAGTTTTGTTAATATTGTCTCTTAATTTTTTATTATGTTATTAGAGAAAATACAACACTTGTCAGAATGTGACCAACCACTTTAATTTAAATGTTAATTTATTTTTAAATCCTTTTTTTACCGACAGACATTCAAATGCTGAAAAGAGAAGAATGTAGACTTTCTAAAATCACTGATAAACTTTTTATCCAACTAAGATGTTTACACGACATAGTAAACATTGAGCCATAAGTCAGATGCAGCTCGAGGACAAATCAGTTCGTTTCCGTATTTCGATATAGAAATCACTTCCATAATAAATATAAAATTATTAGCATATCTGAGTATACATATTTGATTATGTAGTTCTTAAATAGTATATAATAATATTTCATTCTCGAGTTTTAGCGAGACATTGCAACTGCAATCCACTTTAGGGTTCCGAAATATCTACAAGGAACCCTTTATAGTCTCGCGCGCGTCGACGTTTAAATTTAAAACCACCAACCTCTGATGTTATAATAATTGAGACGTATAAGAAGTTATAATAATTTCTAAACATCAGGCGATCGTTTTGTTCGTTACCAAATTAATTAGTAAAAACTTATTAAAATTTCATACCAAAGGGCGATCCGTTTGCTCGTTTCCAGATCTCCTGAGAGATCCATAATTAAAACGAATACCGCCGCTCATGCACATCCGTAACACCAAAGGAGTTACTAGTGCGTTTCCGATCTTTAAAACCCACTTTGGGCCACTGGTATAGGTATAGAACGCAGTGAAACACAACGCAAGTGTTATTTCCCATCGATTTTCTGTTAGGCCGTCTTTTTTATCCGGTCGAGTCGGCCCATTCGTCCAGAAGCATCTACTCGAACCTAAAATAACCTACCACTTCTCAATTTTTGAGGTTTGTTATATAAATAAGGATTACAAAGTTATCAATGAACTTGTGTTCATACATTTTGTTCCTGTGAATTCGTAAAATTAAAAATTCTAATTTTTTTTTTCAGAACTTTTACTTTTTCAATATTTTCCCTTTATATTATGTAGCTTATAACTTATCCTGACAGTAAATTTGAAATTTCTAATTCTGCTAGAAGTATGCTTTTAATTTTTCTTATCTCCCTACGTCCATAACTCCATCTATATCTTTCAAAATCGCGTTTTTTGCCGCTTAATTTCTCCTAAACTATAAACTTGATTTTTACGAAATTTAAAGCATTAGCTTGTGCCACTAAAGACTTTTCCGCGACAAAAATTCAGACCTCTAGCTTTATTACTAACAAAAATATGGGGGCACGAAAAAGCCGCGAAATTTTTTGTTGTTATTTGTTGTGTTTTGGTTGTGTTACAATTATGTAAATAAAAATCTAAATACTTATGATTAAACAAACTTAGAATTTACAAACACTACATACTCAACACAAAATAAAGTTATAAAACAAGACTTTCTGCCAATGTCGAGTATTTATAGAAATAGTTTCGATTTAATTTATTTACTTACATTAAACGAATTACCTATTTGATTTATATTAATATTTATACTCCATTATAAAAGTCAAAACAAAAGTGACTTGATTTGACACTTGACAGCAGAACTTTTTTTTTGTTGCCCAAAAACAATCCTCATTATATGATCCTCTCCCTCCTACAATTCCTCGCCCTATCAACCTTAAATCTGTTCTGTGTTTTGTAAATACTCCTTTTACTGAAAATGTATGTACCTAAATACCTAAACTTTATGTACATACATAAAACTGTGGTACAGACCCTAAATGTTTGTGTTTGTTCTAGGTTTTAGATTATACAACAGACTTCCTCCTGTACACCGTGCCCTTGTTTATTCATAAAACCCACTCATTAGGCAGAGTTTTCGTTAACACAACACATTGGCGAATCACTAAGGAGCCACTTTAAAGAATAAGAAGAAGAAGAACTTTTTTTCGAATGGCAATGATCCGCATTTCGTTTTACGTAGTTGTTAAAAAAATATGGATATTAATATGCTAGACAATAATAAATATTAATATCTACGTGAAAATTAATGAAAATCAGTTTTTTCAATGTAAAAAATACATAATAAACTTTTTTTGGTACTTATATTATTAAATATTACATTTTTAAAAAGAAATATTGAAGGAATGTATAATCAATAAATCCGTTCTTTGTAGAAGTGTAAACGAAACGTTATTTTATTCGTTCTTTGTCGTGTAGATGACGCTTAAAAGTTGAGTAAGTGATCTCAATAAGGTTATCAACTGATACGGTCTTGAGATCATACTATGAATTAAAGACCATCTTGAGAAGCTAATCGTTACTTGAGACCGTCTCAGCCAAGAAAGGTCTTGAGAACGAGTTTGAGAACGGTTTATTAATAACCGTCTAATAAATATAATCCGTGAATATAATCTATGAATATAAACATGTATCGTTTTGATATTTCTGTCATCTATTTTCTTCTATCTATCTATATATATAAAAGGCAAAGCCGATTGACTGATGTATCAACGCACAGGCCAACCTATAAGCCTAGAAATTTGAAATTTTGCACACGTATTTCTTACATGACATAGGCATCTACTAATGAAGGATTTTTCAAACTTCAACCCTCAATGGAGTAAAATAGTTGATAAAAGTTTGTATGAAACTTTTTATTCCTTGGCCATATTTGCATAATATTTCGTATGAATTGAGTACGGAAAAAATAATGAGTACGTATTTCAGCGTTTTCTAAATTTTAGTTTAAAACCCAATGTCACGCAAGCAATTAATGCTAGTAATATAATAAACAGATTTTTGGTGTTTGGACCAATCAAAACACGTTAGACGTTGGTTTGATGTTTATGAGAATACCATCAAACCACATAACATAATATTGAGATGGAATCTAAACTGTATTATTGACTATTGTAAGATTTTATTAGCAGAATCGACCTACTGTACTGTGTAGCATTAGCTTACACCTATTATCTACCTAATATTATCATAATATGAATTAGCGTGTTGAGCAGCGTGATTCCATACGAATACTGAGATATTCAGATTTCAGAGTGCTAAGGGCGAGTTTCTGTCACTACTCACTACTCGCCGTGAAGAAGTTAAATACAATTTGTATAGCATTAAATTAGTTACCATTGTTTGCCACTATGGGCGTGATGCCATAGAAAAACTTCTTCACGGCGAATAGTGACCAGAACTCGTACTCAGCACGCTGAGTACTTTGGCTTGCTTGTATGGATGGATGGATGTTTATTACTCTTTCACGCAAAAACTACTGAACGGATTTTGATGAAATTTAGTATGGTGGTAGCTTGCGATTTGGACTAAAACATAGGCTACTTTTTATCCCGAAAATGTACAGTTTTCCCGTGAGATATTGTATTTACGCGGGCGGAGCCGCGGGCAACAGCTAGTTTTAATATAAAGTCCTAGGTAATTGTTATTCAAAAATTAGAAAAGTTCATAAAATATACATTAGGTCCTTAGGTATGAAATTGGCGTTATGTCGTACTGGCCACTTTGTTATCAAATATATCTTCTTTGGTTAGGAATTTCAATTTAAAATTTATACCGCTATTTACTCATGATTTGTGTTTCGAAAACCGTAATTTATTTGTTTTTTCCTCTTTTGGTTTTTTCTTTGCGTCACTGTTTACAAAATCGAAAACTTGAAATATCTTATTATTTTCGAGTACAAGTTCCATCGTGGCACCAGTGCTGCAGAAACGGCTCGAAAGATTAATGATGTGTATGGCGGCGGTGTCGCAAAAGAAAACACAGTGCATTTTTGGTTCCAACGTTTTCGTACTAGAAATTTCGAATTGCAGAACAAGCCCCTCGGACGGCCGGAGACCAAAGTTGATAATGAAGAATTGGAGGCTATTGTGAAAGCGGATCCATCGCAAACCACGTCCGAGTTAGCTGCAGGCTGCGGTGCTAGTGATAAAACTGTTTTAATCAACTTGAATCGAATTGGGAAGGTGAAAAAGCTTGAAAGGTGGGTACCTCATGAATTGAGTGCAGCAATCCGACAAGCGCGTCGACTGCTTCGTTACATTACTCAACCGGCACAATAATGAAGGGATTTTAAATCGAATCATTACCTGTGATCCTGTAGTGAAGTGAAGTGGATCCTGTACGATAATCGGAAACGCTCATCGCAATGGCTGAACCCTGGCGAACCAGTCAAAGCCTGTCCCAAGCGAAAATTGACTCAAAAAAAGTTACTTGTGAGCGTTTGGTGGACTAGTTCCGGTGTCGTTCACTACAGCTTTCTTAAATCTGGCCAGACGATTACGGCAGATGTCTATTGCCAGCAACCACAAATCATGATCATGGAAAAGCTAGCTGCTAAGCAACCGAGGTGGGTCTTTCGCTCTAAGCCATTGCTGCTTTAGGACATCGCTAGACCACACACTGCACAACAGACGGCTACCAAATTAGAGAAGCTTCAATTGGAATGTGTTGAAAGACATCCACCGTACTCCCCGGATCTTGCTCCAACAGATTACCATTTTTTTTTCGAAATTTGGATAACTTCTTGCAAGGGAAAAAATTCAACTCCGATGGGGCAGTCCAAAGCGCCTTCAAAGATTTAATTGATTCCTGTCCGAATGTTTTTTTTAGTAAAGGAATCAATGAACTACCTATGAGATGGCAAAAGTGCATAGATAGCAATGGTATACTTTGATTAACAAACACTTTTGCCATAAATATATTATGTTTATAAAAAATCGACTTTATGTTCAAAACGGTAATTTCACATGTTTTAACAATTTCACATGTTTCAACACAATTTCAGTCAGTGTCTAAACTTTCAGGAGTGAATATACATTGAATATAAGCAACTTTTACTATGGGATCAACTTTCCTACTCAAAAAAAAAACGGCTGTTTCCTACAAAAGGGCTACGGTATAGATATCATTTTGTTAGGAAACAGCTGATTATTTGTGCTACCAAAAAGTAAGATTTTGCACCAAGGTGGTATACCAAGGTGGTTTAGGGATTTCGGCGTTGTTTAAAGAACTGCAAGCATAAGCCACTATGTCAATTACGGTAATCATCATCATCAATACCATCATTACACCATCCATCATCACATTATGATGATATAATAGGTACTTCTCATAGTATTTTACACCGACACGGATATCTTTTAAAACATTAGTAATTACTTTGCCGTATATGAACCTATTTGCAAAATTGTTTTGTTGTTGTGAAGGCTATAATTTGAAATTTGTTCCTTAGTCACCAAAGTGGGGACCTGATGACCCCGATTAATGATAAATCTAGGGAACTCTTTGAAATTTATATGTACACATATAGTGATTTCAAATTTTGTTTCTGAAGTATTTCAAGTATGCTAAAGGGTAAGCTTTTGTACCAAGGTATACCTTGGGTCCAAAAGTACTATACAGAACTCCCGAGTCCTTATAGATACATGTTGGGGATTCCGGCGTTGTTTGAAGAACTGCAAGCATATGCCATTATACCACTTACAGTAATCATCATCATCATCACCACTATCTTCACACGAAACACCAACATATTATTATCATGACATAGGTACTAACTACTCATTAGAGTTTTGTGCACCAATGTCAATGTCTTTGTAATTTTGCTATTGCAAAAATTAAATTCGTGATCATCATCATCATCACTATAGTATACTAATTTATGCTTACCTACTGCTATATTTTTGCCGCCGACTATAACAATAGTTAATAATAATTATTTAATAATATAGTACCTATCTAATCATTATCATCACTGGTGATTATTTAGTAGGTCCGCAGATCGGTAATGCTTATTTGGGGAAATACCACGGCCTCTCAGAAAACTGGAATGAAATAACGCTTGAGTTTGTTTTGCCGATAGAGTGAGAATAGCGAAGGCTCTTTTGTATTTATAACTTTCTTAATACTTTGATTGTATTATAAGTGAAGCTACTTGTTAACATAAACTGATTTTGTGACGTTTGGACCAATCAGGAGGCATTTCACGCTGCTTTAACGTTTACGAGAATACCGGTTTGACAGTTTTAGCGTATCGAGACTTGATTGTAATTGTATTATTGCAGGTTTTATTTAGTAAAATTGACCCTCAGATCACTAACAATGACAATTCGAGCCAAACGAATGTAAATTTTGTATCGTTGAAGTGTTAATTGTAATTTGTTTATCTTAATGAATACTTTGCGTCTTAATGTATCACAGGAAATATTTCTTATTCGTCACGGATGTCCCTGAAATGCAACGCAGCTGCCAGTTACCTTATCAAGAAGATTAATACTTTAAACAACAGGAATACAATTTTTACAGCACTAAAAAGCCGTAAAACAGTCATTCTCAAAGTGATCCAGGCGGTCTCTTCCTAGAGGCCGCGGTGACGATTATAAAAATGGGGGTCCAGTGTCCAACGACACTATTAAAGTCCGAAAAATCGTTCGAGAATTCCTCTGCCAAAAAACAAAATTTTGTCTAAATACTTAACGGCCGAATTCTGAAAATGCTGTCCTTGTCATTTCGGGTAGCAGAGACAGCGACAGCTAGTGAATAGCAGGGCTCTTTATTTTGATTAGCGTTTCAGTATATCCTCTACTTTCATTAACTATCAAGAAAATTGTGAATGACAATGATGAGCTTTTTGCCGAGGCGAACAGGTAATTATTTAATAAACAGGCTGTCGAGGTAACAAGCCGCTCTATTAGCAATTATCAACTCAATCAAGTTGATCAACTGCTTTTCTAATTTATAATCTACGTGCATTGGAGAAATTTTAATCACACGTCGTTAGTTGTCATATAATAATATTAGCTACAAACTTGCAAAATACTTTTACTTTGACCGTTGTTAAAACTGAATAATTCAGGAGCCAGTGCAAATAAACCAGCAATTGAAATAATGAGTTTGTGATAAACTAATAACGCATTGCGTTATCACTAAACTCATTACATGACTGATAGCACAATAGCTACTAGAAAATTTAGAGCAGGTGTTAGAGGCAACACTGCAGGACTGGCTGGTCAGAAGCGGGGCTCAGTCAACATACACATTTTTGAAAAGTGAATATTTTCATTCCCAAAAAAATGTTTGCGGAAATTGGAAATTTTGATATAGTGTCAGTTTAATGTTTAAGGACTTGGGGGAAAAAAAGCCATGCCATTTAGCCGGGGCTTTAACCTTGCCATTTAAGCGTAAAGGTGAATTGGAAAACAGTTAAAAATGTGTTTGAAGCACCTTGAAATTTTCTAGATTATTTATATATAATCCTACTATTAATATGTTTATTTATTATATGATAGATGGATGGATGGATGTTTGTTACTCTTTTACGCAAAAACTACTGAACTGATTTCGATGAAATTTGGTATGTTTAAGCTCTGGATTAAAACATAGGGTAGATTTTATGGACAAAGTACAGTTTTTTTAATTAAATTTTTATTTATTTCAATCACATAGATATAAATGTTTACAGATTAGAAGAACATAATAGTTTTTAGTTTTAGTTTTCCCGTAGGATACTGCATTTATGCGGGCGGAGCCGCGGGCAACAGTTAGTAATTAATATTTAAAAAAATACAGATCATTTTAGTGAGATTTTTCACCTGCCAGGTGACCTAGGTCCTAGAAAATCGAGAATATGCTGGTTTGGTTGGTGGAGAAATTGATTATTTTCTCACATCTGTCGGTCATTTTAAGAACGACGAATTTTAAGACTACGAGGTGTCAATAGATTCGTAATAATGGCCGGGAATAATAAACTATGTCAATAGTTATAATTTGCGTGACGCAAAGGAGGGTTAAGCGTTTCTCTCGAAACGAAATAAAAAATCACCCAGTATCTATACTACGTGTAAAATATTGAGTTTAATCTATTAAACTCAATATTTTACACGTAGTCACATAACCTATTGCTATTGGAAAAAGCTTTAGAAATATTCGGAAATGCACAGGAATAAGAATAACCCAACAAAAACTCCATTGGAAAGTGCGTGTGGTTCGTCACGTAGTAGCTCAGTTTGAGGGTGAAGGGCGCCGTGTCACTGTTTACCGAAAAACTTATGTCTTTAGAACATTTCCATGATAACTATTCCACTGTTGTTTATCAATTTATGTTGTCCTCATTTCCACCTTGAATTCAATGGTTGCAACACCGAAATCACACTTCTTTACATTTATAGAGCCGTGTACGATAATAATGAGATTTGGTAGCCAGGAAAAATCGGTACCTAAACACTTACCACAAGTAACTAATAATGTTAGTCTGAAGCGATTGTGTGATAAAATACACGTCCTGTCACATTCGTTTTAGTCTTTGTGGCGTATTTTGAAGAGATTCTGTGTCAGTGATAACTCTCACATAGAGGTGAATCGCATAGGTTATCTTATCCTGGCGCTTAGATATGTATAGTCTTGTAACCAATCTTACAAAAGACAGTTTCAGAAATCAGAATGTATTTCAATGTTATTTTAACATCATAATGGATTTCAAAGAGCGGCATTGTTCTCTTTCATAAAATACATTTTTGTTTTATTTCCAAGGATTATGGTGTTGGGCGGTGGGTTAATCTTTTGTTCTGCATAACTGAATAATGGACAGATTGCTAAGTTTTATACCTATTTTTATACCTACTTTTATAGTTTCTAACTAATGTAGGGACTTTCATGTTTCATGCATATTTTCAGTTATCTTTTGATATTCTGCATTTAACGTATTTCATTTTTGGCAAATAACAATTGGGATTTAAAGTCATTGATAAGCTAAAAGTGTTGTAGCATCAACAGACGGACAGCCATAATGGTCACCAATCAGAAATACATATCAATCAGATGATTCTTTTAGGAAGAAAAGATAACAATCCGCAGATCTGTTCCAAGTTCTAACCTTAAGCACAAAGACAGAGTAGTAATAATATTATTATTAGCGATAAAACATCCCACATACACAATTACAGACGCCATTGCCACGGACCGGACCGAAATAGCCGCGGCTCACGGCTTGTTGCATTGCGTGTGACTCGGGACAAATGCAAACAAGTTACATGAACAAGCGGACAACTTTCTACTTGTTAATTAGAAGGCGATGCCAAAAATTAAACCTAATCATTGATTCAATAAATTAAAAAGAAACATATTTGTTATCGCGTGCAAAATGTGCAGACCCGACATTGTCTCATTTGGGACAATCTTTCACTCGATTGGCCATTTCTTTATATGTGCACTGCGGCGGATGCCTAATACCTATTTTCGTTTGTTAGGGTATAGTCGTATTTTTTTTTATGAAATGGACTGGATGGTAAGCGATTACCGCCGCCCATGGACACTCGCAACACCACAACAGTTACAAGTGTACCTAACTCCTCTGGTGTTGCGAATCTTGTTTCCTTTCCTTCCTTCCGTTCCTGGCTCTTAAAATCGCCAACCGCACTTGGGCCGTCATGGTTCCTAGCTCTCCCACGTTTAATCTGTATAGACCCTATATTTTATAGGAATAACGATATTTTTACCCGACTGCGCGACGCAAGGGAGGGTAATGTGTTTATCAGTCTATGTATGGGTTTGTACATTTGTGGCACTATTTAGACCAAACGCGTGGGTTGATTTTCATAAATGGCACGTCGTTTGATTTATCATGATGGTGCGAATGTCGTAGAAAGCAAATCAAAATGGCCGATTTTGTGTGACATAAACATAATGTGAAAAATAAAACTGTGTCAAGTGGGGTATCATTGAATAGGAATCTTAAAAACATTTTTAGTTTTCTCATATCGTTTTTAAATCAGTATTAACGTTTAGGATCTATAATGATTTAAAGTTGGATAGTATTAGTACCGATTCTCACATATAGGCTTTTAGACAGACAGACAGAACTGATATAAACTGATCCGGCGCTGCTGACTGCAGATGGTCTTGAGATAAAAGAAAAGAAAACAAAAAATTAAAAATTATAAAAAAACCGACTGCGGAAAAACCACCGATTCGAACCCACGACCTCCGAGTCGAGAGCTAAGGTCTTAACCACAGGACCACGGAGGTTATTTAGGCAAAATAATGACATCAACAATCGGAACTCATTATTAGGAAGCTATATATAGTTTAAAAATGCGCAGTTTCTCGGGATAATACCTAGCTAGATCGACTTTTCTCCCCCAAAACTCCATACTAAATTTCATGGTAATATTTGGGAGTGGTTGCTGAGATTCTAATTATATATATACAAGATTAGTTTGTTTAAAGTATATTTAGCCAACTTGAACATGAGTTCTATATAATATTGCTTTATCAGGATGTTGTTCAGGCTGGTACCAACATCAAAATTATGAAGATTGAGTAGAGAAATAGTTAAAATTTTAAACAAATTTAAAAGGGTAAAAATTTAAAAGGGGAAAATAAGTTTTATTTCATACTTTTTTGTGCATTTTTACTTTGGAAGTCGGTTTAAATTTTTTGTTTAAAATAATAATTTTTATCTTTTTAGTTAAATTTATATGCATGATATGATATTGATGCACAAAACTGATAAGTAGTGAGTACCTATGTCATCGTAATAATATGTTGGTGTTTCTTGTGAAGAGGGTGGTGATGATGACTAATGTTCAAAGATATCCGTGTTGATGTAAAATACTATGAGAAGTACCCATTACATCATCATAATTTGATGATGTATTATGTGACAATGGTGTTGATGATGATGATTAATTGACATAGTGGCATATGCTTGCAGTTCTTTAAACAATGCCAAAATCCCCAAACATGTATCTATAAGTTCTGTTCAGTATGTATAACCACCTCCTTTTTTCGGAAATCAGTTAAAAATAACAAAACAGAACCTCTGATTTTGTCACTGGCTCACTGATGATCATCAAAACCTATTGGGTACCTCCGAATGTTCGAGAAAGCTGAAATTTGATATGTAAGCTAGTATTAGAATACAAACAACATAAAAATTGTATAACTTGGAACTTGTATCCTGCAACTACTTAAACTAAGGGATGGAAGCTTGTATGAGACTTCCTCAAATTTTGATTCACATCATAGAGATACAATATTTTTTTATAAATATAAAAAAATATTTTCATAAACAACTTACAAAACAAAGTGAAAACCCACAAAAAAACATTTTCATATAAAATGATGCCAAGTCAAGCCATGCCAAGTCATGCCATATAACTTGCACTGTCAAAAAGTTATGAGATCTCACATAAAGACAAGCGTCTGACTCTGCCCACCCTAAATCTACAAGGCAAAACTCACTATATAACTATGTGATATCATCATTAAAAGTCAAAAGGAATTTTTGTTTATGTTTTTGGAGGCTTATACATTTTTAGTTGCAAAAAAAACTGGGATAGTTGTTAAAAAATGTTGTATCGAGTTTATATAATAAACTAAGTAAGTATGTTACATATAACATAATTACTAAATGTGCATTTTATTTCAGTAAGCTATTCATACTCAGAAATATTAATGTCATGCATTGTCCCACTTATTACCAAAATATATTCCACTCGGAATAGCTGTTTAGCTTTTCTTTCAATTTTAGTATGTTTAATGTTTATACTAAAATTTAAATTTTTTAGCTTGCCATCATATATTATTTTTTTAATCTTTTTCAATACTTTCAAACCGAGTGAACTGCTCTTAGCAACTTTTTGCAATTATAGGAATAGGAAACTATTAAGCCATTGTTAAGTTTCAGTGAGACCTTGTACAAGCATTCCACTTAAAGACAAATAAGATGGTTCATACATTTTAGGAAGTTTTCTTAACACATTATCCATCTATGCTTAATTTTGATTCAATTATCTATCATCATATTATAATATTTTTTTAACTTTGAATACTTGGCTTTCTCAAATAGTCCTCCATTATCTAGTACATTTAACATAGTATCATATTATTTCTGTTTAAGTACTTGACACATTGGTAAAGACACACAATAAACAAAATATAGTTTATGTATTAATTATATATTTTGTAACAGCTGTTCTCTAGTTTAAGGGGAACCAAAAGTTCATTTTTTATGTAGAAAAAACTGTAAACAGGAAATACAGTTTTAAAAAATGTGACTAGCATAATTTGAGAAGATGATTATTGTTTAAAGTTTTTTATATACCAAGTACTAATATTGATGTGAAATGACCAAAAGTAGTAGATAACAATTAAAAATACTTTAAGCAGTGCGCAGCAAGTTCTTACCTGACTTTGTATCGTAATTCGCAGTGACTACCAAAAGTCTCTTGTTTCTCTCGGGCAGAAAAAAATCACTATCCAAGTGTACCACTAATGTCTTTCTTCAAAAGTATATAGCACATTCTTAAATTTCTCAATAAGAATACGCGAAAATTACGAATCTTAGTATTAAAGAAATATGAACAAATGAAGATAAAAAATTTTAGAAAAGCAATTTTGACAATCTGACAAAAAATATCAGCTGTTGTCATGTCTTCTACTTCGTTAATAATTTATCAACGGTATTTTCATTATGACATTTATAGATTTAATGATTTTTTAAATTGCTGATTTTAGTGAAATTCCCTTACAAATCTTTATCTTGCTTAATGGTGTAAGAAACTATATTTGTTTACACGTGTTTCAAGTTGCGACTTTGCTTTATTCTGCAGCTCTAAAGTTACTTATAGTTCTAAAGTAAAAAATAGCGACGCGTCGCGACATATCACGTAACAAAAGTCAGGACTGAGTTTTGTCGGAGAATTCAATGTGTGACGTTGATTTTGTATTTCTTTCATAATTAAATAAAAATATATGGTGTTGGCGATATTTTCTATTCTGTATGTCAAAATGAGTAGCTGCGCTGGGGGAGGTAAGTAAGCGTTGCGTTTCACGTCGAAGTTTTCCGCCGACTGATGAGGTGTTCAGAAGGAGTTTATGTTGCGCCTGGGTGTGTTACACCCACCTTACGCTTCGTGTTACTTACGTTTACGGTTTACGGTTTTGAAGTTGTAACTTCAAAAACGTGCTATTTTGTGTTCCTCCAAAAGTCCCTAGGAACTTTCAGTAAAGCTTCTACCACTTTACTGAATCGACTGACTTGACTCATTGACTGCACTGACTATTTATTTGGACTTTGACCAGACTTTAGACTTGGCGATTTAGAAATTAGGTGTTGAAAATTGAAACGAAAATTATATTTCCCGCCTTTTTTACTTGACCCTGGCAAATGGTTATAAGCCGACGCCATTTATTTAAATAAAAAAAAATAACGTAACAGCTGTCACTGACATTTGATATGACATAACCCTAAATGTTCCTCGTTCATTTTGTGCATTTTTTTTATTTTGGTTTAAAAATTATGAATGTACTGTCTACTTTGTTCAATGATCAACATAATAAAGGATAATCTTAAAAATAAAATAATCTAAAAATTTTGCACTCTACTTTTATACCTGAATCAGCTTAGAATAAGTTCATTTTATACTTAATACATTTTGTATTGTGTATTTTGAATGTTCTACGGATGGCTGTCAAATACTGGATATTGAATAACCTTTCGTCATTGTGAACAAATTTTAATTCGTGCGTAGTCGGTTGTAAATATAAGTTCATCTAAAGTAATAATGGCTAAAGAGGAAGATGATGATAATTTACCTGATAAGGATGCGGCTAAAGAGTTCTATGCAAAATATGAACCAAAAGAAATTATAGGAAGGTATGCTTTAGGACATTGATATTTATATCTTTGCAGTAATATTATTGTGAACATTTGCCAATTTGAGTTAAAAAGAACATTTGTGAAGTACCTATGTGTAAAATAATGAATGACAGCTGTAAGATCAATTTTTCCTACTAATGAGTAATAAAATTTTGTTAAAAATATTTGTCTAATTTTCTGATTTACAAATGAGTTTATGCTGTTCGATGAAGAAGTTCACTTTTGTATTAATAGATTGAAGAAAGTTTCAGCATTATTATGTAGTTTTAAAAATAACTTATTGCCACTTTGTTTAAGGCTCTAAATAAGTTAATTTGAATAAAGAAATTTTGAGGTCTACATATAAATAAAAACATTTCAGAGGCATAAGTTCTACAGTTAGAAGATGCGTTGAGAAAGAAACAGGTCATGAATATGCCGCAAAAATCATAGACCTGAGTCAAGAGTCACACGATGGTATAGACACACATGTCATGAGAGATGCTACTCATCAAGAAATTCACATTCTGAGAATGGTGGCTGGACATCCTTATATTAGTGAGTGAGTTATTTCTTTATAGGGTTTCTAGTGTTGTCCTAAGATAAGAAATAAAACTATTACTCGAAGGGTGATATTCTTGGAAGGGAATTTTTGTGCTTGTTAAATAACAAAAATATTCTGTCCAAATGGACAGAATATATTTTAAATAATTTTTCTGTTTTAGTTGAGCTGCAAGATGTATTTGAGTCGGAAACCTTCATATTTTTAGTATTTGAACTGTGCAAAAATGGTGAACTGTTTGACTATTTGACATCAGTTGTTACTCTATCTGAAAAGAAAACACGATATATCATGAGGTATTATACATTTTTACCTTTATTTGTCTACATAAGATACTGGACAAAGTAAAGAACCCACCTTTGATCATTTGTTTTCTAAAACTGTTTGTCTACTTTTGTTCTTTCTTTGCTACAAAAATTAAATATAATATTACTGTATCTTCCTTAGGGAAACCCAACAATTTTTGGTGGCATGATTTATGTTCATTCACATAAATATGCTGTTGTCAATGGGTAAACAAACATGAATAATTTGAAGCAGCTCAATGCAAACCTAATTAACAAATACCAAATTATGTAAATCATAAAATGTGTTTATTAATAACACTTGTTTGTTTTTGTAAGATGTTATTCTTATCACAGTTGTTACATTTTAATTGCGTAAATATTAGGATGACATAAATTGCCATTATCAGTGACTGTTATGATTGTAATAGTCGCTTATTAATGTAAGGAAGTCTTCTTATTAGTGACAAAAAGTACTTCAAATATGAGGCAAATATTAAATTAAAGCTAATTTTGGCTTTTGTCTAATGATTATCAAGTTGATTTTAGAACTCCTTATCATAAATATGTTTTTAAATAATTCACCAGTAGAAACCAAGAGTTATAGTAATAAAAGTCAATTGATAAACATTTATTACACTTTAATTTTTACATTTACTACATTAATTAAACTATTAAACATAAGATTTGATAATATTTTATAGCTTTCACCATTTTAATATTATACTTAAGTGTATGACGATAATGAAATTTTTTATTGAACTTTTTATTTAATTTTTGTTCCTCATGAATTATTTTAATATAACTTTAATAACTTTTTATATAATTTTAAAATAATAAATTTGTATACTCTTTAGTATCTAAATGATTTAATGTGTGTTTTAAATATCTAATTTTACTATGTTTTATATTCTTTGTTTGAAGATATTATATCTTATATTATGTATTATATATATGTTTATTCAATTTGTCATATTGAAAATAATGTTATTGCAATTGCAATTTACAGGCAAGTGTTGGAAGGTGTAAAGTACATACATAGTAAAAGAATAGTTCACAGAGATCTGAAACCTGAAAACATACTTCTTGATGATCAGCTAAATGTGAAAATCACAGACTTTGGTTTTGCGAAAGTTCTCAATGAAGGCGAGAAATTGTTTGGTAAGTTACAGAGAAGCTATTATGTTTACATAATATTAGAGTATTACCATGGACCAATAAAACTATAGACAGACAGATCACAACATGAACACAACATTAAAACATACACAAAAAATGGGCCGATTTCTGCTTAGGTCCAGATGGCCTAGGTAAATAGTAGAAAATCAATATATTGCATAAATTAGCGAAGTAAATCAATTATGTTTTCTTTTTTTTAACAAGAAATATTAAATATCTCTAAATCTTAAAAAATTAACCTCAACAGCTTGTTTATGATGACAATTATGGTAGATGGCGTAGTATTAGAGTATCACGTGTGATCACTAGATGGCGCGCCAAAAGTACCGGATTCCTCATAAAAGTACATAATTAAACAGGTACAATGTTGTATGTATTGTATTGATAATAATCGTAACTAGGTGTTGCCCGCGACTTCGTCCGCGTGAATGTGGGTTATCGCGGTTTGATAAAAAGACAACATTAATTATGAAAACAAAACTAAATACCTATCTTAAAAAATAATACAAGTCTTGAAAAATCAAGAAAATTAATTTGCTTAAAATTTTGAACAGAAAACTACTACGAAATCAAAGTGTAACTTATTTAAAAATATTAAATTAAACGATAAGTAAATGCAATGAAAATGCTTAAAATTACAGTTCGCTAAGTCAAGTGCAGTCGCCGACATATCAGGTGAACTTTATTTTGAACCTTATTGCCCAGCAATAAGGTTGAAAAGTGATACACTGGATCTGTCCGCGACCGTACATACATAGGTATATTACGTTGCGGTCGGGAGTGACTAGGGAGTACAGCGTTTTCACATTACGCGACACGCTCTCATGTCTTTGGAATAAGAGCGTTTTAAGTTTTTTATCGTACTACTCTGTGCTAATACAATAGAGTTGAAAATGGAAGTTTCGCGTATCGAGCGGTCATATTATATGACATTGACATTTGACTCGACGCTCATGTGTTCGATTTTCAACTCTATTGTACTGGCACAGAGTTCTATTTTCAATGCTCTGAATTTTCACCGGTGATCCGGATTCCGGAGCATAAAATATAGTCCCAGCCCTACACTTGTCTTTGTAATATTTCATATTAAAACATGTCTGTCTCTCTCTAATATGTGAAAACGCTCGTCGGGACTGGGACTCAGGGCACAGTACCTACACTCACACTCACACACACCCACACAAACACCCACACCCACACACACACACACGCACGCACGCACGCACGCACGAACGCACGCACGCACGAACGCACGCACGCACGCACGAATGAAGTTGATAAAACACCTTCGCAGATATAAATTAATTATTAATAATTAATTACTATATTTTTAATAAAATATAATAATTAATTATTGTATTTTTTCGAACAAATTTGATTCCCATAAAAAGGTTTTAGCTTAGAGCATTCAGTTGGATTAATTCTCTAAGGGTTTTATATAAATATTCAAATTTTGGGGCGTGCTAAAACCGAATATGGCATACTGAATTACTAAGTTGGCAAAAGAATGCAAGGCACATACAATTCCAAATCTGGCGACTACATAATGCTAGTTTTCTTAACTGAATAGTTATTCCAAACCGACAGCGAGAATCGACATATTATTATTTTGGCGAACAAATATGAAATAACAAAGTTGGGAACAACTTGAAAGCACACATTTTATTTACGAATGGGCACAATATATTTTTACCTTAATGTAGGTGATTCAAAAAACAATCAACTATGAATCGAGTACACATTAAAAAAAAACTAATAACATAATCCAGAACATGTCAGCACTATCAACGCGTAATAGGTTTTTTCAAATTACTTCAAAAGTTACTGATTAGGGGTGGGCCGAAATTTGTTTTACATTCGGTTTAACCGAACTTCGGCAGCTTGAACCGAACTTCGTCATTCGGCCAAATTTCGGTTAAAATGCCGAACATTCTGCACTAAATATACTTGCACTATCATAATAGAAATTAATGAAAAAAAACATATCTGTAGTAACAGTGAAATAAAATAAGTCTGATATACTCATTCATAGTCATTTATTTGAATTAGAAAAAGTAATCATACGTGATAAACAAAAAACTTAAATTGGTCTTTTTAACTACCAGTCTCAAAAATCTTTGGTTACTTAATCAAACAAAACACAAAATTAAACCGCTCTTCTTACTAACCAAACCAGCCTTAGAAATCTTTCTTACTTAATCAAAAAACAAAATTTTACTGCCCTTCTCAACAAGTCTTAGAAATCTCTCTTACTTAATCAAAAAACAAAAATAAACTACTTTTCTTAACAATAATAACCAACCATCTCTCTTACCTAGTCAGAACACACAATGAAACTGGAAGATCTTAATAATGAGTTTTAGAAATCTTTGCAAAGGTAGGTACTTAACTTAACCAAAATACTAAATTATATTGGTCTCCTTAATAGTTGGTCTAAAAAAAATCTTTACAAGATCTGTAACAAAAATTAAATAAACTTTGCATTCTTCTGACACACATCTTAAATCTTAATAAGGTTCATTCGTAAATTGAATTAGAAAAAAGAATACTTCTATCTAACGTACACCAGCAATTAGGTAAATTTTTCATTTTGGCAACATTTAGGAATCATTTATTATTTAATATTTTGGACTATTATTAAACGGTATTAATATATATTAATTAATTAATATAGACTAGTTAGTAAAAATAGACAGCTATTCATATTTGAAATTAACCAGAGGCAGGTTATGGTGCAAAAACACTAAAGACTCGGCCTTTTCTGGCAGAAGCCTGTTTCGTTTTTGTTCATACACATTTCCTGCCACTGAGAAAAGTCGCTCGGAATATACAGAGCTTCCAGGAGACGACAAAAATATCCGAGCTAGATAACTCATGTTAGGGAACTTGTCTTTATTCTTAGCCCACCAGCTATATGGACAGAGATCTTTTGGCAGCAGATCATCAGCGAGATATCTGTCAAGCTCGAATGCAATTGGACTTTTGGTTTCTTCTATGTTTGGTAACTTTGCAGCTGCCAGTTCTTCGTAGCAGTTCCAGAACGTTCTGTGTATACTTTCGTTGCTGGCTGACTACCTTGAGGGACTCTGCACTGGCTGGACGACTTCTTCTTCATCACTGCTTGAATTTCCAAAATCCTCGCTCCTTCTTACGAATTCCGCCAGGAACTTACGTCGTATAATTGGTACATTATCTTGTGCAAAAAAATTCATTTTGTAGCGCGGGTCCAACAACGTTGCAAGATTGTAGTAACTGTCATCTTCAATCCCCCGAAAACGTCGATCCAGCTCTTCTTTTAGTGAAACACGCATTACGTTGACATTAGGACACGCTGCTTGAACTTCGTTCTTGGTCAAATATCTGGAAAGAATTGTAAAGTCTGGTATTACCTCTGATATGCAGGAGTAGGAAGAGCTGATCTTTTTTGTAATTTCCTCAAAAGGTTGAAGTAAGGCCAGACATTCCTTTAGAAGATCCCATTGTCTTTCTGTCAAATTTTGAAAAGTTATTGTGCCACTGTTGTCCGATATATATAACGAGATCGCTCTCTTCTGCTCCAGTAACCTGTCAGCCATATAAAATGTACTATTCCACCGGGTGCTCACGCTTGAATAAGTTTGTGCTTGGGTACATTGAGCTCAGTCTGTATCAGCTGCAATTTTTCTTGAGCTGGTTTGGAGTGATTAAAGTGAGTCACAATACGGCGACCTGCCACTATGGCTTCTTTGACAGTTTCCTGAGCTTCCAAAGCACCGTGAGTTGCTAGTTGCAAAGTATGAATGAAGCAAATTTTTCCCACAAAAGGACTATCATTTACGGCTTTTACAATGTTACGGCCGTTGTCTGTGACAATAACATGAATTTTGTTAGAGATATTCCATGACTCAGCTATTTCTTCTAGGGCACACTGGATATTATGCTCCGTATGTTGGTCTAAAAAGGATTTTATTTGCAGCACCCTGTGTTGCAGTAAAAAATTGTTGTCAAGCCAGTGAGCGGTAAAACTTAAAAAAACACAGCATATTATTTATGCAAGTCCACATGTCGCTTGTGATTGTAATATTTTTAGCTGCAGATAACTGGTCAAAAATCATTATTTTCAACTGATCATACATTTCAAGCAGTACAGTTTCAGTGATGTATTTTCGACTGGGAATTTGGTATTTAGGTTTTAAGACAGCTATCAACCGATTAAATCCAGCATCTTCTACAACAGTCGGTTGATTGTCCACTGCGATCATTTCTGCTATTGCTCTGTGTATTTGCTTCGCCCTTGGGTCATCTATTTTCCACTTACTTTCGAATGAGCCCTCAATAGATGCCTGACGTAAGGATAACTCCATCGGCACGTGTACCTCCTCAATAGTCTTCGATGTTGAAGCACTAACGGAAAGCAGTATTGGATTAGGCGAGTGAACAGGATGTTGTAATTGAGAAAATTGTCTATCATGCTTCACGCGAATGTGGTTAGTGAGAGCAGAAGTAGACGCTTTACGGCCAATACCACCACGAGATATCAACGAACCACATATGACACATTTCACTTTGTTTTGGTCGTCTGTTTCTTTATAAAATGTCCAAACACTTTATTTTTTTCTTCCAGTCATCTTCAAAACAAAGTAACAAACAAATAATGATAAAATCACGTAAAAACAATTAACTTAATTTGCGTAATGTAAACAATAGCACGTGACAAGCTGGTGACGTCTTTACAAATGACTAGCTGGCTAACGGCACCGCGGGGAAGCGCGGAGTGCGGGCGGGGCACATCTAGCAATATTTGCAGCAAGTGCGTAAACAAGTCACAACACGAAAAAGCGCGGCGAAATTGAACCGAAGTTCGGCCGAACTTCGGCCGAATTTTGCATTTTTACCGAATGTTCGGCCGAAGTTCGTATTCGGTTCAAACCACATTTGGCCCATCCTTATTATTTTCCTCAAGAGAAATGAACCCAAGACGTAATAAACTTTTATTCCTTGTTCAAAAATCGAGTTAAAAGATTGTTAATAAAAATCAAAAAGAGTGTTAGCAACATCTTCTTATAAAGTTTACCTATGTTTATAAGTTATTTAGTTTAAGGTAAAATATTTTAATAATTTGAAACACGTCTAGTGTTTCAAATTATTAAAACGCCGTAAATAATCACTGGTCATTACAGAACCAAAATAATATAATGTCAAATAATTGTACACTTATATTTATAGCTTATTTAAATAAAATCCCAGAATGTTGGGTATCTATTTTTTATGTATGGCAACATTAATTCGCCCTCCACACGCGCACGCAGAGAAATTACAAATTTACAAATATATAGTACGTAGTATGTACGCTAGTCGGCTAGGTACCTATAATAAAAAAGCCGCTCTAAAACCTTAAGTTGTTTAGCGCCACCTTATGACGTTTTCTTAAATATTAGATAACGTGCTTCAAACATAGTCCTAGAGATGGCGTTTTTATTTTATAATGTGGGAATATGGTGGCAAGCCCCAAATCCGATCTCCGACCGAGCGAGGTGCTATGCTCGGTCAGGCCGAAGCCCACTTGTATGAATATCAGATGTATATATAGTGCCGATCTGTGAAAACTTCGATAGCGCGATTCAGAATTGTGGCGCTTATTGTTCCGCCACAATAATAAATGGCTAATTTTGTAGATTTGATACACTCAGCGTCATCTAATAGTCAGCGAGAGAATTAAAAAATGATGTACGTTTTAAAGTATGGGCATTGTCACTATATAGTAATAATACTAACTGATACCTAATTTTTTCTTTGTCATATATATTTTATTTTT
The DNA here is from genome assembly GCA_037179445.1 of Phengaris alcon alcon. Taxonomy (NCBI): domain Eukaryota; kingdom Metazoa; phylum Arthropoda; class Insecta; order Lepidoptera; family Lycaenidae; genus Phengaris; species Phengaris alcon. The sequence continues at coordinate 85,805 of JAYRCH010000497.1, read as the reverse complement.
ATAAATCCTGCATATGTTTTTCATTTTACAGAACTATGTGGCACACCGGGGTATTTGGCTCCGGAAACGTTGAAAGCCAACATGTTTGACGATGCGCCAGGCTACGGTATAGAAGTCGACATGTGAGGATATTTTGATAGTATTTATATAAAAAAAAACCCTTTTTTATTAAAAATATTTCCCTGTATTTATACGATTTAAAAACAAATCTTGTAAATAATTTAAAAAGAAAATGTGCTCTCCACAACCTTTTTTAATTTGGGGAAATCCTTTGTGGATCTGGTCTGTGGGATAAGGTATCTGCATAATCCCTGTTATCATATCGTATCCCTCTTTATGTTATATTGTGCTCGATTTACACGGGTAACTAAAGGCGCACGGCGAAAATCGACCCCCTAAATGCCAATTTAATCACTTGCGACCTCGCCGAATTGTTATTTAGACGGTCTATTTTCGCCGTGTATCTTTAGTCATCAGTTATTAAGCAGGTGAAAATACTAAACCGGTGAGTCCTACGTATATGGGCCCAAATGCAAAATGACAACTTTACAGAAGAGGCTTCCAAAATTTAAAAATTTTAGAATGATAAAACCGAAGTTTTCGAAACTTTGCTTCCCACTCCTTACTTATACTACAGTGTTTTGTATCTATATATTTTAGTTTTTTTTTAACTGCACATTGGCTCTTTGAAGTTACTTTTTAAATAAATTATCTTCTTTAAAAACACCGTAAATTGACTGTGTCAATTTGACCATTATACGTGTATAAAACATCTTTATTACTTACAAAGGTCATCATCACTATTTTCTATAAAATCTTAGTTTTCATAACCTAAGTCGTCTCTTTCCTAATGCTAAATTCGGCAATTTCCGACTTCTACCTAACCTATCAAGATAATTGGATGCCATCTTTTACTTATCAAAGTAAATTTTATAACTCTTAAACACAATTAACAGACTTTGTATTCATCACAGTTCGGCCGATGCTGCGTATAAGTGTCAAACTAGCCGATTGGTCAAAACTTTAAACAAACGCTCGGGAATTACCCCCGTATAAGTCTTTGAACCTTGAACGTTCAAATTCATGTTACATGATGTGTACATACATACATACATATATATATATATATATATATATATATATATATATATATATATATATATATATATATATATATATATATATATATATACATACATACATACATACATACATACATACATACATACATACATACATACATACATACATATATATACACCTCAATAAAAGATCGTGTTTCCGTGCAGAAATGTTTATTTTTTTAATAGTTCACATGATTTATATATAAAATATAACAATACAATTTCAGATGGGCGTGTGGCGTCATCATGTTTACATTGTGAGTATTTTATAATCTTTGTTCTGTAATTAGGCCAATATTCCATCTTCAAGTGTACTGGAACTGGTTTTTCGTAGATTTCCACTAAACTCTCCGCGGTTAGCCATTAGCCATTGCCCATTGTATTATGTCATATCTATCAAAATATGAAGGACGTCATACCTTACTGGAATTTCAATCCAGTACTGTAGCGAGTTACTAACTCTGTATTTAATAAAACATATCTGTTATGTTATGCTATTCGTTATTATCCGTGATTAATATATTTCTCATTAATTTGCAGGTTGGTCGGATGTCCGCCGTTTTGGCATCGGAAGCAGATGGTTATGTTGCGCAACATAATGGAAGGAAAATATTCTTTTACTAGTCCAGAGTGGGCCGATATTTCTGGTTCGTTTTATATTATTTTCTGAAACATATACTATTTTATTATGTATAATTTTATTTGCGATTGCCGTAGTTGATTAAAACTGTACTTAGGCGGTATGTGAGTACCAGCACGATTGATTACATTAGGTATATATTGTAGTAGTAAGTAAAGTGTAAATTTAAAACATCTAAATTATTATAAAATAGTAAGGCTGTCTCGTGTCTGCGCTGCACTCGCCCAGGTGGGAAAGGGCTAAAAATAGTAAGGATTTAAAGTATTATATGAATTAAGTTAACAAAATAAATAAGTTTTCTTCTTTTAGACGACCCAAAGAATTTAATTAGACGATTACTGGTCGTGGAGCCGAGCGAGAGAATTCATCTCGACGACGCGTTGTCACATCCGTTCTTTAACGCTAAGGTAAGTTCCTGTTTACAGACAAACATTTTATACTTGTCCCAAAACATTATTTATCAATTTAATAATTCAATTTCTTTGTATTTTTATAAAAAAATTAATAACAACTGTTACAACTAATAACAGTTATAAATATCAATATCAATTTTAAATATAATTAAAATTTCAACCAATCTACCAGATACATTGCTTGCTACTTTAGATCATATATTTATGCTTACTTTTTGCTCATATTTACTCTTAATTAGAGCTTATTATTGTTTTTCTTATTTTTATTATTATTAGTACACAAGGTATAATTATAGGTTTAAGTATTTTTTTTTTCTTAGATTTCAATAAAGATTATTTTTATAAAAACAGGGCTAACTTGTGTTAACCATATTTTTTTTTATGTTAATGGTGGGTTAGGAATTAAATTATACATGTGTAATAACACGCAGTATTCAACATTCTATGTGATTAACAAACTCTTAAATAAACACACTTTAAACAAATAACACAAAATTAGCACACTACAAAAAATTATAATAATAAAAAGAAAAAGGTTAATGATACTTGCAACATTACTACACAACCGAATGCGCTAGTGAACTTGGCCTTCTATTTTGTTACAACTAACTACTAGTAAAAGTAATTATTTGCATTTTGACACTACAATTATGTGTAATAAAGAAACAAAATGTGGGTAATTATTTTATTATTAAGGGTTTTACTATTCACGTAATTTTTCTGCCAATCTTTTTTTAGGCTGACACGCTGTCGCTCTCGTAACGCATCAAATAATGTGCCTTGTGCGAGTCATCTAGCCAACATAACGAGGTTTTATCGGAAATCGAAAATATTAAATAATTAAATACGTGAATTGGGCATCTTAATAAAGCACCGACTGTAGTTTTTTCACGAAGCTTCATTATTTTAAAGCCTGACCAGGACAATGAAAACCTACATCGCGGGCGTTTATTTTTATTGCAGCAACACTACGAAAAGCTGGGATGTGATTGGCTTAATTTGTTAACGATTACACACCTTGGGAATAAGATGCTCCCCTGCAAGGCTGTCTCTATGTACTTGTGTGCTTTTGACTTTTTAAATAAATATTTAACATAGATTTAAGCTTACAACGTAAAATATATATTTCTTACAAAAGAACATCTTTTTGCTAAAAGATGGCCCCGTGCGAGTTTCTTACACCGGTTCTTTTCGTCGGGTTAGGGTTGAACCGGTGGTAGCTTTTTCTGTTGATTTTCCGAAAAAACCTCGTTAAGTTTAGTTTTAGTTTTGGAAATAAAAATTATTTCATTTCATTTCATAATCTCGATGATATAAAATTAATGTAATTTCAATTTAATTTCGTGAAATTTCCGCAATACCGCGAGATTTTCTATATTCCTAGTCAGGCTTATAATATGATTTTATGTTTTGCTTATACATATCTTTTCTCGCTTATTCACTGATAGCTATGGGACCAAGACATGACGCCACTCAAGAAGGAACTGTGCGGGACCAGTAACCGAATGTCGAGGATCGACCAGCTATCTATGGTAATGCATCATAATAAATTTACCCTGTAATACCGCGTCCTCATATAAAGCCGGCGTGAAAAACGCTTGCGTTGGACCCATTCTGGGATCTAAACAGTGAACAAGCACGAGGGTGTGCCCGTTTTTCGTGTGAGATGTCTTGTACCGTTTTACTTTCTTCTCGGTCTTATAGCCTTTAACATTGGAATATAACCTATTATAACTTATTCGACAAGACGTGAATATTGTAATTAACATTACAAAAGTTTGTCGAATGAAATAAATAACCAAATAGATACAAATATGAAATAATACGCCAATAGGACTAAACCTAGACACCCTAATTTTATTATATACTCACTCAGTATGCTTTTTCTGTTGCATTTACTTTATGTTGCTTTGATCGTTAGATTTGCATGATTTAAATGTTCTGTTGTATTTTCCATGTTATTTTTTGTAAAATATAGCCTGCAACGGCTAAAATCACTGTTGTAGTTTTGTTTGGTGGAGTAATAATAACAGATGGAAGTAAAGACCTAGCCTAACTAGGCATACTCTACTTTTAATCCCAGTCAGTAAAATTACATTTTTATGCACTCCACCTTGCTTGTCAGTTAGTAGAGACAATAATTTTTGGCTGTCATTTTGCTGAGACTGAGATAAAAATTCGAATAAAAATATATTATCACATCTAAACAATAATTCAATGGAAATATGATGTAAAGGCGATAAAGGCGAGTGGGTTCAACGCGCGCGCCAAACTACGCGTTGCGCTGGTGGCGGTACGTGCGGCCGTGCGCCTGAGCCATCTACCCAGCGCCGCGCGTCGCGCGCTACCTCGCGTCGTCGTGGCCAGGGATCCGTACAACGTGCGCGTGCTTAGGAAGGTACGTGTAGTAGTAGATTTATGTATATCACTATGTGAAACATATTTTAAGGATATTTTTGACTTGTCTCCCATTGGCGTTAGCTCGTCGACACAACTCGCACTTGACAAAAACTACTCGCAACAATAGGCGCTCCAGGCTCTGCGCGCTGATTGGTCGGCCACTGATTTGTTCATTAAATGCGTTGGCGCTAGATACGCATGAGAGAGTTGTCTCGAGGCTCGACATACGTTGGGTCTACAGATAATTGTGCTAAGGTGATTAAATGTCGATAGTTTTTTTGGAGACAGACAAAAAAAACACCCAAAATTATGTTATTGTCATTACGACGATAAATAAATTTGGGTTAGCTTCATCCTATCTTTGACGGTTAAGCCATCTTAATTAAATAATACCTACGTATTTGTGTGTTCAGGTGATAGACGGGTGCGCGTTCCGCGTGTACGGGCACTGGGTGAAGAAGGACGAGGGGCAGAACCGCGCCGCGCTATTTGAGAACACGCCCAAGACCGAGCTCAAGACCCTCTACGTCAGCAACCTGAGCCGATAGCGCACTGTAACGTCACCACACACATACATATTTCTCTTTTACACAAGATGTAAGTTATTGATTGTGATTTGTGGTCTATTGAAAAGGTGAAACTAAAAAGATCTAGGTAAAAATTGCCATTAAGATTTTTGGTTGAGAAGGTTCAGTGCGGTGCACAGCGCTTGTGCATCGGAACTCTTACAATGAAACGTGTATCTTTTTGTGTAAATAATGAAGTTCCATTTTTAATAGCTGGCTCAAAATCACCAAGGTGCAGAATTGGCTTTGCTAGCAAATTAAAGTCATAAATATTGACTTTAATATGAAAAGAAAATGAATAAAATACTACAACTAACCTGTTTTGTGTGTACATTTAACAATACAATTGATTAAATAAGTAAATTTTTAAATTAAACCAATATACATGCAGAGAAAGTCAGGTCGGGAACGCGTCCTAATGTAGGATCTGCAACAACAAGTCAAAATATTAATAGGAAATCTAAGTTATATTTAATACCTGTCATTACTTAATTTACCGTACTTTTAAATACTATCTTGTTTTAAAAATGATACAAAATATTATTTATTTTTAATTATAAAAATGAAAAAATACTTTGTCCCATAACAAACAATTCAATTCAGTGAACGTCTCGATAATAAAAATAATAACAAATAAGTGAACGCAGCCATTTGGTGTCAAAAGTCAGTAGAAGAAGAACACAATAACAAAGCCAGCTGTCAGTGTATTTATCGTCAAATAAATTAAATTTAGTTTTGTACCTTTCAATTCCTTATTCGTAGAGCGTACATCAATAGTCTGTCAGTTCGTGAACGTGTTTATTACAATTAATTCGAAATAACGAACTAATCTAAAATATTTTACTATTGACAAAGTCAGGTTACATTTAAGATGACCGCTGTTTATTGAAAGTGCGCGTTTATTTGAAATAGTCATTTCGGGAAAGTTCTCGGAATGATAATTACTGTTTCCAAGGACGATTCACTTACAATTTTTAATAATTTATTAAATAAATTCGTTGCTTTTTAATAACAGCTTTTGGAGACTCGTGACAAAGAAGAAAAATCAAAAATTAACTAAAAGAAGCTTAAAGAGGAACTAATACTTTTGAAGCTACTACGGCGTGCCAAAAGGAAGGATAATGATTTTGGCAGTCTATGTATGTATGTTTGTTTCACCGTAGCGCCTTAATTACAGATCCGATTTTAACGAATGGAGTGTCAATAGATTTGTAATAATGGCTAAGGGAACATAGGCTATACAATTTACTGCCTTTGGCTATAAATGAAAAGAAGAATAGAACAATAGAAGTTATGCATATGTTATGCACGACATTAGCAACTTCTCTAATTTTTGACGTATTTTGCTTGTAGAAGATATTGTATGCATTGTTTTTATTATTGTTTATTTAATATAGATACATAATAAACCCATATAATCAAATAATGCTTAGTTTATGTACTTTGTTTTTGTGTAATTTATGAAACTTAGAAAAACTTTCCCGAATTTATGGTTTTCTGTAAGATATTCACTGAAAAGCAATATTACAAAAAAATAATAGAATTCTGTGCCCTGCTCTGTCAATATTTAGTAAAATACAAATTATCGATCGTGAGCCAGCTACCTTCAAAATGCAGCGCCGCGTCGCGTATCGTTTCGTGACGGTGTGAAATGGCTCTAGGTTTTTCTATAATTATTGAAAATTAAATTATTCTATGGCTTTTGCATGTCAACAGACAATGCGGATAGTAAAAGTATTTAATTTACGAAGTTAACGGTTGTGCTTAAAACATTTACATTTTAAGGTTTAGTATGTAAATAAAAAATATTTATTTTAAATAATGCGAAGTATTAGAATAACCTTATTTTGTCGGGGAACTTACTTATTAAATAGTATAAATGTATTTTGTTACAGAGGAAGAGGACTGCATGTTTCACAGAAGATGGTAGCGTCGTACGACGACAGAAGATTAGATATATTTTAGATAAATTCATATAAAGATATGTATCACAAAGTAAACGTATAAAGAAGCCAAAAGATAATATAAGTATTAGATCATTATAAAATACTAGCTTTTGCCCGCGGTTCCGCCCGCGTAAATACAGTATCAACGGGAATATTGTACTTTTTTGGAGTGAAAAGTAGCCTATGTGTTAATCCAGAGCTTAAACTACTACCATACCAAATTACATAAAAATCCAATCAGTAGTTTTTGTGTTAAAGAGTAACAAACATCCATCCATTCATCCATACTCACAAACTTTCACATTTATAATAATATAAGTGGGATAAATTAAATAAAAAATCTTATCTATGTATCTATACTTAACTATATCTATACTATTACGATAAGAGGAAAGATTTGTTTGTTTGCATTGAATAGGCTTCGAAGCTACTTAACCGATTTTGATGAAATTTGGCACATATATAGAGTAGACCACGGGAAAGGACATAGGCTACTTTTTATTGCTGTAAAATATACGGTTTCCGCGGGATTTCTAATGCGGGCACAAACGGGCAACATCTAGTTTTAAATATCTCTTGCTTACTTTGACGATATCTTTACTGTGCAATAGTTAGACGGCTATAACAGCTGTACTTGGGCGTATAGAACTACCGAGTGTAGATAGAAACGTGCACATTTGACCAAATAAGGATTACTTAAGGTATCCTCAAAATATGTTTTCAAATATTTTATACCTACCAGCTGTTTTTTACACTTATACATCTGTAGCCCAAATATTGCCTTCGTCACAATCTCAAAGCTTGCTATGTCGGGGCTCTGTAAAAATTTTCATTTTGGCAAAACTTTGTATTTTTTACGGTCATTAGACTGTACAATATGTTAGTTATAAAATAAACATGATCAACTCATCATGTTTATTTATAAGCGGTTTGCTTTTGTTTTACCTATTCGTGGATCGATGATATGATTAGTCTTCCTTGTCCTAGGTTGTGTTACTACTAATTTTACTAGTAGTGCGGTGTTTATGATAACCATTCACCATTTGTAGTTGGTAGGTTACCTGATTGTTATTATTTTATTTATGTCACGACTTGTTGTTTGTCTCTTCGTACTTCAATTTCACATTTTTTATGTTTTTTCTACATAAATTTTTTTTTTTTTTTTTAATTGTTGTTTTAGATTTTATTTTTAACTTTAACAACAGCTATATCTGCAAATAAAATATGACGCCCAGAGATATAAGTTACAAAGCCCGAAATATGAAAAAAAAATCTATCAACCGATACATTGGGCATTATTAAAAGAATGTATAATCGACAAAAATATTTAAACTTTGTTTTGAGTTTTGTAACAAAGATTTACTGTACCTATTGTGATGCACCCCGTGTACCCCGTATACAATATGTGCCTTGGTTTTGATATTATAGAGGGTACATTAGGGCCCTACTTACTTTAAGTTCGGACAACGCATTGGACTTCGTTCCAAACCGCGAAGGGATCTGTAGATATACAAAATAATAGGTATAATAGGTATACAACCGTACACGGTTTGGACTGCGGATCGAACTGTCGTCCTAATTACGACTAAAGATGCGTCCACGGTTTGTACTATCGGCATCTTACATAATTTGTGGGGGGCGGATAATACTAGAAAATGCGCTCGCATCGAAATGCCAGATCGGACTGGCAGCCCCGCGCATCTATACGTTTCGGTGCGCGGGTTGGAACGGCATGTGCTGTTGCCCGCGGTTCGAACTTTACTTGTGGCGGGCGCTATTATCATAAACCTCCAAAGAGTTCAATAAAATATGACACATTTTGTGTTAAAACATCGAGCCCAAAACACTGCCGGATACTATTTTATCCGTTTTACGCTTTTCGATGTAAAAATAAAAATTATTTAATTTAAAAGTGCCAAAATTACATACTTTTTAAATAAAAATCGGATACAATCATCAAAAAGGATTTTATCTGGTACAATTTGTTGTTGAAAAACCTTTATAAATAGTGGATTTGAGTGTGCATAAAGAAAGTAGTATATATCATATAGTCAAATTTAAAAAATGTCAAGAGTTGATTTCTTTATAAAAATATTATTTAAAACAGGAGGCTAATTATTATTATAATAATGTGATCTTGCTCTTCGAGTATCTTCTATAAAGTATCAAAGAAGTGTCAAAACATGATCAGTTTTCACTTGAAACTGTTGATAACACTAATGATTTTAAATTAAAAATCTGTATTGTTAGTGTTAGGATAAAATATTCTCGAGCAATAACTTTGTGATAGTATAAAAGACGGAAATTAACATAATATTGAAATGTAGATACGACGCATATTATTTTATCAGTTGGGGCAATATGGTATAAGGTTAAGTTGGCGAGTGTCATACAAAAAGTATGCATCTCTTGCCCCACTAACCTAAAAAATGTTTTAAGGGCCGATGGAAAGGTAAAAATTAATTTACTTGTGATACAAATATTGAAACCTACTCTCAGTGATATGTGAATATGAGACATTGTTGCATTTTTACGTTCATATACTTCAAGTTTAAATGGTATATTATTATATCGTAAATGGTATATTAGTATATTAAATATGTGTATAACATAATAAAAATCTTAAATATATGTATAGTATAAAAGTATTAAATATACTTCCCGTTTTCTGGTACCTGTAACATAAGTTCTTCGGATACTTAGCACGGGGCCAGATTGACGTGGTGTGAAGCGTCCATAAATATTATTATATTATTATTATTATCGTTGTGTAACTAATACTATGACACTTATAACTTCTAACTATTGATGTTGCTGTGAATATATACCTGCTATACCCGCCAGAGTAGTATTTGCAGTTAATCTCCTTTAACGGCGTTGAGAGTGAAATTTCAAGGTCGCGTCACGTCACGATTTTTTACTGTAGTAAAAGATACCGAAAAAACTTTGAGTAGAATCACAATGTATTATGTCTTAGATGGCAGTTAAAATTTGAGAAAACAGTTCATAAAAATATTGACACCCAAATGTTGTCTGGAGTATAAACTATTAGATAGGTAGGTACTTTCTACTGATGAAGATAGCAATAATTTTAAGGAACAATTTTTCAAACTTCAGATAAGTGTCAGATAGCAGCAGTTTTGTCACTTTTGTACTATATATGAAGCGACAGAGACATAACATGCAAAAAAGCTATGTGACACTTATTCGGAGGCAGAAAAATCGACCCTAAATTGAATTTACAAAAGAAATCTGATTTAATTTTCTATGTAGAATTTCACTTACCTACTGCATTCTTGAAATATGTCTACTGTCCATAGATTCTATTTTTAAATTGCCATCAAGGATAATTTTTTAATGAAAGAACAGAGATTTTCCTATTTTTAAAATGATATGTAAACATCTAAACACTAAATAGCATTATAGTGTTAAATGTAGAGCTTCGAGCAAAATACTAAAGTTAATAAAATATACTTACTCTGAAATATAAATAGTTTGATTTACAAATTACCTTTATGATTGTTTATCAGGACGTATTAATTATTGTTTAAATCATTAAGTTAATTATATTTATATAAGTATATATATAAAATCATAATGTAACCCCTGGCAGTCTCTACATATTTTTAAATATGACAATAATAATAATATTATCTTCAATGTAGACACAGAACATATTACAATGGTCAAATTATTCAATTATTAAGTTACAGTTTCATTTATTAGGTTTCATTAAATTTTATCATAATGACTGTTATTATGATAATATTCTTTCATTTTAGAATTCTGTCATTTTAGTAAAATCCACTTTTGTCTGTTTGCTTATGTGTTTAGTTTGTACCCTCAATTAGGTATAAAATTATTGCTAATAATCAGTTAGGTGTGTGTGTATGTGTGTGTACTAAAGGACACTGGACAAGGCTCATTTTGGGCCATTGAATAGTTTAAATTTCATCAGAATCTGTTGAAAGCATTATTTAGGCCTCAAATCGTTTCAAACAATACAATTTTATTAAAGAAACAAAAAATATTTTTAGAAGGGCTACAAGTTTATTAAAATCACATTTGGATGTCTCATAGCATTCGTCGTCGAACGTGGCCAGTGTGCTGAGTGCGAGTTTTTGTCACTACTCGCCGTGAAGAAGTTAACTACAATTTGTATGGCATCGAAACAGCGCCCCTAGTGGAAAACAATGATAACTAATTCGATGTCATACTAATTGTAGTTAATTTCTTCACGGCGAGTGTGACAAAAACTCGCACTCAGCACACAGTAGCCGAAGTGAAAGTCGAACAGATCGAGCGTCACGTGCTATAATATACACTTCGGCACTCGGATGTCGGCGACGGGCGAGCTGGCCGGCCGGCGCACATAAACAAACGCGGCGGGCGCGTCGCGTGGCGTGTGCAAGTCGATCGCTGCACCGGCTCCGACATCGATCGCGCACGCTCGTGGCACCGCACCGCGCGCGCCCATTGGCCGGGAGCGCCTGCCACGTGATGCGCGCGGCGCGCCGTTATTGGTCGCGGCGGGGCGGCCACGTGAGCCGGCAGCCGCGGCGCGCGTGGCCAGTCGCGGCGTGATAGCGGGCGCGCTGGTACCGCGCGCGGCTGTGCCGTGCTCCCGACATGAGCCTCCTCGACCTGCTCGAGGCGGCCCGTTACATCGAGCTGCAGGAGAGGCGCCAGGCGGGTAAGTCGCGCGCCGCGAACCCTTCCTTCTTGAAGCCCCCGCAGGCTCGCGGCTCTTGACCTTGAGCGCCACGCAGCCGCGGTCCGCCCCGCCCCACGTAAACAAAGAAATTCCGAAAATCGCCGACCACTCGCTCCTCTTTACGACTAATTTTACATGAAAACCGGCTTTTTATTATGTCAAAAGTATTAAATCCATAAGAAAACTGTGTCTGATTCGTATACTTTATTTTTCGCTAGAACGGCCCTGTGTACTGCTCTCGTAATCTATTGTGAAGGGAAAACACTCGTGCGCGCACGCGAATTTGAACCGTACGAACGCAGTGATTAAATGAAGCTACGCTCGGTGCACTAGGAACGCTCTTAGAGTTCCAATACGAAATACATTACAATATTTAGCACATCACTCGAATGTTATCAATGAGTAATAGGTAGCGGTAGGTAGTACGTAGTTAATACACGAAACATGTTGGAACTTACATTAAAATAAATACGGCGGCGTCGCGTACGCAGCGAATAGCGTTTTAATACAACTTTTCAATACACTCGGCCATACATACCCTGCGGAATACTTGTGCTTCTCTTTTTTATCCGTAGAGGAGGTCACATCGGCATCGGCTGCATTCGACGTTACGGTCAGCTGATCGGTTCATGTTTGCAAGGGAGAGCGTGTGTGAGACGGCGATAGGCGCGATGCGGGCGGCGCGGCTATGTGCACACGCATTCAATGATGGCGTGAATTTATGACACGCTTGTCGCTACTTGCTAACGACTACCAGTCACTAACACTGTATATTAACTATAAACTCTAAACTAGGTACGGTACTTAACTAAAAACTAGGTACGGCGGTCATATGACAAGTTAAAGCAGTGATTTCCCTCCATAAGGAAATGTAAATGTACAATGTTAAAAATTATGTAGCTGATTTTCCTGATTAGGCTATAGCATAACAGCCTTTAAATACCTACTTATAACTAGCACAAAACACATTACACAAGTACTTACAGTACATGCCGAGCTGTGGCGTGTGGGCTTGTGTTGGCTGAAACAGGTTTGATGCGCCCATTACCCTTGAACAGCTGATGAGTGTAAGAAATTTTGAGTCCTGTAGCAAAATAAAATGCATGCAATACACTTCCAAAATAATCTAAATCAAGAATAAGAAAAAAATACTTAGAAATTAAGAACACACAGTAGGTACCTTAAGCACACACATGATAAATTAGGAAGGCAGTACCTACTCCATACATACTAACATAATATTCTACACACACTTTATAAGCAGTGGCCAGTGAGCACATTCGGCTAATAAATAAAGACTCAAAACTATTACACTTCTTTTTAAGATCTCAAAACTATCTATACTTTAGAGGAATCTCTATCAATACCTCCATCCGTCTCTTGTTATCTCAATTTATTTTGTGAATCATCGTAATCTCCACTCAAATCTACACTCTTGGTACTTTTATGACTATTATATTAATATAAATATGTTAATATGCAATTCTTATTAATTATTCCTTAATAAAAGCATAATTGTAGGTGAAGTGCCAAATGATTTTTTACAATTAGTATTATAGTTCCATACCTACTAGGTACATAATTTATTATTATTATTGAAAAGATTGAGAATGTGGTACAAATAGTTTGCATAAATGCGGTTTATACTTTATTATGCCTACATCGACAAAAAAGAGTCGGCCATAGGTTTTTTTTTTAATTCAGTTCAAAATCGTCAACTCGGTGATAACAGATAATATATTACTTTGCCTATCGGAAAAATGCAGTAGAATCTACAACCAAAGGATAAGTGCTAAACACAATAATACAAATTATTATCATAGCAAGGCAAGCATAGTATTGTAAGTACTTGGTAGGTACCTTGGTGCCCTACACTTTACTTTTACGAATAACACAGCTTCAATGAACATAAACATTTAACTAATTTCATAAATGCACACACATATTATAATTTTAATTTAAAAATAATTACAGTATCAGTATAACCACGACGTGAATTGCTTACGGGAATCGTCGTTTTTCACACATCGACTGTCATTTCTATAGAAAAACCACGACGATTACCGAGAACTAGTTACCTATTAGCAAATTGACTTTCCTATGCACTTTTTGCACCCACACCACACTAGGGTTTTCTAAGCAGAAAAAATATTTCAGATCAATATCTTAATTACTCATATTGACCAATGTTCCTAGGTATGAGCTACGAATAGCTTGCTATTATAATAAGAGTCTAATAGCAATAGTACGAAATCAATATCTATCTATCAATCCTCCTAATATTCTAAATGTGAAACTTTGTGAGGATGGATGGATGGATAGATGGGTGGATGGATGAATGTTTGTTACTCTTTCACGCAAAAACTACTGTACCGATTTCGATGAAATTTGGTATGGTAGTAGTTTAAGCTCTGGATTAAAACATAGCATACTTTTTACCCCGAAAAAGTGTACTTTTTCGAAACACTGTAGTGTTCCCGTGGGAACAGAAGAGTGGGGATATTTACGGGAAGATATTTACGCGGGCGGAGCCGCCGGCAACAGCTAGTATTCAATATCAGTATTAGTTATTTGAAATTGATCAGGCTGACATTATGACGAATTTTTGACACGTACTTAATGTGACATCCGGATGTCAAATTCATCGAAATTGTATGAACGCTTACACACGTACCGATTTGGTTTAGAGCACACCATTATGACAGCACGACACTTGTGTGTTTGATTTTCAGCTCTATTGTAATAGCACAGAGTTCTTACAGTGCATTCCGATTTTTATGCAGTGTTCCAACTCTCAAGAATACTTCTTCCCAAACTTAAATAAACTGATAAACAAATAATAAAAAAGTAATGTTCTGTAATATTATTCTGTCCTTTAAACATTAAAATATACTTCAAAAGTATATTTTCTACAGGTTGGCTTTTCGAATCGCTTGTCGATGTCGTGTCGGTCAAAAGCTAAAAAAGTTTATTATGTATATATTAAAATAATTAAATTTAAATAAAAACAATAAAATACAAACCTTAAAAAATCCATAGTGGATTTTTTTCCCTTATTTTCCTCCGGACCAAATCCGTACGTGTGTAATGTAATGTAATGTAATGTAATACTTTATGAAAGCGATCAGATCAATCTGACATACCTATCACCTACCTGACAGACTTCAGCGATTCAGGACGTGTGTGACACATGCGTGTTTTGTGTAAACCGACCTGCGACCTGAATTTGACATCCTTATAGGATCCTTAAAAGATGTCAAATTAGGAACGTGTGTTCCTTGGTTTGGAAGAAGAATATGTAACATAAAAAGATCATTAAAATCGAAACAGAAAACAGTTTTATGTCTCACAAAACACCAAAGGTAAAAACCCATGAGAGAGAAATAGAAAGCAAATCCGTGCCTTTTCCCTTTTGTCACTAGGTTTTGAATTTTCGGTTGTTTTTTAATACAACGTAAAGGCGCGGTAGTGATTGCAGATGCAGAATACATGAGAAAACACAGGGGGTCTAAAAAGGCCCGTTAGGAGCATACTTACATCAGTTAGTCTATCACTTGCTTACTTACATTACTTCCTTAGTCAGGATTTCAAGTTCAGTGACATTTCACGAAATTGTATGAAATTGTCAGATCGATCTGACAAATTCAGCACGTGCGTGGGACATTGTTTTTTATGGAAACCTCCGACCTGAATTTGACATCCTTAACGGATGTGTGTTCCATTAAAACTCTGAGCCTGTCAGAGTTTTAATGGTTTCGTCACATTGTCACAGAGACCAGAGTACATGAAATAGTGACATTATGTCGGCGACGATGACGTTTGTATTTCTATTCTTCATTGAGGGTTTTTGATATTTTTTCTGCCGTTAGGGGGCAGACCCAACTCTCACAAAGCTTTATCTGGTGGCGTAAGTGGTATCAAAATCGGTCAATAAGAATTATCGATTCTTTTTCTGTCACCAGGCGGCGCTCGGTAGCCTGACGGTCCTTGTCGTGTCAAAAAGCTGTCAGATGTCACGAATTTAAAAACCCTCTATAAGTCTATAAAGATAAAATATAATAAAGAGTTGAAGTTGAGTTATTAGAGAAATGTTTACTTTATAATCGTTGACGCAATTATGGTTAATATATTGTCTCCATACTCAGTTATAATTATTTAGACAAGTAGTCCAACCATCCGTCTATCTGTCCGTCCATGCTAACTGCTATAATAATGGACAAAAAATTATGAAGTTTAGTGCACTTGTAGATTGCGTATAGACTTTATTTTTGACAGCATACAAAAATAATTATTAGGGTTAAGCCACCCCTTATATTATTTTTACATACATATATGTGAAGTGGGGATGAATTTTTTTTCTCATTCTACCATCGTTTGGAGTATTTTTTTCAAACTTCAATAGCACTAAGTAAGTAGGTAAAATATCAAAAGCATTGACATGACAAACTTAGTAGCCTTGTTCAGGCGCTTGCTAAAAATTAAATAATTAGGTACAATTTATATTCTTAACATAATATATAACATAAATAATGTACACATTAATTATTATCTTAATCATGATATATTTTATAAACTTTTATTTTAAATATTATTTAATTTTCCATCATCCTTTGAAAAATATTCTTCTAAGGAGTAAAAGCATTTTTTTAATAAGTATATTTTCAATTTTCTACTAGTTAAATGTTAATAATTTAGTTTATTTTTTTATATTAGTCTTTTATATATCTTACTTATTATATACCTTGTATCTACCAATAGGTCTTTTTAAATAAAGCCGAGGTTTTATAAACGCCTTTCTTACATAGTGAACCATTTTCGTGTAATCGGCCTATAAGTTATTTAAAAGTTGGTTGGTCGCCCTGGCCTTTCCAACCTATAAAAGATAGTAAAAATAGTATAGATAAAATATATTTTTTAAAATTTAGTATAATAAAAATCATATCGAAGATTTTTATTATACTATACATATAAAGTGTATAGTATAAAACAAAGATTTCAAAACTTTAGTTTGAAATATTTGTTTTATAGGCTAGGACGTACATTTGACAGAACAAATCTTCATACAAGAAAACGCCATCTTGGTTTTCACCATACCTCAATGTCAGCCATCTTGATTTCATCATACTTCAAATGTCAAAATGGCCTCAAAATCTCCAATAGTTTTTAGTTTAACATTTAAGTGGAGACAGTTTTTGCCTCAACATGCCTCGTCTAGAATATATACGTTTATGTATATATTCTAGACGAGAATAAAAGTATTAAAATATTTCCGCTGTCTGGTACCGGTGATGTGATACAAGTTCTTCGTATAGAGGACCATATTGATGTGGCGTGGAAATCTATAGATATTATTATTATTTTTATTATTGTTACGTTACCCTCCTTTGACATGTATATCCCCGAGAAAAAAGTAAAAAGGATGTCAAGATAACATTATTGTTGTTAGGTAATAGATGTATTATATTGTTAGGTAATATAATTTTTTCCTATCATGTATTCCATATCAGGAAAAAAGAAAAACTTAAACACGCTATGTTTGGACGCTATGACTACTTACGTTTGAATGTGTAGCAAAATAATATCCTCACTACATAATGACTCTACATTAATACATTCTAAGCTTTATATTTTCAAATTTATATTAAATAATGTTTCCTGTATGTGTTTTAGATTAATGCATGATTTTCTTAAATGATTGTATTTCTAACATCAATTCATTACATAATGATTTTGCTGAGCTCGTCACACGTGTTTTTACTTTTTAACCTGAGTCAGGTAGAAATAACACGTTTTTCAATTTGTTGATAAATTGTTCTATGTTTGATAATGCTGGTGTCGAATTACTTGTAAACTACGACGTAATGTAACACCATTATGCAGTGGGTCATTTCTGAAGCCTGAAAGTCTGATATAAACGTCCACGTCACTACCTACTACATTCTAGGAATACATGCAATATGCATTTTATAAATTAAGCACCTAAGTTAAACAATGAAAATGCTTTTGAAGAAACATGGTGCATGATTCAACAATGAAGCAGCATAATTTAACAGTTTTTTTAAACGTCCAACATACAATTTCATTGAAAGAGTTTTAGAAGAGAACTAAAAGGCTTAAAGTTGGTAACGTTAAATCTAAATAACACGAGAAAAATAACCGAATGATGAACAAATGTACAAGGCTGGTGTGGTGCGCGGTGAAAGGGATTGCGTGACCTCTACAGCAATCAGAGGACATGAACGCTCAGCAGATAGCTAAGTGACACTAAGGCCGGCCATACTGGTACATCAAACAATTATTTGTGCTCTAAAATGGCGGAATACAGTACAGAAAAATGTATAGGTACAACTATATAACTAAATAAGGTGATAAAAACTAGATAAGGTGTTTGAACCTTATCCTAACACACCATTAACATTGAAATTATCTGCCATCCTTCTGTGCCTTATGCCTATTGCATATGCTAGTTGGATATAAAAGAATATCTCGTGCGTAGCCTGGCTAGTTTAACCATTGATTAGATTAGTTTAACCATTGATTAGTTTTGCCGTGGGAGAGCCATGCTTCGGCACGAATGGGCCGGCTCGACCGGAGAAATACCACGGGCTCACAGAAAACCGGCGTGAAACAGTGCTTGCGCTGTGTTTCGCCGAGTCAGTGAGTTTACCGGAGGCCCAATCCCCTACCCCCCTAGAAATGCCGCAGTTGAAAAGAAATTTGTTACCCCAGGAGGGTACCAACTGCGTTGGAGAATCCCTCTCTGGACGTCCATGCTCAGGAACCCCTGGAACTGAACGTGGACGTCCAGGCTGCCCCTCGTATTCTGGGGAGGGCAAAACTGCGCTCCAATCTGCTCGGGGCAAGAGCAAACGCACAAAGGCGGGGTGCCTCGATATTAAACATGGACTTTTGTAATATCAGGGGATTACACTCCAACCTTAATGCCGTCCATTACCACCGTGAGACGGCAAAGCCGGCTTTGCTCTTTTTAACCGAGACGCAGATATCATCTCCGAGTGACACATCATACCTTTCCCACCCAGGGTATTCTCTCGAGCACTCCTTTCTGCCCAAAGCTGGAGTGTGTGTGTATATCAGAGATGATATCAGCTCTCGCCGCCTCAGCAATCTTGAGGACAGGGACCTGTCAACGTTATGGCTCCGCATAGATTGCGACGACCACCCTCGCGTCTATGCGTGCCTATATAGGTCCCATAGTGGTGACCCCGAGACGGACCGACTCTTGGAACACCTGCAAGCTGCTTCAGATTTTGTGCAGCGGCAAATCCCATCCGCAGAGATCATAATACTTGGCGAGTTTAATGTCCGCCACGCCGACTGGCTCAATTCCAGTAAAACTGATCATGCGGGGAGATCTGTCTGCAACTTTGCCCTTGCGAACGACTTGACACAACTGGTTACTACGCCTACGCGTTTCCCAGATGTGGATGGTCAGAATCCTTCCTTGTTGGACCTTCTGCTGACTTCAAATCCTGACGGCTACCAAATATCCGTAATCGCACCACTTGGTTCATCGGATCATTGCCTTGTTAGGAGTTCTGTGCCACTTACGACGGTGTCACGACAGCGTGCTGTTAAATACCGTCGTGTGTGGCATTACAAGTCAGCAGACTGGGATGGGATGCGGTCGTTTTTTGCATCCTATCCTTGGGGGAACGTGTGCTTCTCGCCGGATGATCCCGACAACACTGCCAACTCTGTTGCCGATGTGGTGATGCAAGGGATGGAACTTTTCATTCCGTCCTCTGTAGTGCCAACTGGCGGCAGATTTCGTCCCTGGTTTGGTTCATCCCCCAAAAAAGCTTCTCGCCGGAAGCAGGAGGCTTACCAATCCTGGGCCAATGCAGTGTCTTCTCGGGATTTAAATACCAGCACATATAAAAAGGAGTACAACCTTGCCTCTAGGTCCCTCAAGAAAGAGATAACTCGGGCAAAGAAACAGCACGTCAATAGAATTGGTAAGAGACTTGATCGCCTCCCCTCGGGAACCCGTGCATTCTGGTCTCTGGCCAAAGCTATTGATGGAAATTTCTGCAAGCCAACCCTACCATCCCTACGCGTAGGAAATGGATCGTTGGCCCAGGATGCAAAGGACAAAGCCGATCTTCTGGGCAAGCTCTTTGCGTCAAACTCGACCCTGGATGACGGGGGGCAGAAACCGCCGACCATACCGCGATGCACGAGCATCATGTCGGATATTCGGTTTCATCAGCGCTCAGTGCGAAAAGCCCTCCGTTCCCTTGATATCCAAAAGTCGAGTGGGCCTGACGGAATCCCTCCTATTGTGTTGAAAAAGTGTGCTCCAAAGTTGGCTCCGGTCTTGACGCGTCTTTTTCGGTTCTCCTACTCTTCTGGCATCGTCCCGGCTTCTTGGAAGACAGCCTTGGTGCACCCGATCCCCAAAAAAGGTGATCGCTCAAATCCTTCCAACTACAGACCAATCGCTATAACCTCTCTCTTCTCGAAGATAATGGAATCCATTATCAATAGCCAGCTTCTTCGATACTTGGACGGCCAGGGATTACTAAGCGACAAACAATACGGGTTCCGTAAGGGTCGCTCGGCTGGTGATCTCTTGGCATACCTAACTCATCGTTGGGCTCAGGCAATTGAGTCGAAGGGAGAGGCATTGGCTGTTAGTTTGGATATTGCGAAGGCCTTTGATCGGGTTTGGCATAAAGCGCTGCTATCAAAGCTTCCATCATACGGGCTGCCCGAGAAATTATGTAAGTGGGTCACTAGTTTCTTAGCAGATAGAAGCATAAAGGTCGTAGTTGACGGCGAATGCTCGGAAACTCAGTCTGTTGATGCTGGTGTCCCTCAGGGCTGTGTGCTATCGCCTACCCTATTCATACTGCATATCAATGACATGTTACAGACCAACGGCATTCATTGCTATGCGGATGATAGTACAGGTGATGCTGTATATACCGGCTCCCCCAATATTTCTCGGCTAAATGTCATTGAGAGTCGAAACGAACTTGTGTCTAAAATAGATAATTCATTGGATAAAGTCTCTGAATGGGGTAGACGTAACTTAGTCCAATTCAACCCCGCCAAGACACAAGTCTGCGCGTTCACCACTAAAAAGTCACCAATGGTCGTATATCCTCGTTTCGAGGGCACATCTTTAACCATCTCCCCTAGCATTGAGATACTTGGCGTCAGCATATCGAGTGAAGTCCAGTTCCGATATCATCTAGAGGGTAAAGCCAAGTTAGCCTCGAAGAAGCTTGGTGTTCTTAACAGAGCGAGACAGTACTTCAGTCCGGACCAACGCCTACAACTCTACAAGGCGCAGGTTCGGCCTCATATGGAATATTGTTCTCATCTCTGGGCAGGGGCGCCAAAATACCAACTGCTCCCTCTGGATCGTATCCAACGAAGGGCCGCTCGAATTGTTGACTGCCATAGTGTTTCAAACAGCTTGGACCCCTTGGAATTACGCCGAGATGTAGCTTCACTCTGCATCCTCTATCGGTTGTATCACGGGGAGTGCTCTGAGGAATTGTTCGGAATCATACCACCTGCAACTTTTCGCCATCGTCCCACGCGAAAAACATACCATCCTCATCACCTTGATGAGTGGCAGTCTTCCACCGTGCGCTTTTCGCGTAACTTTCTGCCGCACACTGTAAAACTCTGGAACGAACTGTCACCAGCAGTATTTCCGGACCTATACGACCTGCAAACCATCAAGAAGAGAGCGTATTCCCTCTTAAAAGGCCGGCAACGCACCTGCAGCTCTTCTGATGTTGCGAGTGTCCATGGGCGACGGTAGTTGCTTACCATCAGGTAACCCGTTTGCTCGCTTGCCCCCTTATTTAATAAAAAAAAAAAAGTTAGGCTAGCATAAATTAAAATACCTAATAATTGCCTACCCGACATTTTTTGTATTACAGTAGACTCTACAGGAAAATTTGTGTAGAACTAAATATATGTTTTCTATGAGCCGCTTTTTAGAGTTCCGTAGTACTACAAGGAACCCTTATAGTTTTTGTCTATCTGTCTATCTGTCCGCCCTTATAACTTTTGCAATTATGAATATAAATGGATGAAATTTTGTACTGGTAAAAATTGTGTACATATATTTCTTTTGGCATCATAAAGAAATAATAATAATAATACCTACTTTTTTTGGGGTGGCTCGGGGGTACATGTGAAGTGGGGATGAATTTTTTTTCATTTTAGCCCATCGCGTATCTATATAGGCATAAATATATATTACTTTTTTTGCTAAGGAAACATTTTTGAGTAATCATCCAAAGTGGTTTACAAGTAGGTCCACCATGGCATTTCCAATATCTATAAGAGTTAGAAACTTGTAATTTTCTATCCTAATAGATCATGTTAAGAACTATTAAAGAAAATTATTTTCAGCGAAATTGGAGCTTTTGAAAAATAGCTTTTGGAGCAACACGAAAAACCGTACGGAACCATTCTCCTATAACCCGTGTCTTAGCAGTCTTAGTTTTTCTCTTGGTTAGATTTTTGTGTTTATATACTTAATATGGAATAAAACATTGGGCACCAGATTCACGATTGCATAGTACGTCGACTCTACGTCATATTAAGAACAATTTCTACTTAATTTATTATAATTGCAACAGCAATTTGCGAGGAAAATATTTTTAACTATAATTAAATTGTGAATAAATTTTATCGTTTATTAAAACTATTAATAAAAATATTTCATGGCATCACCGTTCATTTAGAAAAAGCAAATCTGTAGATGTCAGAAATATTCACAATCCAAAAAAATATATAAATATAGTTACTATTTACTAAAATATAAAAATTGCTGATGATGATCTATTTTTCAATAGAAGTGATTTCTATGCGAAATATAAATTCTGCTTTTACCACCGAGATTAGCCATCTCCAAAGAATATTTTTCATCCGATTATCATAATCTATGCCATTTGGTTTGGTATTTGATTTACAAATTACTGTCACATTTTAAAGTAGCAAATATATGTATATAAAAACAACCCAGTTGGTCCGTTAGCTTTTTAAATTTATAAGTAGTTTGAATTCAGATTTACCGGGTAATAAAACAATCACAATTTTTCCTTCTATCACTTCTTACAATATTATGCAATTGTCGCACTACGGCTCTTGTCGTCTACTTTGCTCTCTACGTAAAGCCTTTGGCGAAGTGGGTATCTGTGGGGTTAGCAAGAACTAATGACAAATGCGTATTCGTAAAAGTTATCGAAATTCTTTGTAAATTATGACAGCGTCGTCCAGCAACGGCAGCGTCCATAGGGTTGAAATTCGACAACGCAACGAATACGTAGTTGTCAACTGTTCCTGTTTGGGCAGTAGCCTATCTTTTCATCATAATAGATATAATTTATCAAAGTTAAATCATATTTCTCAATGAAATGAATCTACGGAATTCGAAAAAATATTGTCGCAAGAAGGTTAGGCTTCAGGGCAAACCCTTAACCCGATCGTCTTTGTTTTAGACTCTAATTGTAGCTGACTAAATTGTCTAAAGGACTTTTTTTCCACATTTTTGATATCATTATTCTTTTCCAAAATATCGAGCGCCAAAATAAAAAAAACTTTTTTTTTCACTATTTCAGCCATAACTTTTTTCGTTTTTGACTTTCTCGAATAATTCTTTTTGCATCTTACAGCTCTCGTGAATACGCGTTTTTTTTAATATCTACCTTCAGAACTCTCCGATATATAAGGGGATCGCACTTTTTCGTAAAATCGGATCCTACACTGGAGCGAACGAAAAGACATTTCCAATGTCAAAACTATCTAGTAAGAAAGAAGAGAAAGAGTCCTTTCTTTCAATGTTCGGTGGATCACTGTATGAACTTTTGATGAATGAAATTAATTGATCAACTGGTAGAGCCATTGAATACCTACCGTTATTAGACTACGTCATTTTGTAAAATAACTAACCGGATATATTAAAGTCATTTGTCGAAATCGTTGCTCTTTTATGCCACATCTAAGAAAAAAAATCAATTATTAATCTTCTTAATTAAGTTGCCATGAAACAGATACATATATAAGCTCTATGTGAATTACAAAGCAAGATTTATGCGCCTTTCTTTTTTTTATTTTGAGGAAAAGAACCAGGAAATGAGCAGACAGATCATCTGATGGTAATCGATTACCACCGCCCATGGACACTCGCAACACCAGAGGTGTTTTACTTGTAACTCCGCTGGTGTTGCGACTTGCGTTCCTGGTCCTTAAAATCACCAATAAGGATATATATCCTTGGGTCTCCGGTAACCTCACTCACTCGGCGAAACACAACGCAAGCGTTATTTCACGCCGGTTTTTTGTGAGGTCGTGGTATTCATCCGGTTGAGCCGGCCCATTTGTGCCGAAGCGTAGCTCTTTCACAGTTTTACTTTACTTTGTGAAAAGTACCTATTATGTTCAAAATGGGTAAAACCGCGGGTAAAATGTTCTAAATTTAATCAGTAAAGAAACATAAAATAGATTGATGCCGTAAATCACAGAGCTTTGAATAGTTATATATATATTTTTTGGCCTTGGCGTAACGGCGGACACGTGTAGGCGCAACATTCGTTTAATGTAGAGGCGAGGGCTACAAACCAACTGAGACTGGCTTGCTAAATTTTTTTATAGCCATACAAAAAGAGATTAAACAAGAGAAATGCTAGCCGAGACACTTGGTTTAAATCTTACTAGTGGTACAAAGAGGAAGAAATCGAGAGAATTAGTAAACCGAGGCTCTGAAGTCAAAGAGGGAAGAAGAGAGATGTGCTAGGTTCGGTGTAACCTGTTAGAATTTCGATCGTATGATGTAGACCCGAAGGCTGAAAATTAACCGAAATATATGATTTGTTTTAAATCCTCACTGTCATGCAAAGAAGAAAGAACAAAAAGCAGACCGGATAATCATCGTACATCCTAAGTAGTGTAGGTACTTTTCGCGCAAAGAGGGAATAAGTGAGATGCAGCTAGGTCGGATGTAACCTGTTAGACGGGCGTTGGGCAGGTGGCGGGCTGCGGGGTGCTGCGGGGTGTTTGCGGCCCGGGCTGCACGCTGCACCGCCAAGGTCACTCCGCGCGCATGCGCCCCCCCGCCTAAGCCGCTCCTGCATCGCCCCAATGGACATTCATTTTTACCATTTCTTCCTCCGGTTATAAATGTACTTTCAAGTTCAAAAATATTATGCAAAATGCAAATATTATAATCTTCATCTCCGATGAAGATAGCTTTATGTGCCTAATAATTATACAAGACATGCTTTTATGTGTTTAGGATACGCGACACCGTCATATTCTCACGTATCCCAAGCTTAGGGACTCTTAAAAAGTAAATAGTAAATTAGTCGTAGTGGATGGTTAGCCTAGTCTCAGTAGAAAGTAACTGCTACGAGTACTACCTAGTTATTAAAGCAGTAGTAATAAGTTTCTGTCAATAATAAAAAGTGTGAAAAGCTTATCATTTTTTATTATGTTTAAACACTCACAGTCACAAAGCCAATAGGGAAAAATCAAAACCCGAAGGGCCGCCTCATGTGATGTACAAGAATATTTTGTACATCACATAATTATTTACTAGATGTCTAAGGCACATTAATTTGATGCCCAGTGCATTAAATTAATGCACCGCAAGGACATCTTATTGATTTCCCAGGGAAGTTAGGAATAAGACCAAAGGATCTTAAAGCCCTGGCTGATTTACAACCGTAGGTGATGGTAGAGCAAAACTTTGAGCTCTAGTTCTATTCAGTGATTGCATTGCACTTTGTATAAATATTGTTCTCTAAACTAATTTCATATAAATTTCCTTTAACTTTTAAAAGAGTTAAATTAATCTTAAAAATAACTATATTTCGTTTAAACCACAATTTCACTAGCGGGAAACGTCAAACCGTGTGATGCGTTACCTCCGACTTAATTCCAAGTATTGCAAATGACGTAAAAAATATGGTTTTACTGGAGGCCGAATAGCAGCAAATTAATTTGCTTTAGGGCATTTCAAATTAATTGCAAGTATTACGACTCTACAACATACATTACAATAACACTGTTTTTGATACATTGATAATATGATAACAATTGCAATATTAAAATTTCAAATGTCACATTTTTTTATACTTAACATTGTTATCCTAAGCAAAAATGTGATTTTTTAGTAACACGCATATGTATGTAAATTGTAGTAGGTATATTATTAAAGCCTCAGTTTAAAGGCCTATGAAACATCACATTCTACTGATAAGTGTCAGAATAGCTTATTTGCATGTTTTGTCTTTGTCGCTCGATAGTTTAGTAAATAGCGACAAAACTTCCGAATAAGCTATACAACACTTATCAGTAGAGTGTGAAACAGGCCTTTAAACTGAGGCTTTGATAAAAATAATATACCTACTACAATCTACATACATATGCGTGTTACACAAACTTATTTTTTTGCTTAGGATAACAATTTTAAGTAAAAAAAAATAATATGACATTTGAAATTTTAATTTTTCGATTGTTATCATAATATTAATGTATCAAAAACAGTGTTATTGTATTGTATGTTGTAGAGTCGTAATACTTGCAATTAATTTGAAATAATAAAATTACAATTATGAGTAGATAATATTATGTTTGGTATTTTGTCTGATACAGTATACCCTAAGAGGCCACAAATAGGCTAAATATAGCCGCGAAGTTTAATCGAGTTTAAGTTAATAGTATGCAAATGTTATCGCCGTTAACATACATGAATTTTACTTGTTGCCCTATCGTGTAGAAGCCGAACCGTGTTGTTAGGTTGTAAACGGTCTTATGTAGTTAGCATTAGTATGATGCTTTTCGGTAGTTTCTAAATTAGAAAGCAAAACTACGCCAACAAATACCACGCCTACGTCAAGAGCGTCGCGCGTCGCTAGCGCCGCATGATTCGATTGCAATGTTTCATTCACCTTATTCGCCAGCGTCGAGGTTCACTGACTCGGCTGGCGACCGACCGAGAGCTCGGACACGTCATCGTGCAAATGCTGCCGTTTCAACATTTGAAACTACGCAGCTCTTTAAATTCTATAGGTGTTTAGCGGCTCGGCCGTCGCTGCGACCTCAATAGTATCGCGCGCGGCGCGGCCGTGCAGCGTTATCTAAAGCGCTGAGACGATGCAGCGGCGCGTGTTGCGCTCGACCGCGTGCGTCTCCTTCCCCCCTCGCCTTTCCGCGCGATTTCGTCAGGCGGCGGTTTCACCGGCGCGGGGGACGGGCGAGGGCCGCGGAGGTCGCGCGCCTCCCGCCTCCTCCCTCCGAGACGTGTCATACATTGGCACTCCGTCCTCGCCGATCGCTCAGTCGTAGCGTGGAGTGCCCCGTCGTCGGTCGATTTTCGCATTCCGCCGGAACGATCGTTCGATAGAGTGACGTGCGACGACTCCGACTCTCCCTCGGGTCGGCCTTCTAGGGGAGTTAGAAGCCAGCCGCGGGTGCGTTCGCGACGGTCACGATCGTAGAGTATCTGATAGCAGTCGAAAATAGCCTCCGTTATCATGACGACCTCGGCCGGCGAGACGAGATAATAGGAGGTCGGCAGCACCTGCGCGGCGCGGCCCACGTGCGCGCCCGCTGCAGCCGACAATTAGCGAGTGGCTCGCTCTGCCGCCGCCACCGCGCCGGGCCTTCTTCCCTCTCTTATCTCTAGACGGCCTCCCCTTCCTCGAGCTGCTCTAATGACTCGATAACTGGCTGAAGTCTAAACAAAAGACCCGACTATCAAATTTTGCACAACTATCAATTAGTTCGATGACAAAGGTAATAACAATATTTTTGTTCGAATTCTCTAGAAGTTATTTTAAAAAACTCTTCTTTCTGGCCGTTTTGGTTTTATATTTAGTTTTTTTTGCAACGTTTAACAATAATATTTAGCATATTAGAAGTCATGTGTTTACAATCAATACTTAGGTAGAGTATCTATAATACAGGATAAAATCAGACACCTTAGTAGGTTTTTATGTTAATTTTCCATAATTCTATATAAAATCCTTAATTCATCATACTATGAACGTGTTTTTTTCAACGTCTGAACGTGAACGTCTCATATTATTATTAGTAACGCAAATACCAACCATTCATTGGTATTTGCGTTACTAATAATAATATGAGACATCACATTCTGAAAGTATTTTGTTGTTTTTACGCAACAGTGTTTGAAGGTTATTTAATTGATTTTGCAATTCACAACATTTGAGAAGCAATATTATAACCGGGTCTATGTGAACGCTATTGTTTATAATATAATATGGTACAAACTGCAAGTAGTTAAGTGTGCTTTACTCGGCAATTTAACAGTGTCAGGAATTTTAAATTTATTAATGCGTTACCAACTAGTCGTTTATCTTCTTGAGATTATAAAATATGGTAATTGTACGATATACGCTGTATTTATAGATTATGATTACTCGCCGTAGTAATTCCGTAGCAACAGAATAGTTTATGAAAATTACGCCGCGGATGAAATATATATGTGCTGAGTTGTACATACATTATTTTATGATTTTCTAAATTCATTGTGCTCTAAATTAAAGAGAAAATACAAAATATATTTCTTAAAAGTTTGCTTTTGTGGATGTTTTGACAGTTATATTTTTTGCATGAAAACCCCCTCAGAATTAAAAACCATAAGTAAGTAGTATCATAGCTGTTTTTAAAAACGCCGCAAACAAATAAAGGGGTTTCATCCATTACATATCCATCTAAAGATTTTACTTTCATAATAAATACAACAATTAACTGTTTTCTTGTAGGCTGAAAAAGGTTCAATGGTGTTAACACGGTCAAAGGTAGGTTTTTCACTAGTGCAGAAATATTAAAAATTTCGCCTGAGAATAATTTGAATAAATTTCTTACAATGGTGAATTATAATAGTTGAAATGAATCTAAAAGAGTAGTGTCTGTATTTTTGAGTAAAATAAAGTATAAGAAATGTAGAAACCTAGCTATTATAACAGCAACACTGCAATGCAATACAAGATTTAAAAAAAAAAAGCTGTATTTGCAGCTTGAGAGAGAAAATAAGAAAGAAAATTATAAAATTTTGTAGCTTGTTATCATCCACCTTATAACAGAATATGATAGTACAAAAGTGGATCAAATTATTATATTTTAAATATAAATTATTTGCTTCGATTCATCAATACTCAAAAATTGAATTTCCAGCACACTGCTGGTTACAAAAGCAAAGGTTTTCAGGATGTTTATTTATTTTCCGTTTACCTATAGTTAATACTATTAGAATATCATACCCTTATGTCTAGGACTTTTGTCTAGGATAAAATTCATGTTCACTGTTGTAATTTGTAGATCCTTACATTAATATCGAAATTTAATATTAAACAAGTATTTTTTATGTAATAAACGTTTTCAGTACTAAATCGTTTATATTACGAGAACAACAACTTTAAGTGACGAGATTATAAAGTAGGTTTGAACGAATTGAATGCGTTAATAATATTGATAAGAAAGAGGTCAAATATGAAGTAAAAGCCTCCTACAACTTCAGGGGATATTGTAGATAATCTTATAGCCGTATTCTGTACTAATCTTAAGAAAACATTGCTGTTAATATATCAATTTCATAAACTGAGGTTACCCTATTACAAAGACTCCGTTGTCCGTCCGTGTCTGTCACCAGATCATGTATGTCACGAGCCGTGATAGCTAGACAGTTAAAATTTTTACAGACAATGTATTTATGATACCGCTAGAACAAGAACTCCCAAAAAAAGAACAATAAAAAATATTTTAAAAGGGGACTTCCATACGACAAAATTGTTATTTTCGCTGTTTTTTGCTCGATATTAATAACGGCAACAGCTAGACGCTTGAAGTATTCACAGAATAATATAATTTAGTCATATATTATTCACTTTAAAAATAAATAATTTAATAAAAATAAAATTATTTATCTATTTTTATCGACGTTTTTTTTTATATAAGTACTAGATAATATTTAGTTTACACATTATGATGTAACGGAACCCTACATAGCGAGTCCGACTCGCACCTGGCTGGATTTTTCATATTTTATTTGTTTAACATCTACAGAACTTTTATTTACATTTATTATGTATCACGAATAGTTGGGAATAAATTATGAGACGATACGTTTTATTACATTCTTGTTATTAATATTAGAATAGATTAATTATTATTATAACGCAATGTGTAAACGAATACTTATAAGAGGTAAAGAAGTGACAATAGGTAAAGATAGATTTGTAGACCGTAAAAATAAACTTCGAGATAAAAACTGTAGGTATTAATTTCAGATTATTAAAATTAGTTTAATCCTCTAAACAAAATGATATTCATCAAAACTTTAGAACCCTGGAAAATGTGCCTATTCAGTCGCGTTTAAACGAAATGTTGAAAACCAATAATTATTATTGTACTTAATAATTTTGGTACAGTTAGAAAGTATTCAGGATAAAGGTTATGTGTTATGACGGTGTTAACCATTTAAAAAACTCAGTAGTTTGTTTTAGAATACAGTCAAGACAAAACGTATCAGTTGAAAAACTACTCAATGTTTTTAATAGATATTTTGTTATTATATGTATATTGTAATTTCAGCGTCACATACAAAGCAATTATAATTATTATAGTCGCTGATTTCCATGCTATGCATGCACAAGGACAAATGACTCAGAAACATTGTTCAAGCTAGGTTTGTTTTAGGTCGACATTGTAGATTACATTATGACTAGTAGTAGGACTAATACGCTCGTAATATCAGACTATGTGTTACAACTACATACGTTTATTTCAGTTCATAGTGCTCTACCTTTTGCTTTACATAACAAAATGCAATTATCTGACAATCTTGTGACAAACAAAACAGGTATTAGGAATATTAAATTGTATGTTTTCGACATATTGGAAAGACAACAACTTTACTAACTACATATCAAGAAAGATAGTCCAAAACAAGTTTTGATATAATTGATGAATATTTTTATATTATTAATTAGTTATAACTAACAATACGTGAATCCTAATAATAACTCATTTAAAATAATAAATCATTATGTCTAATAAAATTGTGGTGTTCGATAGGCACGACTCACAATGTCTAGAAAATGAATGAATTCATAAAAACCAACTTTTCGGGTTTCTTAGTTGTTTAAAGTCAATGAATAATATAGTTTTGTCACTTTTTAGAAGATACATTCTTTAAAACAATAATGTTTCGATTTTTAAATATAAAGAAATAACAGAAATTAACAATATTAGTCTGCAAGAAAGCGCGGTCAATACATACGTATGAGTTATATAAGAGGCTGCTCGCTAGTTACTACACGTGTGTATGTTTACGCACATTATGTAATTCTTTAAACTCGTTACACATTATGTAATTCTTAAAACAACTACACTCAATGCATGGCAATTAATGCTATTTTAATTGAAAAATAATTATGGTTTTTCTATTAATAACATTAGTATTACTCTAGTTTCTAGTAACATTATAAGATTAACATTATAAGTTAGAAATCCAAACATTCTTCTGTTGGTTTTCCATTTTTTACTGTTCATTCAATTCAGTAAAGATATCCATTGAAGACAATGATTTCAAAACTAAGTATGAAGAAGACTTTTCTGTTAAATTTTGACAGAAAAAGTTACGACATCTTGAATGCAGAAGATTGCGGACTGAATATACTGCAGAAAGCGAATGTCAAAATATTAAGATGACAAATTTCAAACCTCGACTGCCCCAAACAACCCCAAAAATAGGACAGTATATATATGGAGACTTTTTGTCTCAACATACCTATTAAAATAGGTCTATGTATTAAATCTATACATATAATAAATTTGTAACTGGTCGCCACGTTACGGTGTGTAAAAACGGACTCTCGATAGACATGCTTTTTTTTTTCAAATAGACATGCGCTCGATGGTAGTATAATATATACTCAGCGTGCGAAAAAACTTCAAAACCGCGATTCAGGTGCCATGTTTGTACGCGCTAATCTCAGAATCTACTGAACGGATTTTGATGAAATTTGGTATTTGGTAATACGTAATAACTTTCCACTTTTCTCTAAAATGTATTATATTTTTGCCACTCTTCCACGCGGGCGAAGCTGCGGGAAAAAGCTAGTAGTTTAATAAATTCTTAACTATTATATACATTTTCATTAGAAAATCGAATCGATATATGTATCGATTCGATTTTCTAAATAGAAATAATATTAATATAATAATATTAATAATAGAAATAATATTATTAATTATATGTAATTAATAATATTATTTCTAAGTTTGATTATGTGTACGTACTTGTTTAGAAACGTTTATTAGTGCCAATAAAAAAAATATCTTACCAGGTTCAGGCAACTTCAAGGTGGTTTTGAAACAGTATAATAGTATGTAGAGACTAGAGTTGGGTTCTATTGGGAATCCATTTTTTCTGATCCCTCTTAAATAGATCATTTTAGTAAACATTGCGTTTCAATCGATTCACTAATTTTGGTGCGACGCACGTACAAACATTACCAGACAAAAAATTTGCACTGCCTCTACGTAAATTTATCGTAGAACGTTACGTAGCTCGTAGCTACGCTTCTGTTATGTCTTGTTGATTTGTTAATTAATTACCTGGCTAATTGTTTTTCAAGCGTTTACTGTCAAGGCGAACTATTCGTACGGACTATAGTACTAAGGCAACAGAACGTGAAAGATGTTCATTGGGGCGGTAGAGCAGCTCGGCGCGACTCGTTGTACTTGTGATTACGCATTGACCGGGGCGCGGCGCGGGGCGGGGGAGGGCGGTTGCGGGGTGAGGAGGAGAGGAGGGGGGGAGAGGAGTGCACGTGCCTCGCAATCGTGCCACCGTGCATGTTATGCTTTTGCGTCCTCCCCTCTTCACTTGTTGAGCGCATTCGGGCGATATCGGTGCCGCTGGCCTTCAAGCACTTTATCAACTCGCATACTATCTCGCTCACGAAACTTGGCTTTATTTTACGATGAGCTCTAGACTACTACAGTCTACATATTACCTATGTTCGTACTGGTAGTCGCGTGCTCTATCGATTTTATGATACCTTACGTTTTAAAACTTGATTTTCTTTATTTAAGCGTGTTATCCCATACTCTTCGAAGTACAAACACATTTATTTTGCTTCGTTGTAGCAATTTAGTTTAGTTAGGCTTAATCTAGCTATGTCCAGAACTATCCGCGTGCTCAGTAGTCAGTACATCCGGGTCAAAATCCCCAAGGCTAGCTCTCTTTGAGTCTCTACATTTATCGACGTAGAGACATTAACCGCTAAAGATTAGTAGAAATTGTTTTTTATTGAGAATAGATATAGCTATTATTATTATTATTATTATAAAAGTTACTGTGTATGTTATAGTTCTGATAATATCACACGCTTATTTTAGTCAATAAACTACATCTTATACTTTAAACGAGACAATCTTTTAATATATAATCGCAATCTCGAAAATGGTTGCAAGTATTACGATGATATTTAGTATCCAGGGAGTTTTTGGGAGAAAAATCGTTCTAGCTAGGTCTTATCGTTAGGAAACTGCGCATTTTTAATCTACATATTATGTTTTTTTCTTTCGTCGTGCAACAATATATCAATAATTTCGACTCTATTATGTCAGTCCGATTGGCAGATTGGTATGCTTATGTATAATATTTGCTTTGTTAGAAAATTCGTAATGTGGTGGATTCAAATCTCGGAAACCTCAAAAAAATATTTTTGTGATTCTTTTTATTTATTTAAATTTATTAAAACTTCGAGCGAAGCTCCGTTACCCAGGTACTATTATTTACGTGACATAAAATACCTATCCAAGGAAACGCTAAACAGGTAGAAACAATGAATGTTAGAATAAGCGTCAGTTCACACCAAAATGAGACGATACCTGACGCGACGCTGCATTTTTAATATAGCGATTCAAAATTGAACTTTATACACTACACAAGAAGATATACATTTAATTACAAGAGTTAGAAATTCGAATGTCAAACTGCATCGCTCTGATCGCGGTGCCGATCTCATAGCGCGGTGCCGCTCTTGCAATACAACGTGTATCTTCTTGTGTACTGAATAAAGATAAATTTTGAACCACTATTTTTAAAATGCAGCGCCGCGTCGCGTATCGTATTGTTTCGGTGTAAATTGGCCCTAACAAAACCCGCACTGTTACTTATTGAAAGAGACCGTTGTCTTTAGTACGAGCAGGCACGTAAGTTATGTCGAATAATAAGGCTTTCCTAATTTAGTTTTGTTACATAATCGAATCAAGCGTCGCTTTGTGGTAATCCATGACATTCGATATGCTAAATATTTTAAGACATTTTCGTACACTCTGAAATTTTGGTATTACTATATTAGTAGTAG
The DNA here is from genome assembly GCA_037179445.1 of Phengaris alcon alcon. Taxonomy (NCBI): domain Eukaryota; kingdom Metazoa; phylum Arthropoda; class Insecta; order Lepidoptera; family Lycaenidae; genus Phengaris; species Phengaris alcon. Next base: position 51,605 of record JAYRCH010000497.1, on the reverse strand, counting down.
TAGAACGGTAGTTAATAATTAAAATAATAATTTCCGACATTCCTGACATTAATATTTTTTTAATTACCCCAAAACTACTTTTTATATGGAAAGTAATGACCTTTTCTCTACATTTCCTGAATATCACCTATATCGTAACTTTACTGCTCTACGTATTATTCCATAACGTCGCAGACGCATACCCATACCCAGCTAACAAATTCAAATTACAGCCAAGTTTAAGTTGATCTGCGAATAAGTGAAATTAAAATGTTATATCGTAGTGAATTAAAATACACTACACAGCTTAGAAAAATGAGAACTAGAAGTGTGAGTTAGCGTTGACTGAAAGGATGGAAATACTTATGGAAGCCGCCAAATCTAATTTCCCCATCGCGAATTATCGAAGTCCTAGCAGCGAACCGCAGTTTTTCGGTGAAATGGGTGCACCTGGAGATGCCTTCTACGGTGAAACGCTTCACACTATATCGATTAATACCAGGGAGACAGACTTCGGTAGTGTGATACAGCCGATCCCGATAACGCTTAGAGCGTACAAACAGTTCCAGACACAGACAGGAGTAATAAATGGCACCACTTTGTTCTCCCGAGCTGAAGTTGGCCCTCTGCCGTCGGCAGCCAAAGACGTCGACATAGAAAAGGACACGAACTCCGAAAATTACATAAAAGTTCCTAGTGACGAAGTCAGTAAATCAACAAGAATAGCAAGGCCACCCAAAAAGAAGTGGATTAAGGAATATTTAGGTAAGATTCTGTGAATTGTTATGGGTTCATTTTATTTGGGCTTCCGAAAAAGCCAAAAAGGTTTTTCGAAAGCCCAAATAAAAAAAAAATATTCTCGTTGAAAAAACGTTATAGAAAACCTTTCTATAACAAAAGTAGTATTATTTTTGAGGAATATTTAGTAGGCTCTAGCCTACTAAATATATCTCAAAAATTATGTTACATATATTTAGGTTATTCTTCATACACAGTAACAAAATAAGCGAACTTATAATTAAAACAGGAACTCTATCGAGTTTTTTAGAACCTGCGTCACACCGATCACATAATAAGTACGCAAAAGGAACAATTTCTGTTCTTGGCAGATCTTTTAAACACAGAAACGGTTACGTAAATAGACTTTTTCTACTCCGATTGTTATTCTGAATTTGTAAAGTCCTTTTTATTTTATGAGCTTCATTTAAAAAACGTCACTGTGTGGAGCTTGTAATAAAGTATGAAATTATAAGAACATTGACGTCATAATCAATCAATCAATCGATACGTTTATTGCAGGAATATTGTACAAAATTTCTTATTAAGTATATAGATCTAACATTTTGCCGTCACAAAAGTTAAATAAATGCTGTGTACAGTTATAATTGGACTGCAGATTAATGTAAGGTACTTATATTGTTGAAATTGTTCTAAATTCTATGAAAGGAGATCGGCAAGTCACCGTACATTCTTTTAAATATTGCTATGTAATAATATTTAGAATAATTAAATTATAATCTATATATTAATACGTGAAGCGAAAATTTCAAGTACAGTTTTACGAGAATTGTGCGTACAGATGAGAGTGAAATTTGGCACAATTAAAGTTTATGCTGAGGAAGGCTTGCGAAAAGCTTAAATTTCTTAAATAATGCTTAGAAATACATTAAATTAATCAAAATATCAGCAACACACTCTACCATGGATTTGGTTCACAGATACACACACACTAGCTAAAGACAGTTTGGACACATTGTGTTTGAAATTGGTAGTGTTGTATTCTTAAAAAGTTTAACCGATATTGTTGTCCCATCGTGACTTTTTGAAGTTATTAGTTGAAACCAAATCGCTTTTCGAATCGCCGCCAAACAAAAACGAGAATTTGACAATTTAAATAATATATCGATTTATGACCGATTCATTATTGTCAATCCCTATGAGTTTTGTCGTTCTATTATTTGTATTGATAAGTGCGTAGTTCTGTGATTCTGTGGTTCTATTTCATCGTGAAAAACATGATTGAAATTTTATTTTTCGTAATTTTAATGGAACTGGACTGATATTCTTTTAATTATTATAGTTTATAATTATTATCGCTATCTCAGTTAGCTCACACTACCTACCGTGCGTTTGTTATACCTAATTTTATTACGCGTTTTGTTTTTTGTTTTTTTTTTCTACATAAAAGGCAAAATAATAAATAAGAATGTATGTGCTTCAAAATAAAAAAAAATATATAGCTATCTCTCACATCAAGCGACATCGTGTCTTATAATGTGAAAACGCTCTAATATGCGAAGCAAAAATCACGTTTTCATGGTTTTGGACCTATTTTAAAGGCCATCCTTCACGGTCCAATCTGCAAATCCAGCAGCCTGTCAATAATTTGCTTTTATCTTTTCATCTGTTATCTGTAAATAGTAGTTAATATAAAGGCGGATTTAACATAAGGCTGAGCAGGCCTAGGGCGAAAATTTTAGGGGGTGGCAAATGTGGCCTATACATTTTTTTGTCTTATAGATATATAAAAAACATTATTATTTTCATACAAAAATTATTCTCGAAAATTACCGAAAAAAATATATATTTTAGTTCTGTACAGTATACTTTAGGTACACTCTAACGTCTGAATACAAATAACTACTCAACACTCTGTAAATTATACTTTTGCAGTAATAAACAATGTGAAATATTCTAAAAACGTTTCAATATTAATAAAATTCAATTTAAATTCAATATTTTTTAAGACGAGAGCGGCGGGCGGTGGCGCATTCTTTTGGTATTGAGAAGATATGTGACTCTGCAGATTTTGACAGTGTGTAATTACTACAGCACAGTGTGTCATTTGTTTTGGTGCAATAATTTGAGAATTTATCCAAGGTCGAATTCATTAATCGTGGTTTAGTTTTTATAAAGATATAATTAAATTAAATTACAATGATAAGTTTCATGTTTTGTAATAAAAACTTACCATATTTAATATTTAATTCAATTGAGTACCATACACAGCTTTTTTAAGAATCTCCAGAAAAGAAATTTAAAAATTCGAAATCATGACATCACAGCTACGTCAGACAAGTTAGTGACTTACGAATTTATTATTACAATCTTTATTTACGAAAGCTTCCAATGAGAGTTTTCCTAATTATTTTGCGAGATGGGCTTGTTCCTTTGAAAACGTAATGTAACGTAAAATGTTTATGTTTAACTGATGATAAAATGGCGATAATTTGAAACTGTTGGCTCTGGCTTATCAAGCAGCTATATCTACGTCCACGTGGAGGGTAATGACATTGTTAACATATGCGGTTATCGTTCAGATTTCTCCAGCTCCACAATACTTGCGACGCAGAAATTACAATTCTTACAAAATCTTAATATTTGTGAGTACATCTAACTATGTTTACTGTTATATTTGTAAGAGTTATTAGTGACATTTTCTCCAAAGTACTGGTTTATTTAAAACCTATTTAAGGAATCAAATTATCTCATTTCTCTATTAGGTATAAAAAATGTTAGAAACAGGTTTTAGGATTATGAGTATGTGTATGTATGTGTATATACAAAGTTTAGAGTTTAGACTCATGAAATACAACATAACAGTCAAACATCATGTATGCAGTATGAATATTCGCATCGAGAATCGGACAGATAGGCGTATTAGGGAACATACCCATTACCTATACTACGTGACCTGTTTGGGGGGCGAGGGGGTCTTCAAAGCAGCTCACGCTTGGTCATCGGGTGGGGGAGAGAGGATTAAGGTTTTTGCTACGTAGTCAAGATCAAACATCTTCTAAGAAAATCTCGCGTGACGGCCATGAGTAGCCTGTTGGATCTGCAGGCTGGACCGTGACTACTACCACAGAATACATAATAGTACAAGCTACTACTAAAAAAACTCATGTTGGTACTGATGTTACTTTAGTCAACTAAAATGGCTAATTAAGATTACAACTAACCGCGCTACGTTCGGGGGGTCTAAAAAGGCCCCTTTAGGCGTTTCATATTATGATTCATATATTTTTTTCAACTCATATTATGTGCGCCATTTTACGCATTTCTATTGAAAACTGTCAAAAGTGATGTTTTCTAATATGATAAAATCAGATGAATCGTGTAGCCAATTTACAATTTCACGATTTTTGTATGGAAAAAATATATGAAACACCTAAAGTGGCCTTTTTAGACCCCCAGGACTTAGTTATGAGTATAATAATAATTAATAATAATAATAACTGCCCACACCGTTTTCGGTGACGGTGGCCGGTTTCATTGAAACCAGGCCAGGTACGCAGGAGTAATTTTAAAGTGCCCGAGTGTGTGCGCAGTACACAAGAGCACTCTCTCCTCATTTACTCTCGTAGCCCAGTGGGACAGATGACCGACACGACTGGCGAGAGATCAGGCGCAGGTCCGACATTTTATATGCCCATCCGACGCATGGATTATCTTTCTTGTCAGACATTCAGGTGACCTGCATGCATTGTCCTAACCAAACTTGGAAACAACATTTTTTTTTTCCAATGCGGGAATCGAACCCACGACCTCCAAGTCGAAAGCCAAGCTCTAACCATTAGACCACGGAGTATGTATTACTATGTAAGATGACTCTACATAGTAAATACATACTCAGAACTGCTCTCTACTACTAAGCGCAGTTGCACGGTAATTTAAACTTTATTTCTAGTGTCATGCACACTTAAATTCTGTTTTGGGCCTTTGGAAAATATTTTTCTGCGGTCAGTTAGTTGTTTTAGCCGCTTCACGCTTGTCATACCTACAGTGAATCAAAAGCTGGTTTTCCCTGCCACAATATTGATATTTTGTGGTATGGATATAAAGTTGTAAGCAAGAGCAAGACATCATTTCAATGTACCTATTGACAAATAACTTCTTTTGAGTGTGTCGTGTGTGAATTCACATTTACAATACGAAATAGAGCGATATATCGACCTGTGACGTCACGAGTTGCACCCGCCATACATTTGTCATTACAAAATGTATGGCGGTTGCAACTTGTGACGTAACAAATCGTTTTGCAAGAAATAGATGGGCAATATTTTTTATTTGCCTTTTATTTTTAATCGCATCAATCCAAATACCTATTTCTTTTAGATTTATGTACCTATAATCAACAATTTAAAAATTTCATTTATTAAATGTGATATTCGACACTAGGCAACATTACTTAATTACATTACAATATTACTTTCTTTTGCCTTGCTAATAATTTGATAAGTGACTTTAAAATATAATGTTTCATTTATTTATTATACTTATTATCATTTATTTTTCAAGAAATAAGTTTCTTTCTATATGTAACTAGCGATATGAACCCGCCACGGCTTCGCACGGGTGCAATATTATACATAATATAAACCTTCCTCTTGAATCACTCTATCTTTTGCTGAAAACTGCATTAAAATCCGTTGAGTAGTTTAAAAGATCTAAGTAAACAGGAAAGGAAGCGACATTTCTTACTTACTAATTACTATGTAAAGATATATAAATTAAAGTTACTTTTAGGCTTATAATCATAACCCAAATTTTGTACGACTACAAGAGTCTTCAAGTCGTACGGTCTCGAAATCAATGTGCAAGTTAAAATGCCTGTGGGGGGTTTGTACGATAGCCTTGAATAAAATCAGGTTACCCAACCAACACAGGGTTATAAGGACACCTTATCTTCGTAAACAATGACCACAGCCGCCAGTCGATAGTAAAATACTGACGACAATTTTGTTATTTCTTGTATTAATCATCATTAACAAAGATTTCAAAACTCAAGATAGGCTATGACGTACATTTGACAGAACAAATCTTCATACAGTAAAAATTAACTCCATCTCGGTTTTCACCAAACTTCAAATGTCAGCCATCTTGTTTTCACCATACTTCAAATGTCAAAATGGCCCCAAAAATCTTAAAAGTGTGGCCATTTAACTGGAGACACTTTTTACTTCAACATGTCTCGTCTATAATATTATTATGTAAGTTTATATTTAAATTTCAAACTCAAGTCATTCAAGACAAAATTATATGTTTTTAATATAGAGCAACAAATTCCATTTTAACAAGCATTTTTTTAATTCTTTATTTATTATAAGGTATTTTTGTAAAAGATAATGACGATGTTAATCCCATCGTACCTTATTCTAAATAGTATACTACCACAGATTACTAAATACTTACTACGTAACTACTACGTCTTAACAACAAGCAACACTTAAAGCTTACATAAGCTATTCGAAATAAAACCAAATCAAATTATTTTACGTCGAATAAGTTACAAAATACTATGTAGGTATTATATTTATTTATATTTTTGTAAGTAAACATAAACAGTTAAAAGAGGTACATACGCAGGAAAAACAACATTATTATGTAATATGTAATTTTGATTATGTAATTTTGAGTCATAGGTGTCCATATAAATTTCGAGGAGTTTCCTCGATTCCTCCTGGAATCCATCACGAGGTCTACCATTTGGTGACAATGGGATCAACTTGGACGTTAACCTATTACAACAAAAAAAGAATGATCAAAATCGGACTCTGTCACTGGTACACAAAAAATATGTATACGCGTTTAAAATACTAAATTACCTCCGTCTATATAACAACCACGTTTTTATTTCTACTTCATGCGATTTAATATTTAGAACAAAACGCTTAGAATATGGTCGCCCTAATTTGAAAATTTATACATTATCAGGACGTTTGTCAAAGTCGAGAGTTCAAAAACCTCGGCACGACCGTGTCGATTATTATTTATTGAATTGTAATGAAGTGTTGCATTTAACATGTATTCTTATTGTATTATTGTGCCACATTATGGTAACAAGCAGTATTTAAAGTGGTACGGGACACGGGCACCGGGCCTGGAATGTTTTGTATTTAATTTGTCTAAAATATTATAATTTCATCTATAATATTTTGCAATTGTGTCTCTGCGTAGAGTTAATCTAACTAAAACATTACGGTAGGTGCTTAGAAAGCGGTATTTTTCGCAAAGAAATACTAGAATAGCAAGTCGTCCGCGGTGGCGGACCAGCGTGTAAACACAAAAATACATGCGCCAGTCAGCTGAGCTGCTTCAAGGAGACCGTCACTAAATCTAATCGAGTGACGTCGTCCGTTGTACGATCGGCGAAGCTATTATAACCCCAGTGAATTTGGGACTACGTCACGTGCTTTTAATATCAACTCCGCCCATATTATCTTTTTCTCTTTCACATCAATAATATCAATGTAAAATCGACCTTATTATAATATACTTAAGTGTTATTTTATTCGTTTTCTAAACAACGTCTCGCTTTATCTCGTCGTACAAGTATCGACTCCTCGCTTATCATGTTCGCCTGGTACTTTACCGCCTCGTCATACAGACCGTCGGAGCTAATTTCGGCCTTAAAACACGCGTTTTTTTTTTGCAGAGGAAGAGCCGACACCCGTTTCGTTGCGGGTGACAGAATTGTCGGTGGCGGGCGGTAACGGTCTGGTGCGCCCGAAGTCCCCGGTGGCGACACCGGTGACGACCGTGTCCGCGCCGCTAGCGGTGGCATCCGCACCTAGAGTGCCCCTGGTAGAGCCGAGCCCAGCCCCTGTGGCGGCGACGCCGATTGTGCACACAACAACCCTCCTAGACTTCGTTCAAGAACATTCCAAACAGCGCATCACGAATAGCCATGGGTGAGTAACAACTTTTTGTCCTCATATTTAATTGTACTAAGCTGCCCGAGATTTAGTTCGCGTGGAATACAAAATCTCTCCCACGGGGCTCATAAATAATGTGTTTCGGGAAAAAAATTGCCTGGGTGCAAATTTTTTCAGATTTTAGATCTGTTTTGCTGTTTCTGAGTAATCAACAAGCATTCTTACATCCTAACTGTCGCATTTCTTATAAGACTTTTGAGTTTTTTGCTCTGTGGGAATTTGAAGTCCGTCGCTTTTGTCGAATTAATGTAGAATCGTATAATTGTAGAGACACAAGGAGTCTTGTATAATTCTATAAACAGGCGCTTAGTATCTTGTTTTTCACATTTAAATCATTGTTCTACCTCCCGTAGCATTTATGTTTTCTATTTTAAAAAATACACTTAAACAAAAATTATGTCAACAGTTATTTAAAGTCCCTCATCGTTGATTCTTAATGCATTTTAATGCGTGACAAAATAGTTTAAAATTCGATGAAGTTCGAAACCTACTATTCCTTCCATTGGATTCCTTAATCGACAACAATTATTACATGCATTAGCATCGTTGACAGAACTAGGACATGGAGGGGCATACATATTTATCTGTCACAGCTTCAAATGTAAGGGCTTCAGGTGCTTATGCAGGTAAGGAGGTCAACGCTGAATTAAACATCGTATCCTTGAGGAGTGGCCTATTTGTATCCGATGACTTTAGGTTGTGTACCTATTCCACCTCGAGAACTCAAGGTGGGATGCAAAACAGGCTCCGCTTTAATATTTACGGTTTTATTTCGTTTAGTATTCATCCAGTAATCCTTGCTGTCCTGTGTATTCAAATCGCATTTATTTTAAAGCAAAACTAGTCTTGACGAAACATTCTAGAATCTTCACGCCGCCGATATAAAAAAGTTCACTGTTATGTGATTTGTCGTTAACAATTATTATTTTTAATTAAATATACCAAATATTGTCTATTTAGTTGAATTTCAAACCTATTTCACCCCTTTAGGGGACGAATTTCAAAAAATTATAAAATACGTGCTTTATAATTTTTAATTATTATAACCTCTGATATTACATTACATAGAAATTGGAGCAGATTTCAAATATTTTTCATACACTTTCAACCCTTACACTTTACACCCTCAGAGGGTGAATTCTATAGGTTATAGTTTTTATAAAAAAAACTAGCTGTTCCGACACACGTTGTTCTGTCTTAACTGTGAACAGTAAGTTTTCTAATATTTCTCACCGCTTAAACCTTCCCTGAACTTTCACGATTATTTAAAGACCAAAATAAGCCAAATCGGTCCAGCTGTTCTTGAGTTTTAGCGAGACTTTGGAATTGTAATCTATTTTTATATATAATATATACTAAGTTATTTGCTTTTGTCAATAATTTAAAACTATATTATTAATACTATATATCGTATTAATAATAATAAAAAAAGGTTATTATTTCTATAAAATTAATAATAATAATATATTATGGTAATTTTATCAAAAAAGTATTTATATTATTTTAAAAAGTGTATGAACAATGAACGATAACCGGTTTATATTCCATATATATTCATTTACACAGAATATTCTAGAAAGTTCTCGTTAATTTGCTGTTATAGCGATGCCCTGTCCCACCTTTAAGAGTTTGTAACAGTTCCCAGAACTTTGAAGAAAGTAGGGATATCAGATTATAAATCGTCCAGCAACGACTGCCCCTTTGCAATGTTTAGAAAGTTTTCCTTCTTTCCAGTTCTACCCAGATCCCTTCACCGACGTCCAGCAACAGTAACGGTACCCCCCGTGCTGGCACGCGCGAGGTCCACAATAAGCTGGAGAAGAACCGCCGTGCCCACCTCAAGGAGTGCTTCGAGCTGCTCAAAAGACAGCTGCCCGCCACACCCGATGACAAGAAGACCTCCAACCTGGCGATACTGGGCTCGGCCATACGGTATATACAGGTATTGATGCAATTGTAACCCCTATTTAGTGGACTTTGAGACATCTAGATTCAAGCAAAGTTTCTAGATAGCTTAAATATACAACTAGTCTTAATATTAATAACTTAATACCAATTCCTTTAAAATATAATAGTAACTTTGGACGCTCCGACAACGTCAATCTGGCCCCGTGCAAGAACTTCTGTTACGGGGACCAGACAACGGGAAGTATATTTCATACTTTTAAATTATACACATATCTATATTTTCCAGGTGTTACGGCGCAAGGAGCGCGAGTGCGAGCACGAGCTGGAGAGACTGGCGCGGGAGAAGATCGCGGCGCAGCAGCGGCTCGCCACCCTCAAGCGGGAGGTGCCGCTGCAGCCGCCCGTCAGGCCCCGGGTTATAGGTGCGTTTCCATCAACTTGAAAGCCTAATTTAGTTTATACCAAGACTAGCTGAATGTTCGGATTCCTGAGTAGTACATATTCTATTGAACAGTTTTGTTTTAGTAGCTCGTCAAAAAAAGTATTAATTAAAAATAATATAAACGTAAATTTAAATGTTTTCTAAAACAGCAGTGTTTTAAAAATTTCGCTTTGTGGCTGGCACAATATTTTGCAACATAATATTTTTTAATATTATATGCTACGCCAATATGCGTAGCGCTACACCAATATGCGTAGCGCTACGCTATGGTACGCTGCATTAGACTGCGCTACGCGTAGCTACGATGACCTATTTCGTGCTACTCACTTTTTGGGTTTTTATGACTACTCGAAGTTAAGTACTTACCTAGACATTATTTTTCGTTATTATTACTGTAATATTATTCCATACAATTATTTATATATTTAAGTATTATATATTTATAGTCATTCGTATATTGAAGAATAATTTTAATTTTCAGATACTGCCGTTGAGGATGGCGACCGATGTAATAAAATTAATGGCACCGTTATAGGAACCTCTTTAAATGTAAGTTAAAAATTATTACTTATGTGTTAATCCAGAGCATACACCACTTCCATACCAAAATTTATCCGTTTAGTTTCTGAGATTAGCGCGTGCACACGTACAGACAAAAATTCAAAAAAACAATATGCATTTCTATTTCGTTCATAAAGTCCCCCCCATAATAGTTTTTCTTATATACCTTCCATGTACGGACAGAGACGAAGCGAAAATGTATCGATCGATTTATTTATGTATCATAGAGCTACAGTTTGCCGTACCGGTTAAACTAAACCAGCACAATATATTTAGTTAAGGATCTACTTAGCTGAAGTATTTTAATATTTAAAACTATGTATGTTGTCGTAGTTCTTATCTGGTTTGACTCAGTCCAGCACACAACACATACGGCTGCAGTTCAATGAAATTTAATTTTGCCAATAAGCCCTACCTTTCGTTTTGGCTCGCTCGCTGTGTCGTGTCAAAAACTCATACTACACAAATCTCAATAAATATACCAATAATTTTCAGATAAGCTCGTCTCCCCCGCTCGGCGCGAGTCAGGCGAAGGGCTCGCCCACGCTGAACCTCAGCACCAACCCGCGGACCGTGCCGCTGCAGATCTCCTCCGCCCCCTCACAGGTCAGTACATCTATCTACACCTAGGTCCTTTTGTCCCTACAGGTAGGTACTTGAAAGGTTAAAAGGATATAATATACTTTTGAATCTGTTCTCATGCCAAACATACAAAAGAAATTCGGGGCATTTCACGTCAAGCGGACAACCAAAAAAAAATGAGGTCGTGAATTTTGTTTATACTTTGGTCAGTTATACTTCTAGTAGTCTAGACGTGGATGTACGCACAATGTTTTTTCGTATCATGCTTTATTGATGAGTTATAAAAAAAAACATTGTGTGTACACATCCACGTCTACTAGAAGTATAACTGACCAGAGTATAAACAAAATTCACGACCTCATTTTTTTTTTGGTTGTCCACTAGGCGCGAAATGCGGCCCGATACTTTAATAAAGGCCGAGCGCCTTCTTCGACAACCAACAATGATAAAAGATCTTTTATATTATATATTACCTTCTACATTTTGATAATCCTACGACCACTATTTAGACTTAACCTCATCAGTCAAGTACTTACTTACAATATAACAAATATGGTATATGGTAACGTTATCCTAGTTATGTTATTGAAAACAGTAAATGTGTAATTGCAGGTTGTCCGGACGTCGTACGGGGCGCGGCATAATACGCTTACACTGACGACGCTATCCTCGGTCGACTCAGCCACTCAGGTGCGATATGATTTCTAATATTATTATCATAATAGTTATTGATACATAATAATTATTGATACATTTAAAAGGAGATCTGAAGCTCGATTCTGCTAATTAAATCCTGAAATAATACAGTTACAATCCAGGCCCGATATGTTAAAACTGCAAAATGGTATTCTCATTAACGACAAACCAACGTCAAACCCGTTTTGATTGTTACAAACTCCAAAAATCAGTTTATGATATCAAGACGATTCATTTATCTATTTATCTATACTCGTTCAAATTCGACCATAATTATTCATATTAAAATTTTTTAGTTTCGATTTTTAAGGTTCTTTTGCCTCTTAGATACGGAATAAAAATGTGTTAATTTTGTCTATGATATTTACGGTGCCAGATTTACACATTTGCCGCCCATAGACTATTCAGTTTTTGCATCTCCCCACCCCAAACTTCCTTCTCAAAATTACTCTCTTTTATACTCTCACTCACTCTCTTATACTAGTCAAGAATACAATTGTAGTTTTTTACAATTGTCCTGTTTGAAATTTGTACCAAATAGCTATTTGAAAGTGTGTATTCTTTAAATAAAAAAAAATGGCGCAAAATATTATTTTATAATGATAATATTATTTTTTGTACGTTGAAAGCGAGCAAATGGAGCGAGCGAGCAAAAATTTATCTAATTTCGCAGGATAAAATTGGATAAATATTTTTAGTTCAATTGTACTGGTTTAATTTGTTACAAATACCTATCTGAAAGGGTTTATTCTTTGGAAACAGTGCAAAATAGACCATAGACTACTAAATATTAGAAATAACATTATTATGTTATGTACGTTGAAAGCGAGCGACCCGAGCGAACGAGCAAAAATGTCTATAAATTTGATAAATCCCTGTGGGCCAACACAGAGAAACACACTGTCAAAATCTGAGTCGCAAATCTTCTCTATACTAAAATAATACGACGCCGCGCACCGCCCGCCGATCTCTAAAAATATTGAATTTAAATTGTATTTTATAGAATTGAAACGCCTTTAGAATATTATTTTGAATATTGAATATGATTTGAATCGTATATTACCACAAAAGTATAGTTTACTGTAAGTTGAGTATTTTTTTGTATCCAGACGTTAGAGTGTGAAGTATACTGTATAGTACTAAAATATATTAGGTAATACATATGAAATTGGCGTTTTGTAAAGGAGGAGTATAAAGTCGATTTTTTTAAACATAATATATTTATTTAATCAAAGTATATCACCATTACTATCTATGCACTTTTACCATCTCATAGGTAGTTCATTGATTCCTTTACTAAAAAAACCATTTGGACAAGAATCAATAAAATCTTTGAAGGCGCTTTGGACTGCCCCATCGGATTTGAATTTTTTCCCTTGCAAGAAGTTATCCAAATTTCGAAAAAAATAGTAATCAGTTGGAGCAAGGTCCAAGGAGTACGGTGGATGTCTTAGACATTCCAATTGAAGCTCCTCTAATTTGATAGCTGTCTGTTGTGCATTGTGTGGTCTAGCGTTGTCCTGAAGCAGCAGTGGCCTAGAGCGAATGACCAATCTCGGTTGTTTAGCAGCTAGATTTTCCATCGTAATTTGCAGTTGCTGGCAATATACACCTGCCGTAATCGTGTGGCCAGATTTAATAAAGCTGTAGTGAACGACACCGGCACTAGTCCCCCAAACGCTCACAAGTAAATTTTTTTGAGTCAATTTTTGCTTGGGGCAGGCTTTGGTTGGTTTGCCAGGGTTCAGCCATTACTATGAGCATTTGCGATTATCGTACAGGATCCACTTTTCATGACAGGTAATGATTCGATTTAAAATCCCTTCATTATTGTGCCGGTTGAGTAATGTAACGCAGCAGTCGACGCGCGTTTGTCGGTTTGCTGCACTCAATTCATGAGATACCCACCTTTCCAATTTGCTTCAAGTGGATTAAAACAGTTTTATCACTAATACCGCAGCCTGCAGCTAACTCGGACGTGGTTTGCGATGGATCCGCTTCCACAACAGCCTTCAATCTTTTTCCATTGAAATGATGTGATTTTAGGAGGGTAAAGAAAAACGTCTACTTTCTACCAATCCATATTTAATAATCATAAAGTCTGAAATACATCAACTAAGAAACTTACGCTACTGGGTGGTCCGCCTTATTTGGGGGACACCCGCGATTATTACACGTAAAGTTAATAACATGCTAAACGTTTGAACCAAAAACGCACTGTGTTTTCTTTTGCGACACCGCCGCCATACACATCATTGATCCTTCGAGCCGTTTTTGCAGCACTAATGCAACGGTGGAACTCGTACTCGAAAATAATACGATATTTCAAGTTTACCATTTTGTAAACAGAGTGACGCAAAGAAAAAACCAAAAGAGGAAAAAACAAATTAATTACGGTTTTCGAAACACAAATGCATGAGTAAATAGCGGTATAAATTTGAAATTGTAATTCCTAACCAAAAAAGATATATTTGAGATCAATGTGGCCAGTACGACAAAACGGCAATTTCATATGTAAGGACCTAATATTTATTTTTTTGTTAAATTTTTGAGACTAATTTTTGCATGCAAATAATAATGCTTTTTATTTATCTGTAAGAAAAACAAATGTTAAGGCCACATTTTCCGCACCCTGAAATTTGCCACCTACGCCTTCTAGTAAATCCGCCTGGATATTTACGACTATTGACAGATAACAAATGAAAAGATTAAAATCATATAAAGGTCAAATCATATTACATACTTATCGTAACACACAATATATCGTCGACGTAGAAGGAGAAGTCAATAACTGCGATTTTTGTTAAATTAACTTTTTACCACTTTCGTTACATCCAAACAATGCCGCATATTTTGGCCTCACAAACATTTTCATATTCCTTTCCTGTCCAAAGTTACAGGGTTTTTAAGTTTAAAATAGAAAATTAAGTATGTTCAAAACTAACACTAAACCAGAGAAGAAAAAGTAAATAACTCACTAAATAAATCAATAACTATGGTTTATGATAAGTTGAGCATTGCAAGAACTATATAAAGTAAGTTGTTTAATTTTGCTTCGACTCTTAATTCTCTAATCAAATTAAGCAAGTTGAAGTAAAACTAAATAACTCGATCCAAAGGGATCTAGAATTAAAGAATTTGCATATTTTGCATTCCAACGTTTCGTACATCAATTTATGAATAATTTTAGCTATCGATTTCTTCTGTAATACAAAATTAATCAAGTACAACATAATTAGCAAGCATAATTCGATAAATAATGTTATTTATTACTTTAATAAACGAAAACCGAAATGTCTCTCACAAATGTTTATTGAAAGGAACACCATTTCACAATGTAGTTTTTAACAATGGTTTCACTTATTACAAAGAATATAGAACTTATAGGTTGAAAATGATAGGTATCTTAAACAAAGACGAAAATGCGGGAAAATAGTACACAGTATTCACGAATATCGTCTAGTCAGATCTGTAGCGCGCGGGGGTCTTGCGGGGGCGAGTCGGACGCGAACCACACGGTTCGTGTGCCGACGGAGCGTTCGCACAGTGGTGCGAGCGAGAGGGCACGGTCTCCGGTGCACTCGTTATATTACTGCTATGACAGGAACATAAACGTGAGTAAAGTTATCTAGTTTAAAATAATTTGGTTCAAAGCAGTTAATTTTTATATTCAAACTAGCTGTCCCGACACACATTGTTCGGTCTTAAATATGCACTGGAATGAATAAATAACTACACCTACAATGCAACCTACGTCCTAGTCCTACACCTACTCCTACAACCTACAGCTTTTCCAATATTTCTCACCTTCCCTGAACTCGCACAATTATTTCAAGACCAAAATTAGCCAAATCGGTCCAGCCGTTCTCGAGTTTTAGCGAGACATT
Source organism: Phengaris alcon alcon (assembly GCA_037179445.1). NCBI lineage: Eukaryota > Metazoa > Arthropoda > Insecta > Lepidoptera > Lycaenidae > Phengaris > Phengaris alcon. The sequence goes on along the minus strand of JAYRCH010000497.1, from coordinate 35,832 downwards.
GGAATTGCAATCCATTTTTACGTACCTCGGGAATGGGATAAAAAGTATCCTATGTCCGTCTTCTAGTTCTAAGCTACCTCCTCACCAATTTTTAGCCAAATCGGTTCAGCCATTCTTGAGTTATAAATAGTGTAACTAACACGACTTTCTTTTATAAATATAGATGTATTTTAACGATTATAAAAACACCTTTTCCTTTTTAATCCATAAGCAAAATTCGTTTTTCTTATGGATTAAAGCAGGAGCTGATTTTTTTTGCTTCGAACATTTCGATCGACTGTAATTTAAAGATTAGGAGCATCCGATAACAATGAAACCCTGTATTTATTCAAACTATAAGACATAGAATCAGTGGTGGATTTACACTAGGGGCAGTCAGGGCTAGTGCCACTAGTGCCTAGTTGCCAGGGCGGCAAATTTTGTGGGGCGGCAAAATTTGGAAAGTAAAAAAAATATTTTTAGAATTTATTTTTTACAATTATTAAAATTGCACATTATAATAATTAATTAATTCTATTAATTAATCATTTTTTATTTCTTGTTTGAAACGAGTTAAAAACTACTTACGTTTTACAATGACTGCAAATAGTCTCAAATATGCATAGAATATGTACTACGTGTACGTCTACTTTAACGTTTAGATTGTGAAATTTAATCGACCAATTTACAAAGTCAGGTTTGTTTGCCTGACAAACAAATGTAATACAATTATAAGTCATCATTAGTGCAAAACTCATGATTCTTACAAAGATATATGATTGGCTTCGCTGGGCGCTCGATCAATGATTTGTCTATTGATTCTTGGAATAAAAACAAATATTTTTTTACATTATTAAAGTATATAATATATAATAAAATTTATGCAATGAGCAAGCAATTAGTTATTCTATTAAAAAAAATAGATATTAAAACTATAATTTTAAGTAAAATTTCTGTGATAGGGCGGCATTTTCTTCAGTGTGCAGGGCGGCACTAATTTTAAATCCGACCCTGCATAGAATATATTAGAGTCCTTATGAACCTAATTTTCCCTCATTCCGCGAATATAGAAACTAACCCTCGTATTTTTTCTCGAAGCATTTCGCGGGATTTTCATGCTCTCTCTCTTCTCTCTCTCTCTCTCTTAGACTTGTTGTCAGTAAAGCTAGAAGTCTGAATTTTTGTTTATTAAAAGTCGTTATTGACATGAGTAAAACTCTAAAATTTCAAAATAATCTAGTTTATAGTTTACGAGATATCAAGTGGCAAAAATACGAAATTTGTATAAAATTACCGTCAGTAAAATTGTCTCTTATTTTTAAATGACACAAAAAAATTAGGAAAAAAATACACTAAATCGCGATTGTCTCGAAACTAGAAAATTTAAGTTATTTAGTTCTCTTTCTACCCCGACGATATGGTCTTACTAATTATCTTAATTTTAAACGAGACAATCTTGTATATATTATAAAATCGATTTCTCGAAAACGGCTGCAAGTATTACCATGAAATTTAGTACGCAGGGAGTTTTAGGGGAGAAAAATCGCGCATTTTTAATCTATATATGTTTTTTCTTTCGTCGTGCAACAATATATCAATGATTTTGACTTTATTATGTCAGTCCGATCGGCAGTTTGGTATGCGTGTGTATAATTTTTGCTTTGTTCGAAAATTCGAATCCCAGTCAGATAAATAATTTAGTGTTTTTTTTTATTTATCAGAACTCCGAGCAAAGCTCGGTTACTCAGACCGTATTAAAATAACAAGTTGAGTTAAATATTGTTTATATTGGTTTCAGAACTCTCAAGAGAATGGCGTTACCAACACCCTGGGTACTTTAGTACATCCCGCCCAAATACATCTGCCCATATCTCAGGTGCGAATTTCTTTTTTATCTATATCGAGTAAATATTTATATATTTACGTAGCAAAAGTACATCGTTCATTGAATTCTTTTGATGAGGTTGAATTGGCAATAAAGCAATAGTAAATTGCTTTATTGCCTAATGACTCAAAAATACATTCATCACCTCATAACCACGTGTAAAAACTCAAAAGCCAACAATCCACCACCGTGAAACCACGTGTAAAAATTCAAAAGCCAACCATCCACCACCGTGATACCACACGTGAAAACTCAAAAGCCAACCATCCACCACCGTGATGCCGCGTGTAAAAATTCAAAAGCCAACCATCCACCACAGTGATACCACGTGTAAAAACTTAAAAGCCAACCATCCGCCACCGTGATACCACGTGTAAAAACTACTATGTGATACTTCGGACTCTGCGATGATTTTGAATTTTCGTCCAGAATCACAACTAGAGAACTTAAATTATTAACCACTAACACTTTTATCACATTTGCTTGATTTTGTTTTCCACAGGTAGTTGGCAACGGAGGCCTAGTAGTGGGGCCCGCGGCTCTACAGCTCCTGTCCACCAGCGGGCTGCGGGTCTTGCAGGCGCCTACCGTCCATGCCAATGGTATTTGAATGGAAAACTTATCTTAATTATATATTAATAAATATAATAATTTATCTATACACACCATCAAAGTATCAAGCACAACATGTAATTCAAGCCACCCAATAAGTAATTAAGTAGCACAGATTCTTAAAAGGTTTTCTTTCTAAAACAGTCCTCTGTGTTGCAGGGTTAACTACAGCGAGTACGGTGGTAGTTAAAGAGAATGGTATCGTGTCTACACCTACAGCTGTCACGTCGGGTGTGTATCTTCATTTTTATTTATGCACTACCAATTTCAGTAAGAGCACACAATTTTAAAATACATATACACAATAATTATGTAGAATTTTATCGTTCGAAATTAACTTGAAGGTTTTAAAGATTTCTATCTCTCTGAATATTTGTTAGAAGAAGGCGTCTTCTAACCGCCGCCGGGCCCTTGAAAGGGGCCTTGAGCGGATAAACATAGTCAGGGGCTATGCCCCTCTACATGTGAAATTCCTTTTTTTATTTTATTTTTAATGATGACACGCCCAGTACGAATACTGGGCGCAAGACGTCAGTTTTAGGGGAAGACCCCCCGCGGCAGAACGCGGGGGAAACCCGAGGTAGCTAGGAGGAAGAAAAGCGACGGCCGAGGGCGGCCACGACCAGCAGTCGACCCCGGCGGAGCATGTGGGTCCCGGTCCGGGAACCAAGGAAACGCGTATGGTGCCGCTCCCACACACTCCGCATTTGTCGGACTGCGGACACAAACCGACCTGGGGAAAAGGTAGGGGGAAAAATATTTGTCCCGGACCCCAGACTTTTGATGTCGGGGGGGAAAAACACGCTACAGTGCCGACAGAGTGGCATTAGGGCTGCCACACGTCGGACACCGGGCGGGTGCAAGAAGAATGCGCCAGTATTTTAATTACTGGCGCGGGGGGAGGGTGCAGGGGGGAGACAATCCAACGGTGGACGGGGTGGCAGAGCGCGCTAACGCGCCGAGGCTCCTCCTCTTCGGGGGCGGGGTGGCAGGCGAGGCTCTGCGGGGTCCCCAGCTCTGGTGGCGTCGCGTGGCAGCAGTCTGCGGTCAGGCGGGCGGGCGTGCCAAGGCGCCAGGTCAGCAAGCTCGACCAGGTCCGAAGCATCAGCTCGCTCGAAGAGAGTGGTGGCGAGCCTGCGAACAAAGTCTTCCACGCTCATTATGCGGAGGTCCCTATTTATAGTGGCGTTGCTCACGTACCTCGGTGCTCCGACGATGCGGCGCAGCACACGGTTCTGCGTTCGCTGCATCTTTGTTTGGTAGGACGCAGCGAGCAGGTGGTGCCACGCAGGAGCCGCGTACGTGAGGCGCGAGCGGATATATGTTTTAAACAGGGCCAACCTCATATTGAGCGGGACCTGGAGAGCTGCATAGATCGGCGACAGTTTGGCTGCTGCGGCGCTGGCGCTAGCAACCGCGGCGTTGCACTGGGGGTACATGATCAGCCGCCGATCTATAATGACGCCTAAATACTTAGCAGTATTACCCCATGGTATCTCCTTCTCTCCCATCTTCAGGGCGGGCGGGTATCCCCTCTTGCGGGTAACGGCGAGCGCCTGGGACTTACCGGGGTTTACGGCGAGTCGCCATTTGCTCAGCCATGCCGGGAGGAGGTCGAGGGTCCTCTGGAGTTTCACGGCTGCGTGTGCTAGGTTTTGGGAGGTGCAGATGAAAGCGGTGTCGTCAGCATACAACGCCGCGGTAGTGCCAACGTCAGTGGGCAGGTCGCTGGCGTAGAAATTGTAGAGGCTGGGCGACAACACTCCACCTTGCGGGACACCTGCGGTGATGGGTGTTCCTCCGAGAGGACCCCGTCGACTTTGACCCTGAAGGTCCGGCCCGAAAGATACGAGGAGAGGAGTCTTACCATGTGGCTGGGGACGTTTACCTGCAGGAATTTGTGGAGGAGGCCTTCGTGCCACACGCTGTCAAAGGCCTTCTCCATGTCCAGGAAGACTGCCACACCAGAGGCTTTCCTGTTTGCGGCATCCGTGAGGAGGTGCACCACGCGAACCAGCTGAAGGGTAGTGCTCAGTTGGGAGCGGAACCCAAACTGTTCACGCCGAGGAGGAAGAAAAGGAGAGAGGTGTTTGAGGAATAGGATTTCAAAGGATTTAGATAGGGTGGAGAGAAGGGTTATAGGGCGATAGCCCTCCGCCCGTCTCAAGTTTTTGTGGGGCTTGGGGATGGTAATTACTAGCCCCATTTTCCAGGGCTTAGGGAAGTGGCCTGTCCTCACAATGCCATTAAATAGGCGAGCGAGAGCGGCCACAGTCCGGAAAGGTAGATGGCGCAAGGCAGCGTTTGTAACCCCGTCAGCGCCGGGGGCCTTGCGGGGCTTGAGGCGGGCGAGTATTTTTTGAACTTCTCTTGGGGAGAAGGAGAAATTTGGACGTTCTGAGGAGGAAGGGGGGGAGTATAAGAATTTTCTTACCTCCTCGGATACCCTGGCTATATGGTCGGTCGCCGTAGACGGGAGGGGCGAGAACTGCCGCTCCAGGTGGTCGGCGTGGATCTCGGCACGGTCCTCAGCTCGGTACCTAGGATTACCGTCTGGGTGGATCAGAGGTCTTGTGGGGACGGTGGCGCCGGTGAGACTGCGGCACGTACGGTGCAGGGAGGTCCAGTCCTCACCTGCATTCGTGATGCGCCGCGTCCACAAGGCCGCGTTGTGGTCCTGCAGTGCCTGCTTCACCTCTGCGGTGAGGCGGTTCAGCTCATTCTTGAGTCGGGGGCATCTAATTAGCTGCCAACGCCGCCGTAGCTTCTTCTTTTTGGCGATCAGCTCGGCTATGTGGCGTGGCAGCGGAGATCTTCTTGCATGGGGACTCGGCGACTGCTGAGTGGCCGCCTCCATCGCAGAGGTGATAGCAGCGGTGATCTGCTGTGTCATGCGCTCCACGTCATCCACAGAGACCACCGGAAAGTTGGGCGTAGAGCCGTGCAGCTGTAGGGCAAAGACCTCCCAGTCATAGACCGGGCGAGGGGGCAGCGGGGGAATGCTGGAGGGAGCAACTCCTATTGAGGCCAACACTGGGAGATGGTCCGAGTCTAGTGCCACATCCAGCACCTCTTGCTGGAAAACTCCAGGGAGGCGGTGGATGATGGCAATGTCCAGGACATCGGGGGTATGGGTGGGACACTCGGGGTAATGCGTGGGGGCATAAGTGCCCACCACAGAGTATCCTGCGCGCTCGGAGTCCGCGAACAGCCGATTTCCGTCCGCGTTTGGTGTGCGTGAACCCCAACCGGGTGCTTGCAGTTTAGATCTCCGGCAATCACAGTGGGATCCTCTGATAGGAGTCCGTGGATGTCGGAGATATCTAAACGCGAACCCGGGTGTTTGTAACACGCATAAATGCGTGTCCGGTGCGAGCCTAACATAAGCTCAACACCAAGGGCGTAGAGCGAGGTCACCGAGGGAGAGGGGAGAAGTTGGTGGAGTAATCGCCTGCCAACGAGTACGGCGAGGCCTCGACTCGCGCATCCACCTCCCAGGTAGTCCTGTCTATAGGTGTGGAAGCCCGGGATGGACAAGCGGTCCTGGGGAGACAAGTGGGTCTCGCTGAGTAGGGCAACATCTACCTCGTACGTTTGTAAAAGGTAGCGAAGTAGTGCTGCCTTACCACGGACCCCCGGGCATTCCAGTGGACAATGGTTAATTTTGAGGGTTGGGCAGCCATTTGGAAACGAGTTGCGCGACTAGAGCGGCACCTTCAGGGAGGGCCTGTAAGAGGGTGGCAAATATGTCCTCCCCGGCTTGGATCTTAACATAGATGCTCATAGCCAGGGAGAACAGGGACTGGAGGAGCTCGGCTGTGGTGGTAGGAGCCTCTCTGCGGGTGCGGCGTTGAGGGCGCGGCGCGCCAGAAGATGGCTGAGCAGTGACAGCCGCTGGGTCCGAGGGCGCCGTAGCCACCTCGACTACTTCGGTAGTGGTAGTGGCCGTCTGAGGAGCACTAGATGCACGAGAAGTGCGTGGGGGACGTGGGACGCGCTGGGGCAGTGGAGGTGCCGCCAATGAGGTAGCGGGCTGGGACAAGGGGAGCGCAAGCGGCTCATACTCGGAGTCGGTGGCGGCGGCAGATGATGTGGCCGCTTTCCTCCTTTTCCGGGTTTCCTTTTCCTCTTAGGAGGCTGTGTGGAAGGGCCAGCTCCGAGACAGGAACAACCCGCGGAGTTGGGTCATTTGCCTCGGCCATAAGTGAGGTGGCAGTGGGCGGGGGAGGCGGGACCTCTTGCTCCGGGATGGGCGGGTCACGATTAGTGCGGGGGGGTCTAGTGCGGGCTACTGTGCTGCGTATTTGTTTTTAGCCTCTTGGCGATACACTGGGCAGTGTCGACTATTCGCAGGGTGAGCCCCCTTGCAGTTAGCGCAAGTGGGCTCCTCAGAGAGGGGGCGGGGGCAATCCTGCGCGCGGTGCTCTTCGGCACATCGCACGCATGCCAGCCTGCGGTGGCAATTCAGGCTCGAGTGCCTGAATTGCTGGCAGCGGTGGCATTGGGCGGGGCTCTTCCTGCCCCTCCAGGCTTCAATCCTGATGCCCGGCATATTTAGGATCTCATTTACCTTATATATGCCGGGTACGACATCCGGGGCCCTGGTGATAAGGGCGAAGAAAATGCATCCCGGTTTATCCGGTCTCGCCGCCACCTTCGATACGTACTCCGCTACGTACCCGAGCTCGGCGAGTCCAGCCGTGATGTCGTCTGGGCTGGTGCAATTGGGTAGGCCTCTGATACCTACCTTGATAGCTTGTTCTTGTGGCAGGGAATACGAGAACCAGCTGATGTGCTCGGTCTTCTCGAGTTCTGTAAGGTACCTCTGTATGGCCCTATATTCCCCCTCGCTGTGAGGTCGGAATCGGACCCCATTTCCATGTGGCTTGGCATGCGGGGCGTAGCCCAGGATCTCACGGAGGCGACGAAATGCCTCACCCAGTCGTCTAGTTTCTCTACGACCAAGGGCGGGTATCTCGGGGTGGGCGGCGGCGGCGGGGAGGCGCACGCCGGTGCTGTGGAAGCATCTAGGGGAGTGCTTACTATGTCCATCGGTGTCGGTGAAGAGGCCGAGGACTGGGTGGCAGCTGTAGGGGGGGTGGCACTTACCTCAGCGTAAGTCACCTGGCGGTCAGTTCGCTTCGCCGGAGGCGAAACAGTCGAGGCTACTGCCTGTCGGGTGCGCTTGGTGGCCTGCACAGGGGGTGCGGCAGGCGGGGTAGGAGGCGGGGGCATGACACTCGGCAGGTGGGCCGGCGGCAAAACTTGCGGCACAGGGCAGCGGTCCACACTTGGCGGCGATGCCGGCGAAAGAGGCACGGCTATCGGTCCGCGCGGCTGGCGGGCCTGCGCGGGGTCTTGCGGTAATTGGGGCCGCAAAGCCTCGTTGGAGCGGCGCGCGGAGCGCGGCGGAGAGACCGAACCCTGTTCGGCTGGGCGGTGCGGGAGCCCTGACTCGCTGCGGGCCGCCGTCGGAAGGCATTGGGGCGAGGGGGGTAATAGTACCGCCCCGCGAGAATGCCGAAGACGGGCCGGGGCGAGCGGTGTCCGTGCCGCTCAAGCTGGCTCGGTGGCAGATAGGTAGGCGCGCTCGGACGTGCGCGAGCTCGACCTGGATGAGGTAGAGCTGCGCGACGCACCAGAGCCGGCGCGTGAGTGGCTGGGGCGGTCGCGGCTATGTGGCCGCGACCGCGGTCGGCCATGGTAACGGGGCACTAACTAGCGTCCACCGTATAACATGATAGACATGTTCTTAATGTCAATGAGACACAAACAACATGTACACGCACAATAGAAAAAGTAATGTAAATAAAAGTAATCACACAAACACGGTTAAGACTAAACACGAAACACGTATCTAGTGTCAAAGTAGTCACGATAGTGTACTTACTTGCACGGATTTAAAACTTTGAGGAGGCTGGCTCCCCGTGACCCAACGTAGGAACAAGTTCCAACGGGAGGCCAAAGGCAGAGCAACCCCTCAGCAAGGCGGCAATCCGCTCGCTATTCTTACGAATAACGAGAAGATTGACGATCGCTATTGGGGTAAAACGGATCTGCACTAGAGCGGGTCGGCACGAGCGTGGAGTGAGCGAGTCACTCGACACGTTCCGAGCGGGACGGCACTACCGCGGAGTGAGCGAGTCACTACGACGCGGATAACGCGAGACGGCACGAGAACGCGGAGCAACTGAGAGAGCACTAGCACGCACGAGAGACAGGACGATCCTCTCTGAATATTTTTCTTGTGTATAATTGTTATAGCTTAGGCATTTGTTCTAGAAGGTGTGGTGGTGAGCGGGCTGTCCCCTATCGTGGTGTCTCAGCCGGCTGCGCACTTACTACATACACACACTCTCGCGCACAAGGTAACATAGTCAAATGTCAATTATATATCTCTCTATTTATATCCTCTCTTTTTACCCGACTGGGTTATGTTGTTCGCGCGTATCTTGTATGTATGTAGGTATGTATGTATGTTTGTAAATTCCTTTATTCCCACGTATTTTCCAAACGGCTGGATGGATTTCGACAGTTAAGGTATCGTTAGATTTGTCTCAAAACCCCAAGTGTCCTTAGATAGCTAGTTTAAAGAAAAAATACAAAATGGTGGATTTTGACGCCATGTTGTAAACAGTTTAACATTTTTTTAACCAATCAACTCGAGTAGGGTATCAAAATGAAGGAAAATAAAAGGAAATTCCAAAATATGCATAATATGTCATATATTTAAATTTATTCTGGAATAATTACAACCATTTTAATTAAATCATTCGAATAAATTTGTAATCAATGCATTCAAATAGTCGTATTTTTGCTTTAAATCGACCAAATCTGTGTTGGATAAACTAAAAAATCTAAAATAAAATAAACGTTATGTTTGGTAGCAGGCGGGACCCATATATTTTCGTACTATTTATAATTTGCAAATGGGGCCCGCCTGCTTCCAAACATAACGTCAATTATTTCACTTAGGTTTTCAGCTCATAGTGTAGTCTGTTTTCTCAATCTTGTTTCGGTCTTTTTAGTGCGTTGCTTAGGTACCTATCTGTGTTTTTTTTGCAGTCGGGTTTTTTATATTTTTTAATTATTTATTTATCTATGAAAAGTTTCTTAATGTCCTTCGGCAATATTTGTATTTCGATTGCAGTGACAGAAACTTCGTTTTCCATACATCAATTACACAAAAATGTATATTTGTGTAATTGAAGAGATTCGTTAAGTTTTTTTTTTCGCTATCGTAAATTACCGATTTAGTTCTTAACGAAAAAAAACTCATACTGCAAGCAGCTGCTGTAGGTGGTAAATGTTCCTTACTTTCTCTCTTCATCTATAATATGCCTTTCTCCCTCTCTCTCTATGAATCTCTTGTCTTTGGTTCTTAAAGATAAATTGTTGCAGATGGTCGAAACTCAAATGGTGAAGGGCAGCGTGGCGCCGCTGACGGTGTCGGCGCGGTACCTAAGCGCGACCACCATCGTCAAGCCCGTCGTGGTGGTGTCCAGCGCCCCCTCCTCCTCCACGTGACCCCCGCGCCCGCTCTGAGCGCCTGGTACCTCTGTGTTGGACATACTCAACTTGTGTGATCTATTTATAGTTTCTATACTTTTGTCCCTCGGAAATTATTTATGTAATATAAAATGACTGATATTTATTATGAAACGAACTAAAATTATATAAAAATTATTAGCAAAATTATAATGCAATACTGTTTTTAGTCATTAAAGTCACTTACATGTCTATATGTTGTGGGCCATATTGGTTAATGCATTTCTGTAATGAGTGTTTCCTTGGGGTACTTCTGTACTGAAGGTTGTCGGCACTTAAGGCCATTCGATCACTGCCAAAGTAATTATAATTTCAATTAAATTGAATAGCTAGAGGTACAGATATGTTGTAATCTACGCGTAGCATGCTCCGTCAGAGTGACCGTTAGTGTTAAATTATTATCGTTAAATTGTTTTATTTATGTTAAGAAACCCAACGCCTGAATCGTTTTTAGACAGAGTATGACTAGGTATCAGCCGGCCAAAGTACTCATAGTTAACGACATATTTTTCTATTGACACGATGTGCGAGACCCGGTATTATGTTTCTTGATATTTAAGGGAACAAAATTCATCTAAAATAAATTGAATATTTGTTGGAGTGGATCTTTTAAGAATGGGCCTAGATTTTACTATTAAGTTAGCAATCTCCTTGATTATGATTTTACAAAGAAATATTTAATTACTTTACGTCATCAAAATAAACAAAACACTTACCTCCTTCACTGGACCTTCAAGTCATATAAGATAAGAAATTTATATTTAATAAGAAAATATATATAAAATAGATTTTAAAATTGTCACTAAAGTTTCTCATTGAGAATATTAGCGTAAATATCTTGTAATCAGTTGTAACACTTGTAAGTCTAAGTTAGTTAAAATAAAAATAAAAAGTATAATAACTATAATATATTATGTATTATAAAAACTTAAAATTAAAAAAAAGATTGCTTAATTATTATTTACAGCATATAAAATAGTTTTGTGTTCTTTTTATAACCTATAGAAAATCCTCTTCTTACGTCATACTTATTACGTTAAGCCGGCTGTATGACGACCTTAAACTTAAAAATATAAAATATTGTTTTAATATTGGTTTGTGAGAATTGTGAAATCAATTATTAATATCAGTCCCTTGCGTAATATTGAAGATTGTGTGACAAAGAATCTATAGAGACTGGACACGTACAAGGGAATGTAGGAAAATAAGTTCTTTTATTTCTTTTCTTACCAATATTTTCATACCTCGTTCAAACAAAAATCTTCTAGTATATATTATTTGTATCACTAATTAATAATTAAATTTATTAAACAGGAAATATCGCCTTGGTAATATAAAAAAAAAGAAAAATAATGTGTACATAATTAATTCTTACGTTCAAATACCAAATTTTTATGTTTCTTGATAAATCATGTATCTCGAGATTTTGCTAACAGTCCATACAGTATAAAATCTACAATCTACATACAACATAGTCAATATGAAAACTGTGTATAAATTAGGCTAAGGACATGTACTTGTTATGTATATAATGACAAGATAAATCTTTATTTTTTCTATGTATCTGTGGCGTAAAGTTAAAGTCAACTGAACCCGTTTAAACACATTTTACGCATTGTCAATTCTTTGTTGTAAATATTTAATGTAAAATTATTGTGAATAACTTTGTGATAATAAAAGGCACCAGGAAATTAGGTGATAAACGGTGCAGTCGGTTGTACACTTGTCTTATCGCAGTAAAAATACGATAAAATGTTAAAAACCTTTTAAAAATTAGCTAATTTTAAATGAACAATAGAGTTTGTCGTTGATTTTTGGCGCGATAAGGCATAAGACAGTAGCAACGACGGATTGTACCTGGCTGTACCGTAGTTTGTATAGAGTAGCTGATGCAGCTTTAAACACTTCTAGTGCTGGAAGACAAATCGGTAGAAATGGCCGTCTCGATTGCATGTGCCTATTTACTATTCAGTTTGAAAAAGCAGTCTAGGCATATTACCTGGCATATTAAATGACTAAAATTCAATTCAGTGCCTAAACTTCGAGTTTTCATACTTTTCTCAAATCAATTAATTTTCTATATAAATACTATAATTAAAAGCGGATAATATTATTATTATATATAATGCAAATAGTCTTGTGTAATATATTGATACCTGTTTTAAATTATGTCAATAGCTTTCCTTCTGGTCCTTCGAGCCCGAAGTTTTAATTTATTTATCATTCCGTAATGTAAATCCGCTACATATTAAGAAGTAAAAATGTATAATTGTAATATATAAATATGATTAGATAGGAAATCACAAATAAACCTTGTGTATACATTTGTGTGACCGGGTACGACGTGCTACTGTGTAGACAATACGCGATTTATTTTTACGACTGTCTTTTGTCACTCTGCCTAAAAATTGTACCTATTGTACAAAAATATTATAAATAGAGAAAGAATATTTAAGTTATAATATCATTCGCAAATCAGATGCTCATGTAAATACTATGACATAGAATATACAGTTCTAAGATGTTAGAAATACAAAAGTATATAATGACGAACTAGCTTTTATTTTCCTCTTGAGTCTTGACTACTTTTACCTCCTACGAGTATTTATCTGCATCACAGAGTAGAAAATATATGTACTAAGTATGTAAATATATATACAGAGAAACAGCTTTCATAGAACGACCGAAACGATACAAATTTGAAAATCTTTACGTTTTCAACGGCCGACAATTTTTCCACACAATCGTGTACACGCCGTTTGCTTGTAGTGCAATAAAATCGAAAGATGTAGTGTTTATCTGTTCCTCTTTCTTTAATCTGTGTCTGCATGGCTTTTAGTTTTGTCAGTTCAGTGAACTCAATTTTTTTTAAATTAAACACAATGATTTCAAAACTAAGGATGGGCTATGCTATGACTTACATTTGACAGAAAAAAACTTCATACAACAATAATTTACGCCAACTTGATTTCAGAAGATTTTGTCAATTATAAGGCTGTATTATTTTGGCGTAAAAAAGCGCTTGCTAGCACTGATTTTTTTACAGTTGTCGGCCGACACGTTTACTAACTACAATAGCGCTGATACAATCCGCTATTTTGCTTATTTATTTGGTTTGTTTTGAAATCAGTTAATTAATAGTGTTTTGTGCAATTAATTTAATTAAAGTATTATTAAAATTAACAATAATGTCAGTCCAAAAAATAGTGAAATATATTTGTATGTAATAAATATATAAATTGAATTGAATACTTTATAAACATAAGTATATTTAAGTTAGGTAAGGGTCCCGGTTAACGCTTACCTAGTGTCCTAGAGGAAAATAGCATTTAGCTTTGACAGCGCTTACCGCTTAGCGATCGCCATTTTGCTTACAAGCGCACTCGAACGCTTTTTATCCGCCAAACACAGCCATTGCGGAGCGATTAAACTGCGGAAAGCAAAACCTAGCGACTGCCCTGAACAACCTAAAAAGTAAGTAAATAAAAGGTTAAATGTGGATACTTTTTGCCTGGCCATGCCTCGTCTTAGATAATATATAGGTATTTGTTTAAACTTATTTACGCAACCAATAAAACTTGCAGCTGATATCAGTAACACCAAAAGTTTCAAATCCATTTTCATTTTATAACCTTTTAAAAAAAATTAGATTAGGTATGTTACGTATTATTTTATCCAGTAGGTAACATTTTATCAATTATTATAATCAAACATTTTTACTTGGCATTAAAACGAAAGAAATATTATCATCCGCGCAAAAAGGAATGCGGGTCCCCTATTTCTTAAGTCTATCTTGTATAATTAATTAAAAGATTAATGAACTGTCTTTATATTTGACTGCTTAATAGGTTTTGTAGCAAAATAATTTATCAACAGCACTAAAATAAAATGTCCGTGGTAATAAAATCTTCATGATCATTTGGAATTATTAAAAATTAGGTTCTGATAGAACTTAATAATAATTATAGATAACTCTCGTACCAGAGCCTTTAGTCAAGCTGCCATCGCTAATTAATACGACGCAGTTCTAAAACAAAAATGTATGGGATTTGACTTACGGATCGCTTAATGACAAAGCGCTGCATTATGTCACTTGGCAATGTTTATTATGTTAAATCCATACATTTTGGTTCTCGAACTTCGCTGTCGTAATTAGCTATATCAACTTGGCTTTCCTACGGCAATCATCATTTAAATTCCTCAAAACAATTTTTGTATCAAATAAAATATTTTCAGTATTAAGATAACACAAATTACGTTAACTGTCGCATCAAAACTTCCTTCCGTCATGCGGATAATTGATAAAACTCTATTATGTAAGGAAATTACATCCGAAAACAGCAGTAGAGCTTATTTACTTACACGATAAAATGATGATGACGTCCAAATTATGTATGCACTTCCTTTTTAGTTAAAGAAAAATTCAAAATCCTTATTAAAATTATCTATGCCTCTGTTAATTTTTAACAGCTGAGTATGACTGGTTATCATCGCACCGATCGCCAATCTCGCTCGTCGCTGGACAAAGGATCAGATTAAGACTCGTAAAGAATCGAATATATAACTTTTTTTGTTTACATTCGGTAGCTATAGGTCGTAAACTATTTTTTAAACCAACGAGTGATAATTTAGAAATGCAGAACAACGCTTGCTGGGTGTGCTAGAAGTAAGTACAGTCAGTATAAAATATAACAGTTCTCAATGGGAATAAATCATCTAGATCGGGAGTTCCCAACCAGTGGGCCGCGCCCCCTTAGGGAGAATAGAGACTAGAGGGAGTGAGGGGGGGGGGATGGAACACAAATTAAACATAGCCTTTTTTATCACAAACATTAATGGACGTCTCGTCAGTCGTTATTAGACAAGTTACAATATTTATTTACTTCCACACGAAAATAGATTTGTATTAAAATAAATACTTAACGATAAAAGTGCGTCCATTTTTAATTAAAATACGATAGGCGTGCATGAAAGTATTATTTATAATCCGAGAGTGACTCTCGAAATTACTAAAATAAAAAGAATTTCAAAGGCACTCCGTTCTTTTTAGATTAGTTGTTAGTCACTAGTACAGCCAAATAAACCTTTATTTTATTTTAAATGGTTTACCTAAATTTTTAACTTCAGATGGGCCAATAACAAAGGTTGAGTTGAGTATAGCTGATCAATTCTAGTATCAATAATAATAATATTTTTATGGGACACCCGGAATTGGCCTCGCCGGAACTTTTATTTATTATGTTTGTAGAAATGACGGATCGATTGACTAAAATGTATAAGGAAGACTGTTATCGCTTAGTTTACATAATTTCGAGTTACATCCTTTATCAGGAAGCGTAGGAGTAACGAACCTTGTTTTGTTTACACTGAGACACTCCACGAGGCGGTATAAATTTCGTGTATCTTCCGCTTCTGGCTCATACTACTTTATTTCTTTCCACTGTCTAGTACACAAAATATATTAGTTTTTAGGTCTCAAAATGTTTCTCATCGGCATTTTACTAAGTAGTCTAATTTGTGGCCACTTTTCGTTGCCACTAGATGATGACAACTCATTATTTGCAAATGTTATAAGTAATTCTATCGATGAGGACGATACTATCAATTTATCTAGTCTAGGCCCTGAAGCATTTGGATCTCCCAAAAATGAAAGCGGTAAGAAAAATAACTTTTTTTTTTCATGTTTTACAATCCAGTTTAAATTCTACCTTATTCGGTGTATGTTTGAGCATATTACTTAAAGCGTTTTATCCCTTATTTTGTCTTTTGTTTGAAGTTTTTTGAAGCCTTATGTGTGCTTATTAATTAAAGGTGAAGCTGTTGCAACATGGTCAGAATCATCGCTGGTCAATCCAGAAGAGATGGGGTCGTATGCAGAAGGGGACATACTCATCCCATTAAGAGGAAAGAATGGTATAAGAGTGGAGTCCCAGCAATGGCCAAACGGCCACATACCGTATTCAATTGATAGACGATTCAGTAAGCAATAGATTGTCAACAATTACGCCCTCCTCTTATTAATTAAGTCCTCCTATTACTAATTATATGACTGACATCCGTACGAATGCTGACCAAGTTACTAGTCAAGTCAGTCATAGTTGTTTCCCGAAGCAATTGCTTAAACTTTAAACACAATCACTGGTACCATGCTGATAACTGATAACAAAACTATAAAAAAAATAATGTATAAAATATTTACATTCTGCGCAGGTTCATCTCAACGTGAGATCATAATGAAGGCGATCGCGGACTACCATCGGCTGACGTGCCTGCGCTTCGTGCCGTATAGCGGCCAGACCGACTACATCGTCATTACCGGAGAGAGCACCGGCTGCTGGTCCAGCGTGGGCCGAATAGGTATCTAAAAGGCTACGGATATCTTAGTAGCTACGACTAATTGTTATATACAATATGACTTATCAATTACTTATGTAAAGAGACTTGGTAAGATTTTCCTCATAAACAAATTCAGGCTGGGCGCAAATAATTTAAGTTGCCTCGACCGCACTACTACATGTGACCGGTAGCGGTAAAAAATGTATGACTATTGTGTAGCACATAACAGCTACGCCCGTTTACACCAAACATTGGCAAATGTGGTGTCTAGAAAAATTACTTTAAGTCTTAGATAAATCTCAGACCAGAAATAATTCTTCTAGAACCAATAGCTGAATAGAATTTAGTTGATTGGCAAAGTTAAGCGGAGTTCAAACTAGAATTAGTTACAAAGTACAATTCCTATTCGAAGAGCTCAAACTAATGAACAAATACAGATAGTATATTTCTATTGGTATGGTTTCGATGGTATAAGACTATACAGCTGTTCATACGAGCAAATTTTATTTCCCAGGTGGTCGTCAAGAAGTGAACCTTCAGATCCCAGGCTGCGTGAGCAAGAAGGGCACGGTGCTGCACGAGCTGCTGCACGCCGTGGGCTTCTTCCACGAGCAGAGCCGACCCGAGAGAGACGACTTCGTTACCGTCAACTACAATAATATCAAATACGGTAATGCAGCTGAAGGTTTTATTTTTGAAGGATATTTAAATCCATGATAGTTAATTAAACAATCCATCATAGTAGGTAGATCTAGCAGTGGAATATGGTCTGAATATTAAAATGACGTCAGATCATATTTTCTGTAAAACTTCAACTATAACAACGAGAAAAAACCCAAACCCCCTCCCCCCATCCGGTGGACCAAGCGGTAGTTCTTTGAAGACCCCTCCCCCAAACAGGTCACGTAGTATGGGTATGTTACATTGATAGTTACAATAGCTACATTTTCTGACTTCGATAAGGGCGTTTCACAATAAGCTTATTTGCATGTTTTGTCTCTGTCGCTCGATATAAAGTAAGCAGTGACAAAACTTCGGTAAAAGCTATCCGACACCTATGAGAAGATTGTGAAACAGGCCCCAGGTATATGTAAATTGACGTGACTCATATTTCAGGCGCTGAAAATAACTTCAAGAAGGCGGATCCTAAGGAGGTGGACGGGTACAAGGTGTCGTACGATTACAACAGCGTCATGCACTACTCCGAGTACGCCTTCTCCAAAAACTCACAGAAAACCATCGAACCAAAGGTACCTAAAACACATAAAACCGTTATGAAATTCGTAACTTTAATAAGTATATTTTTTTATAAAAACTATAACCCGACTACTTAAATTATATAGTCAAGTCTATTGACACCTAATTTATTAAAATCGGCATAGTTTTGGTACGCGACGGGTCAAAAAACATATACACATACATACATACATACATAGACTGCGATAATCCCTTCCTTTTGGCTTCGCCGAAGTCGGGTAAAAAGTACAAAATTATCTTCGAAGTACCAAATTGTCTATAGTATAATTACGGTTCTAATATCAGCAAACAACATTCTACGGTAAAATGTTATTTCATACTTACTTATGTAATCAATCAGCATTTGCATGGCAAAGTTCAATGTTTTGTATTATTTAATACAAACTATGATAAACACCTTGTAGGTTAGCGGAGCTAAACTAGGACAAAGGGACGGACTGAGTAGAGGCGATGTGAGAAAAGTTAACAACATGTACAATTGTAAAAAGCAGTAAGTATACACTATACATAATATTATGTACAGGTCCTAAAAAATTAAACACGCACGTTTTGAATCACAACTCACAAGGCACAATCCTCAGGATTTTTTTGTCTTTAGCAAAATTGCATTCGCTAATTACGAAGACGAAATTCGAAAACAAAAATGTATGGGATTTGACATAAGCATCGCTAAGTGAAACATATAAAATCCTATAAATTTTTGTTCTCGAATTTCATCGTAGGGATGATGACTACATCTAAACTATTTAGTTTTATTAATATAATTAGTAATATTGAGGCATTACTACTTTGTAAATGTAAAAAAAAATATTATGTGTAGTTTAGTAACAGTAGTAGTAGACATCTAAAAAGTACAAAAAAGTTAAAAAATTTTTTTTGCTAAATTAGTAACAAAACATCATTGTTTTACTTACATCATATAAATAAACATTAATTATGGTAAGTATGAACTTAAACGCATAATTAATATCGGAGATATTTACAAATATGTTCCTGCGGCCGTATATTTCATACCTAGGCGTGACGTCACAGCTAGGTACGACTTTAGTATGGAGCGTTTTCACGAGAATTGCATACAAATCGCTGTACCTTTGAAAATATTGACTTTTGATACTGTTTCTTCCGAGAACTTCTCAGAAGAAACTCATATTTAAGAGTACTATTAATTATTTTTTGTCATCTAGCCTATTAGCAATGGCAACTAGGCTAAAGGCTCTGGGGTATTTTGTGAATGATAATAATGTTTTGGCGTCATGTTCCCAAATTATATAAAATATTTTTTCTTTGGAGAAAATTCCAAAGCGTTGTTTTTAAAATGAACTCATAGATGTATTATATTAAAAAGTTATCAATGGAATGAATTACATAAATCGTGTACGGCTCGGGGCCAAAGGACGAAAACAATATCTCGTTTGACTTGTTGGTTTAAGTTTTGTGTTACATTTTTTTTTTTTCAGAGAACCCGAATCAGGATGGTTGAATTCCGTCTGGCAGAGTTTGTTCGGGGACAAAAGACGTTGAAATTGTCTACGATCTGATGAATGAATCTAGTCTCCCTTTGTGGCGTAATTATTGAATAAAGAATTTATATTTATTAATTTAATGAATAAATTTATTTTAAACCTAATCTAGAAGAACTAAATAGCTACATAACTTTGTTGAACATTATCTCACAAGTCACAATCAGCGTTATTGAACCTATTCAAATAAACTAGAGGGCGCCCTGTGGAAATTCGCCCATTACAATTCATATTATTTTTAATTTTGAACTGTATAAGGGTTCTTTTGCCTCTTAGAAAAAAAAACTGTTGATGTGATAAACGTCAACGTGCATCAAAATTTTATCTCTGAAACGCAGTGCATGTTAGTTAATATCTAAATAATCAGAGGTAGTATGTGTATTGTGTAGTTGTTATTTTTATTAATTTTATGTATTTCTAAGCATTTTTTAAAATATTAGCTTTCTGCACACCTTCGTCCACATACACTTTAACTGTGCCAAATATCATACTCCTCCGTTAGCGCAATTCTCGTAAAACTGTACTGAAAGTTTTTGCTTCACGTATTTATAATAATAATGATGATGATGATAATGATAATGATATAAATAAAACAAATATAGGTAAAATGCATTGTAATATAATATTTGCATTCAATATTTTATCTATCTACTACAAAAACATAAATATAGTTACGAGAGTCGGATGCACATATACTTGGTTATGTAGACTTTCTTGATCGAAGACAGCTATCATGTTGTAGATTTGGATATTTCTGTCTCAAATAAACATTTCAAGTAGTTGTATGATTTCTCACATTTACACATCTCTTCAACTGAAATAAAAATAAAGACGTCAACACTTAACATATTTTACTCTATACTAGTGACTCTACATGCCTGAAAAAGTAACAGCGGACTTAGACAAAGCAGCAATATAACAACAATAACGTAGTTCAAAAAGAAAACACTGTATGCGGTCGTAGTGTAGTGTACCTATTTATTAAACACGAATAAAATGAAACCGATTTCCAAAGTAAAAATGCACAAAAAAGTATGAAATAAATCTTACTTTGAAAATAATTCGGATTAAATTCGGATAAAATTTTAACTATTTCTCTACACAAGTTCATTATTTAGAAGTCGGTACCAGCCCAAATAAAATCCTAATAAAACAATATTTTACAGAACTCACGTTTTAGTTGGCTGGTACCGACTTCAATATTATGAAGATTGTGTAGAGAAATAGTTAAAATTTTGTCCGAATTTAAAAGGGGAATTATTTATTTCATCCTTTTTTTGTGCATTTTTAGGGTTCCGTCGTACTCATGGAACCCTTATAGTTTCGCTCTGTCCGCCCGTCCTCCGTCCGTCCCTCTGTCTGTCTGTCCGCACTTGTAGCTTCCGTAATTATAAATATAAATTGATGAAATTTGGTATAGTTATAGGTTTTGTATAGACCTCGGTTTTGGCATCATAAAATAATACTTTATTTTTATTTTGGGGGTGGCTCATACATGTGAAGTGGGGGTGAAAAATATTTTTTCATTCTACCACGCCGTGTGGGGTATAGTTGAATAGGAATTTTAAAATAAAATTAAGATTTCATACATGATTTTTTTACATAGTTAACCATTTTCGTGTTATCGGCTTCAAAGTGATTTATAAGTTGGTCGGTCCCCTGGCATTTCTAAACTATGAGACCTAGAAACTTGCAATTTTTTATGCTGAAAGATCATGCTAAATACTCTTTCGGAAAATTATTTTGAACGAAATCGTAAGTAATTGTTACTACCTTTTGAAGTAATTTGAAGAAACCTTTTACGCGTTTATAGTTACGGAACCCTCCTTAGACATGTCTTGACATGCTCTTGGTTAGGTTATTACTTTAAATTTTTGTATTAAATAATGTGGCGGAACAATTAGCGCCACAATCCTGAATCGCACTATCGAAGTTATCTATGATCGGCACTATATATACGACATCTGAAATTCATACAAGTGGGCTTCGGCCATAGAGGTGGGCTTCGGTCGGACACCTTTGGGACTTGCCACCATATCCCTACAATTTTTTCCCTTTTTAGTCATGTTTCTTATATTATTAATAACACATTTTATAAAAGTTTAAAATAAGCGTTCTAAAGTATAATTGAATACGCGCCAAGCTTCCATTAGGCATGCATTTAAGATAATGATAATGATTACTGTAAGTTACTTATTGTCATATGCTTGCAATTCTTTAAACAATGCCGAATTTTCAAACGTTTATCTTTAAAGACTGAGGAGTTCTGTTAATTACTTTTGGATCCAGGGACCCTTGGCATAAAATTTTACTTTTTGGTAGCATATGCTTGAGTTACTTAAAAAAAAGTCAAATCCCTATAGATATCCCTTTCAATTTTGAGGAGTTTCCTCGATTCCATCATCAGGTCACCAATTTGGTGACTAAAGGACCAATTTCGAATTACACCCTTTACAAAAATAAAAGAATTTTGCAAATAGGTCCACAAACGGCAGTGTAATGTTCAAAGATATCCGTGTCGATGTAAAATACTATGAGAAGTACCTATTATATCATCATAATGTGATGACGGTGGTGATGATGATGATTACTGTAATTGACATAGCATATGCTTGCAGTTCTTTACGGCGGTTTTTATTCTAGACGTCGGAATTATCGATATATATATATATATATCGATAATTCCGCCTCCTTCTTTGGAAGTCGGTTCATAATACATAATATTATTTTAGTAATAGTATACTGCAACGCTGAATTGCTGCGATGCGATATCGTATATAATATCGCGACAAGGACGACGCGTTGCAAATTGGAATCGTATGGCGGTAGCTCACATCGCAGATTTCTGCGTTGCGAATTCGTATCGCGTTTGTGTGTACGGACCTATTATGTCGCTAAATCAAGTGGTTAAGTCCATACTTTTTATTCTGTTCTAACTTTGTAATCATTTTTATATTGTACTTTTTTTAAACGGGCAATTGGCCCACCACACTTACCCACCACTGCAACTCCTGTGTAGCCAGGATCGACAGTGGTAACCAACCGCAAAAACCCTTTGATATGATCTCAGGGGTGCCCGGGGGACATGCTAAATCTGTCTTGGAACCCGCATCGAAATTAATCAGAAGATTGTAGGAGGAGTAGGAAGTATTCCAGTTTCCCTCCCCAAGCTAAGCGGGAGACAAAAAGTCAGAATTATAGGGGAAGCACCACGGGAATAACATGTTTTTTTTTTTTTATGACTACAAGACAGAATGTAATTAAATGTTTTAATTTATAATATGACAGTTGATTACAATGCATTTATAATGACAAAAAAGTGTTGCATTGTTTCCATAGTACTTATGACAAAAACGTTTGAAAGCTCGGAAGTACTTCGCACAGCCCACGAGATCTTCATAGTACACAACCCTAGAAACACAATGGACGCTGTTCAACATTTCGATTCTTTCGTCATACCAGATATCACACTCCCAGAGTATGTGATGAGCAGTTTGTTCATAAGGGCTACCTTCGGTCGAACACTCGCATAGCGGAGACGAGACAAATGTAAATCCAAATAGTTTCGCTTTAAAGTTTCCGTGTCCTGTCAAAATTGAGCGACGTAGTGGTCTATTTCTATCCATTGCTTCGAGAGTCGATCGCGTACCGAAGGGAAGAAATTATATAGGTGACGCCCTTTGATAGTGTTGTCCCACCGTTCCTGCCACTCAGAAATTAGGTTCTGTATAGAAATATCTAATGGCTCGAATAATCTTGTTATCTTATTACTCTCTTTCGCGCTTAAAAACTCAGGGTTAGTCATTTTTTTTTATAATATAGTGCTGCACGACGCTGTATCTCTAAATCTACTGGTAGGACTCCGGCTAAGACTGGGAGTGCTACAGTACTTACGGTACGGTATGCCTTACATAAAAATATTAAGGCGAGACGTTGGCTTTGCAAAAGTTTACGACGGGCCGCTCCTATTGTAGCCCTATCTGCCCACGCCAGTGCGCCATAGCATATGCTGCCGAGGTACGTCGCATTATAAATTATTTTAATGTTTTAAATGAAAGGCCCCATGTCGACGTTGATATTTTTGTGAAACAATAGAAATTCCTTTTAGCTTTCTCACCGGTCTGTATTATATGTTCCAGGAATGTAAATTTATTTTCTAAAATAAGTCCTAGGTAACAAAGTGACTGTTTACGTTTTGACATTGATGTTGTTCAGTTTAATGCAAGGAGTTGATATTAATGAACCTTTTAAAAGTACTTGAAAGGCTTTATGTGCTGTAAATTCTATTCGATTTCTGTGGCCCCAACTCGATATTACGTTGAGGCACTTGTTGCCTTGTTTTCAAATTCAGATCGCGAATTGGCTTGAATAATAAGAAAACCATCGTCAGTGTAAACTATCAGAGAGCACAGAGGAGGCAAGGGAACACATAATAAATCATCAAAACTTATATTCCACAAGTGCGGCGATAGTACTGATCCTTGAGGGCAGCCGAGAGTTAAGTTTTTGGAATGTGTGTAATGGCCGAGTTGGAGTTTTGTTACGCCGTTGCAAAAATACGAGTAAATTAAATAATAAATATTACGATAGCAGCCTCTGTTTCTTAACTTCAGTAGTAGCATTGGCCACCAGGCATTATCCAAGGCACCCGCGATATCCAGAGATATACCTACTACATATTTACACTCCGATAGTAACGCGGTAAATCCAAATTGCTGATTATTAAATTTCTGGCCACCGGGTAGCAAGCGGTGAACAATAAGACGTTCTAATAATTTACCTAAGCATGATAATAGCGTTATAGGACGGTAGGATTTCGAATCGTCTGGTGGTTTATCACCGGCTTTTGGAATTAATTTTATTGTGCCGATTCGCCAGATTTTTGGAAAAGTGCCTTCTGCAATACATTTATTAAAAACCTGTAATATAGATGAGCCTACCGCTAGACACGCCTGCTTAATCATAATATTAGATATTTTATCCTCGCCTGCTCACTTTTTCGTAGGTAACAAATTAACTGTTGAAGTGAACTCATCAAGTGTAGGTAAGTCAGATACCGGCGTATTGATGGGGTCTAACAATCTGAACCTTATCTCGCGGTGAAAATCATTGTCCAAGTCCGGCTTGTCGTCTGGAATTAGTACGTCGAGGTACGCCTTCGCCGTGTCTCTTAAACTATGAGTATACGAATTATTAATCTTGATATTTGAAAAATACTGTGGAGCAGTGGTATTATTTGGTTTGAGTTCATGGTATAAAGAAGACCATGATCCCTCCTTATCCAGTCTAACGGCTGCATTTCTCAACATATTATTTTTTGCTAAGGTGACGGCGGCGCGATAACGCGACCTTGAAGCCCTAAGGTCAGTTAGGTACGATACGTAATTATCGTCCAATAGACCGAGTCCCTGTCTACGTGTATAATTAATTTTCCGTCTGGCTCTCCTAAACTGCCGACGCAAGTTATATAAATTATCGTGCCACCAATTACACTTATTTTCTGTTTTAAGCGGCCTTCGGCCCAGGGCGGTGTCGGCACAGTAGACAAAGGTGTTGGTCATTATTTCCGCACTATCATTTGAGTTCAAGTCTGGACGAGTGAAATCTCTGGAATGAGCGAACATAAGAGACCGGAATAAATTCCAATTACCATTTTTAACATTATATTTATAATCTTTCGACTCAATCACGGGACAACTCGAGGGTGCGCGAATAAACTCAAAGACAATTAAACGATGGTCGCTGCATGATGCATCAGGAATGACGCGCCAATTTATTATATTGTTATTATGGACGTATGCGCTGAAAAGCGTGACGTCGATGGAAGATTCACCAGAGGGGCTGCTAAATGTAGATGGTGCATTGGGAGTGTTATGAATTTGCAGGTTGAACTCTGCTATGAAGTCTTCCACTGAGCTACGACGGTCGCAGTCAGTGTATCTAAGTTCCCCATGCCATAAGGGCGAAGAAGCATTAACGTCGGCACCAATAACAATTTTATTCCCCGCAAGACATTGTAGGACATGACGTAGTTGGTGTAAGTGAGGACCTACAGGATCGGAGTATTGAAAATAACAACTAACTACGTACAATCTAAAGTGAAGACACGAAACCTCCGCTACCGCACAGTGAGACGTTGACAGATTTGTAAGGGCCGTAATTGAAAATGTAGACTGAGGTGTGTAAATGCCGGCGCGCGCTAGGTTGTTAACTTGTACGACTTTCGACCTTAGCGACGCGGATTGATATTGCTCTTGTATAAGAACTAAGTCTAAATTATAATCCGACACAAATTTTTCTAATTCAATCGTCGCGTGCTTATTGTTATGTAGGTTCAACTGTCCTATAACTAACTTATCCATAGCGAGTTGTTAAAATTAATTGCTCCATTTTTGCCTTGTATGTTGGGCAGTCAGGGGAACCAGTAGGGTGGGCGTTAGGTTTCTTGTACCGGGTGCAGCTTCCGCAAACCGGTTTGAAATCTCTTAAGTATTTTTTGGGACAGTTAATTGAGGTATGTTTATCGGCGCAGTGACAACAGCACGGGTCTGAATCGCGGCAGAATTTAGCAATGTGACCGTATTGTTGACAATTAGCGCAGCGTACAAGTTCGACGTCATCGATGAACCGACACATTGCCCAGTCAATAAAAAGTTTTTGTTTAGTTTCAATGAGATGTTTCCGAATCTTTGGGTCTAACTCTAGGCCCATCCATTTTCGATTGTAGTTATTATTTATGCGCCGTCTAATAATTTGTGTCGAGTTCATAAATTGTTCTTGTGTCACATTAATTTCGCCCTTAATATTTTGGTTATAAAGCGATAAAAGGAAATTTTCGTCCGTAATAAAATATTACGGACGAAAACGGGACATCTTTAATTAGAATACGCGGGTTACGCCCTCTCGGTGTTTCTAGACGCAGACCGGCTGATTTTAAACCTTCAACGGATTTTAATCTCCTGACTTGTGACTCGCTTGTTAAGCGCAGGATCACGCCCGAATTAGCTGTCTTTTTGACGCCGTGGATTTGAAAGCCGTCAGATGGGTTGATCGCTTTCATTAATGCCTGTTTGGTCTCGTCTGAGGATTTTAATTCCGCCGATTTGTCTTGCGTCGGATAAGCTATTACGCACGGCAGCGGTCTACGCGTTTCAATAGGTGGCACCGACTTCGCGAGTCTGAGTTTGAGCGCGTCAGAGTAAGAAAATGGCGGCGCTGATGCGGCCGGTTGCTCAACCTGAGTAGTAGTTTTGGCGGTCAGCAAATTCTTTTCCAAATTAGCGACTTTAGTTTCTAATGACGAATTTTTAAGTGCCAGAAGTGAGACGATGGCCGTTAATTTTTGTGTCATGTTCATTATTTCTGCTTTGTTAGCGAAGTTATTGCGACGAGATACTGTGTCGTTAGCGAACTCATTTATTTTAGATAAGTATGAAGAGGCCTCGCGAACTAGTTCGTAATAATTGCACGTATCGTCGGGGCCACGGCTTGTATCCAATAACGAAATTACGGGGGGCGGTTGATCGTCCCTTGTGGGCTGGTGGCGCTTTTCATCAGGTGACAGAGAAGAGGGCGATAATTGTGACAATAAACGTTTAGTACCTGAAGAAGTTGGCGGTGAGCGGGGAATTTTGTCATTTTTCGAAAACGGATTAGTATCTTTATCCGGTGGCATATTATGACTCGACATTCTGGCTAGGTACTTACTAAAAAGATTTAAATACTACACTCAATATGCAATAGAAAAACAATGGCCAAAATAAAGATTGAATAGGTAAATAACTAACAGCTGTTCGAACAGAGCGGCCGGCGCTGCGCGAGAGCTACCGACAGTAAAAAATTTTTGCCTACCTACTTGTTGACAACAATAAAGGTGAACAAGGAAATCAACTTACCGAATTAAATCCAACAAACTACGGACAAATGTGTTTCAAAAACTTACAGTAAACGTTGCTCACACCTTTACCTAGCTTATTACACACACTCAGCACGTATTTGTTGATTTTAAACCACTGAAAACAATTTATTTCCCGGAGCGCACGTCAGACGGTGTTAGCCGTACGAAGATCGCGGGGGGAAGGTGGTGAAGGTGAAGGTGTTTTATATTGTACTGTGTCTAAACCACAGATTAAAGAAAGAGGAACTGATAAACAGCTACACAGTTAGCTTAATAATTGATTGCACTACTACAAGCATACGGATTGTCCACGATTGTGCAGAAAAATTGTGGGCCGTTGAATGGGACGTTAATATTTTCTAATTTGGATTGATTTGGATCGTTCTATGATAGCTCTCTAGAGTTCTCTGTACCTAAAAATGTATTTTCTCCTCTGTGGTCTAAAACCCCAGATACATACTTCGTTCCACACACTCAGTAGCCATTTCCTTGGCGTTGTTCAGTGGCATGTCCCCTCTGATCATAGTAAATATTTCGGCGGTCCGCTCTGTGTCGAACCCTCCATCCTCAGAAGCGATTTCGCTCTTCTCTAATACACAGCGGAGAAAACACTGAAATAAATTCAATAGATCAAAGTAATGACGTTCACACCATTATATTTAGTTCAATATCCAAACATCCGATACCCATTTTCAAATTCATAAGTAATTTGAAAAATGTATAGTGGATAATATCTAAAATAGAATAACTGACCTTTGGAGTTTTATCAGTTTCATCCGGAAAGCTCCCACTAGAATTGAGAGACCGCAAATATGCTACAAAAATAATAGAAAAGAGAAATATTGTTAATGATCTTGTGTAAACGATATTTAATAAAATACAAGTCTGATTTTATGACGCTTCTGATTACATTATAATTGTATTTTGGATAAATAAATTTCTTATTTATTTATCCAAAATACAATTATAAAATAAATAAGATTATCTATGATTCAAAGTTCATTAAGTAGATATTTAAAAAAAAACTAACTCATCTCAATGCGGAAGGTATCGTTGCAGTCCGTCATAATTTGCAAAAGATCTAAATCCGCCTTCAAACTCTTGCTATCAGGTAGTTTTTTCGTACTCTTATCATCTCCACTCCCATTTTTGTCTTTATCTTCACATCTTGAGGTAGAGAACAGTAGAGTGAGGGCTAATGTTAAAGTTAATACGACTTTCATCATGGCACTTTGCCTTTGTTAAGCCCATATAGATAAATGTTCGGAGTTTATATACCTAGAGCGTATTGTAGAGATTTGTAGGGTCATATATTTACAAACTTTTAAGTCAATATACTGGCCTACAAAAGAAATTTATAACTATTAATTTTTTTTCATAATTTTAGAAGTTGAAGAACCATTATATCAATATTTAACATTTAGTTTACTTATCATTTAGTTATTTTTGCACGAAGTTTTCCAAGTAAGGGCACTTTACAAATTAGCCCTCTAGTACTCTTAAAGTAACAAAGTTATCTAAGCCGTTATAGTTTTCCTTTAAACTTCATTAAATTTATTACCATCATGTTTTTCTCAGATTCAGAGGAGGGGGGGGGGGACAACTGAAACTAGTAGAAACCCGATAGAATTTGCTATAAATAGTTAATTACTTAAGTCTCTAACTTCTATAGTTTTAAAATAAAAAACAATCATATTTTAAAAAAAAAATGCAGGATTTTCAGGATTTCAGGTCCGAAATTAATATGCGATTAAAATGGAATTAAACTTATAATCCTTAAAAACAATCCAAATCAAATAAATATTATAGGTATAGCAATGACCTGCTTTCTGAAAATTCTGAAATGATGAATGGAATGAAAAATCCATTCGGAAAAAATATTATACCTTTCGTAATTAAAATGACTTGTGCAAATAAACAAGTTCATTAAGTTGGTAATTATGGAAAATATGCTATTTTAAAACAAATAATGTATTTTTTGTTGATATGAATATTATAGTTGGTGTCCTCTGTAAAGGTAGTAAGTATGCATAATATATTAGTAGAAGTTACCTGGCGTGTACCTAATTGGTAATAGTTGATTAATGCTCTTATTGTCAAAGCCTTTAGTTTGCGTGGCTTGTGACATATGACCTGCAACTTAATTGTGATCATTATATTCTGATACTACATAATAAGCAGCCTCTCAATAGATAATTTGTATATGGACTTATGTGATAGCCACAATTATTCACTAATTGTGGCTAATTTGTAATTGTAATTTGTAATTTTAATAATTGCGATTGTAATTTGCTTATCCATTGTGACAAATTAATTTCATCTTCATGGGAAATCGCTTTTTATAGTCGTAAGAGTTCTAGCGTTCAGTAGTCATTGATATTCGTAAGAGTTCTAGCGTTCAGTAGCATTTGATATTCATAAGAGTTCTAGCGTTCAGTAGCATTTGATATTCGTAAGAGTTCTAGCATTCAGTAGCATTTCATATTCGTAAGAGTTCTAGCGTTCAGTAGCATTTGATATTCGTAAGAGTTCTAGCATTCAGTAGCATTTCATATTCGTAAGAGTTCTAGCGTTCAGTAGCATTTGATATTCGTAAGGGTTCTAGCGTTCGGTCCCAAGTTAGTGGTTAGGTATGATGGGTCATTAATAAATAATAATTATTACGAGTTATTCGAGTTTCAATACTAAACTTTCATAAATTATAAAACTTTTGTATAGGTAGGTAACTAGGTACTAGGTGCCATACGTAAACGTAAACTGGCTTCGTAAATAAGAATATATAAGCATGTAAAAATTATTTCAGCTGATACCTATGCAAATTATGAAAAATACCATTTCTAAGAATTAGTAAGCTAAGTCATCGTTTAACTAGGCCTAGTTTTACCGAACACACTTGAGTCAGAGCTATGCTCGTAAGCACCAGTGTGTATAATTTTAAAAGCTCAGTTTATATAATATTATTATAATGAGAATTTTAGTTATATTCCTTTATTATTTAACTTCCATTCTTGCACTTACTATTGAACGGTACCAAACCGGTAAAGTACCTCAACCAAATTTTGAATACCTGCGTTCTAAAACTAAACACCGCTTTTAAAGTAACAATATATTTTATTAAATTTGTTTTGTTTTCATTCTGCTAGATCCTAACACAGAAGAAGATGCGGCCATGACGTCGCCTGAAGAGGAGTATCTCAACATCTTCAAAAGATTACCTTACTTTGTCCGGTACGTCACAAAATTTTTGCATGAGAAACCGGAGGTTTTAGAAAAAAATAATTCAACAATTTTTGTGGACGATAAAGAATAAAATTTGCCCTATATAATGTTAAAAATTATTGCATAAATGTAATAAATCATATTAAAATAATATTTAAACGTGTGTTTTTAATTTTCCCACGTTCCTAGGGTTACTTAGTACTAGGGACTTAGTACAAAGAACCCAGAGGCATAATTCGACGGCGCCTACGTACATTATTGTATCTGAAAAATGCTACTTTTCATTAGAGCGATTTAAAGTTTATGTTTCGTATAACTTTGTCCTTAATCGATCCTTATGAAAATTTGCATAAACAGTGTTGGTAGGATAAAAAATTAGTACATTGTATCAAAAATACAAAATGTTGAACAGTTTTTGCAAAAATTGAGTTACGATAGTATACCACGTAAATAAGCTTGCTCTCTTAATCGTAACTGGCACTTCCAATAATTTTATAGGAACTGCATAATCAAAAATATATCGGATTTGCGGATTCCGATAATCTACGTAGGTATTATGTACTTGCTAAGATTGCTTGTACTTACGATTAATTTTAATGGAATAACAAGAACAAAATTTCCATAAAATATATTTACTATCGTGGTTAATCACAGTATGGCTTTGCTTGACGCACTTATTTGTTGTTCTTTATTTATAAACCACTGTATTACAGTAACAGAAAAAACTTAAATTATTCGGGAAATACGTATTTTATGTATAATTTGGTACTGGTATAACAAACAAATTTAATAATCCTTGTTTGTGGCACGTGTTGCAATAAAAGTAACCTATATCCTTCTCTATGTTGTCACTTACTCCTAATTTTGGCAAATCAGTTCACTAGTTTGTACATGATTGCGTCACATACTAACTTACTTTTGCATTGATAATATTAATAGTATGGATTCTATTTGTTAAGCGAAACATTTTAAAATCAATAAAATATTTTGATATTTTTTTGTTTCATTAGGTATAAAGAACAAATATCTCAATCATAACTTTTTGAACTGATAAAATAGATTTAATGTTAAATTAATGTTTTCTTTCATCATAGATATTTTCATTATCGTTGTCAAGAGCTAATAACGTCTTAACAATATTTAGGCACCTATGACTGTTTTCATAGCAAAAATTGGCAATATATAAGAGGCACCACTGAAGAGGAAAGAGTAAAATTTATTCTTAGTGTGACAAACTTTATAACATTTTTCTGCGCAAAACACAAAATCTGTAAATGTCTGTAAAGGCCAACAGAATGTTTGCTACAATTAAGACTTCAAGTGCAAAAGAGGAAATGAACAAATTGTTAATTGAAACCAAATCAGGATTGTTTTACTTCTATTTCTTTTACTTCATTATTCAAACCTTGATCGTCTTAACGTAAGATCACTTACACTTGAAAAAACAAAAGGAAATATCCTGAAAATTAAACTAGGTAGTAACTTAGCTAGAATTCCTAAGCTGATATTCTGAAATAACTTCTAAAAAGGCAAAATTATGATAAAAACCTATTTAAATAGGTGAAAAATATCAATAACTAATGGATTCTAAATTAGGAAAGCCTTGTGTAGGAGTCATCTCAAACAGCTATGATAATTATTGTTAGTCTTCTTCCATTATTTTCAAAAGTCTTCAAGAAATAACTTTTGAATTTTTTTACTACTTTTGAACTGAGCTAAAAGAGCGTATCTTACTAGTGGGCTTTCATTAACACCATGAAAACTCGGAATTAATACAAATTACACCTCATAATTCACGGCAAAAGCTTATAAGTGAAGCCATACACCATACTGCCTATCGTGTATCGTCCAATCAGCGCTGCCGACTGGATCAGTTAGAATTGACCATGTGTAGGCGGAGATTCCCATGTCAGTTGACACTGTTTTATTTCAATATGGAACTGATCCAATCGACAGCATTAGTAGTTGATCGGATAATGAGTAGTATGGTGTATACTAGGGTACTATAAGAATATTAATGATGCTATTATGCTGTAATCTTCGATATCACTACTTTTAAAATTACTTGCATAATGACTGACATAGCTTCCAATTTCCTCATTCATAAAATACTTTAACTGACTTAGTTATTTTCTGTCAAGTGATCTTTTAAAAGTATCTGACAAAGATTGATTAACTAATTGATCGTTAAAATATTCAAAAAATAAACGGGGCTCGTATTTTTATATAACATGTGATCGAGCTTGTTGCCTGAAACTTTAAAACTTGCTGATGAAATTTAAAAACTGTGAAAATCACTTGTGCTAAGCTTCTATCCATCATTATTCTATTCCTCACCCACCAACTCCTTCAATAAGCAGGTAAATTAAATAAATATATAATTTATAAATGTTGTTTTCATACAAAAAATCAATTTCGTCCCTAAATTAAACATAAAACTTAATTTTTTATATAAGTACTTATATTGAATCTGTATAAAAACTAAAAAAATCTTCCAAAACAATCGTAAGTGCCACTTTCGATAAATATCAGTATTTAAAACACCACGTAAAGTATCGTAAATGTCAGATTCGATACAAATACGTTAAAGAAAAGCCATGTAAACTGCCGGAACCGCCACTTACGTTATTTTTGGAATATGAAAATCCATTTTAAGCAATCGGTTCTGCCCGATTCATTACTTTATTCAGTAACATTTTCAATTCAAGAAAAGAAATATGAATGCTAATTGGTGTAACATATTTAAGTAACCAACACTTAAAAATAAAAAATAATGAGGCGCGTATATTGCGGCGAACACTCACGTTAGTGGCAGTTACGGTCTTGTCGCACACTCAGGTGCGCAACGTTAACTCGAGTAAGCTAACATACGTTGGTATTGGTCGGACAGACTTATATGTTACGATAAAATACGACTTAAAAAAACGCACTTGCAATGGGTTTTTTAATTTTTTGAAAACGTGATACTAAAGATACCTATATAATTATAGACTCCAAAACAGTAATAAAAAAAATGCCATTTTGCAGTAATTACAATAATGTACGTAGGCGCCGTCGATATAATCGTGAAAGTTGTATGTGTGGATGTATGAATGTTCGTTACTGTTTCACGTAATAACAGCTAAACGGATTTTAATGAAATACGATATGGTAGTAGGTAGTTTTTGGGTACATAAGAGCCAGAGATAAGGCTGGGACTATATGATCCGGAATTCGGATGGCTGGAGAAAATTCAGAACGCTAAAAATAGAACTCTGCGTTAACACAATAGAGCTGGCAATCGAACACACAAGTGTCGAGTCAAATGTATTATGACAGTTTGACACTCGACACTTTTATTTTCAGCTTATTAGCACAGAGTTCTGTTTTCATTGCTTGGATTTTTTCCCCGGATTTTCTACCGGATTCCGGACAGTAGGCCTAAGGTAGTGTTAACTAGCTTGGGCGGGTCAATACGCACACTTTCCAGTTCTCTAAAAATTATTATAAGCTAGCTGTTTCCCGCGGCTCCGCTCGCGTAACTATACTATCGGGTATCTCGCGGGAATACTGTACTTTTCCGCTACAAAAAGTAGCCTATGATTTAATCCAGAGCCTTAACTAATATCATACCAAATTTCATCAAAATCCGTTCATTAGTTTTTGCTTGAAAGAGTAACAAACATCCATCCCCCATCTTCATAAACTTTCACATTTATAATATTAGTAGGATTTGAGAGACGCTGAGTCTGTCTGTCTGTATGTTCGCGATAATCTGAAAAAACTACTGAAAGGATTTTCACGCAGTTTACATTTACCGACAGAGTGGTTCCATAGGAAGTGTTACGTCGATAATAATTAGTTAAGGTTTTGTGGAAATTGTTTGATTTATGACGATGATTGTTGAAGGTGTCGAAAAAAAATCAAGCCGTCTGGGAGCTTTGATCGAAAACGCTGCCTAACCTAACCCGTTGGAGATAATTTATAACGAAACAATGAATGGTGGGATTGTTTCTCTTCTAAAGGTCTACAAAAAAGTTCGCGACGGCATATAATATTATGTTATATGTCTATCTTTTAATGTTAGGTTATTATACCCATTCTACGTTTTAAAAAAAATCACATATAATAATTTTAAAAAGCTATATAGACGGATACAATATAATTCCTTATCTAGGAGATTGTATCAAGGGGATGTATATTTTACTCTGTGCTATTACTATATTGCAGTAGGTATATTTGCTAAAGAAGTTTTTTGCCACGAACACTCTCCCACACGGGTTAAGCTGCGGGCAAAAGCTAGTTTAAAATAAGGTTAAATTACTGTGATTTCTGTTGTTGCAAATAGTTGACAATAATTAACAGCAGATGTTAGGTTTTTCATATAATACCTACTTCCCACTTTTTTCTTCGTAGTACAATATAATTAGGTACGTGCCCATAATATTGTATCGCAGTGCGATAGCGTGCCATAGCTTCGCCATCCCTGGTGTAGGGCAAACCATGGGCAAACAGCCACAAATGATCCTGCTTTATAGGTAGATAAATAAATAAATAAATAAATGTAAATTTGACTATGTATTATTATTTAATTGAATTGTTTAGTTCGACTTCTACTTTAGAAGTCACTTTCGAAGATCTTCAGCAAAACGGTTTATGACGTCTACCGTGAAAGAATCGCCCATACTGTTTACAAGTTTCTGTACTGTGCTTAGCGTAACTTAGCGTAACGCTAAGCTAACGCTAGCGTACTCATGGAGCGAGTTTTTCCCGTGCCCGCCGCGGTCGTCGAACTGCGGTTTTATTTCTAAACTCAAGAGACCGCGGTTTTGCACGGTCACGCAGCCGCCGCGGTTGAGATTATCGCCTGCAAACGTGACGGGCGAAGATAGCAGGACGCGCGTTTACAAAAAGGCAAATACATATTTACAATAGAATTTCTGAATTTCGCTTGCAGAGCGCGCGGGCGCCACTCGCCGCCGAGGCGGGTGACCGCGGCTCGCGCGATTCTACTAGTTGCCCGCCCGCGCCGGTGCAGCGGAACCCGCGGACAACCGCGGGCCTAAAACGCGCTGTGAGTTGTGCTTTAATTTTTTACATATATATATAATGTATATATAAAATAAATAGTATATAATAGTTAAAAAAATAAAAATAAAATAAAAACCAAAATTTAGCCAAACAAAAATTATTTTGATTTGAAATGGCCAGTACTGCAGAACGGCAATTTCATAGGTAAAGACCTATTATTTCACCAGTGTCTACTGCGCGGTTTATTCGCGCGGGTATTATTGCTAAAGTTAGCACATAAGGCCCCGTTTACACTTTGATTAGTGATTAAGCGAGTTAATACATTTCCTGCGAGATTTCAGCAGCCCCTGGGTACACCCATGCCACCAGGTATAGCCTGTAATTTGTCAACATAATATATCTAAACCAACATGTTTCAATATTTGCAATTTTTAACCGACTTTCAAATGGATGAGGTTAATTTTGAAGATGTTTTCTGTGATGAAATCTATGTGAATAAATTATTATATTGTTTACTTTGGGTATTTATACGTTTACTTCACAAAATATTTTTCTTTAACAAATGCAAT